>JAXCMG010000039.1:12858490-12870985 GCA_034642415.1 Podarcis siculus
AGGTCAACAGAATAGGGATGGGAGGTTTGGGAGTGGAGTTGGAGAGGTTGGGGGGGGGGGGGAGAGAGACACCAGCCTTTGGGAGACCAGCCTACGTTCCTACTATAATTAAACCCCTCGAAGACTTGTTTGGGGTTTTTTTAGAGAGGGGGGGGGAGGAAGACAGACAAAAAGAAAGCGAGTTAACCCTTGGCGATTAGGTAACTAATGTATGAAAGGTGACTGGGGAGACTTGCAAGTAACCAGCTGGGACGAAAGGGCATCTTCAGGCCCCGTTTGCAACAAAGTCCGTTTCTCTAGTCTAGGGCAAACAATTGGAAAGCGGGGGGGGGGGGCCTGAAACAGGCCACTGCAGACCCTTCCCCGGGCGCACCCCATGGAGAAAGAAAGAAGGGGGGGGGTGAATTCCCCGTGTTTAAATGAAGCCACCAGAAGCAGCAGCTCCTCTTCCATTAGCAGCAGCCACAACTAAACTCCAAACTAAAGACATTTTAAAAAGCGAGGGGGGGGGGGAGTAAAGAGGACACCTCCGGTTACCTACCGGCCGAGAGAGGAGAGAAGGGGCTCCCTTTCCGACCACAGCCCCGAGCTCTGGGTTTCATTGCTCGAAATCACTGCATCCACCAACCGCACACAACAACACGCAGGAGAGAAAGAGAGAGAGAGGGAGATAGATACAGAGAGAGATAGAAAGAGAGAAGGGGGGAGAAAAAGGAGAGACCCCGCCGGCGCGCCACGCTAAAAGCTCTCCCCCGAACTGGAGCGGGGAGGAAAAAGGGGAAGGAGAAAAAAAACCAGGAGGAAAGAGAGACGAGAAGAAGACGCGGCGGAGGAGGGAAGAAGGAGCCCCGATTCCTAAACCCAAACTCTTCTTCTGCCTTAATCAGGGGAAGCGAGAGGGAGAAGAGAAGGGGGCGCTAGGAGGGGGGCAAAGCACGAGCCGCTACACCCCGCGAAACACACGCACACAAGCAAACCCCCGAATAAAGCCGGACTGGAAGTTCAGCAAAAGGGGGGGGGGAAAGAGAGGGGAAGCCCAGGAGCACCACCAGACGCCACCGTCCCCCGATATTGCCTTTGCCTGCCTAAGGATTCACACACACATGCAACACTCACACACAGACACCCACCCCCCTCTTCCAATGAAATATATGTTTATATATGCAATAAAGATAAATGGGCACCTCGTTTTCTTCCATGCTCCTGATCACTGACGCTGGGAAGCTACACATGGATTGTATATATCTCGCCTCCCTTCACGTCCCCTAAGTCCCCAAACACTTCTCTCTCTCTCTCTCTCTCTCTCTTTAAAGGATTTATTATATAAAACAATCATTCCGCAGTTCGCGCGCGAGCGCGCATTGAGACCTAAGCAAGCGGACTACTTTATACACCGTTGCAAAATAATAATAATAATAAATAAAACGCACGTGAGACCAAGGGCATATGCCAGATAGGAACACTAATACTGTTTTCTCCGTTTCCCAACCCCCCACCATTGTTTAGGCCACTCGCAAGACATAAAATAAAAGTGCTTTTGTGTCACGATCTTGGTGCGTCTATCTTTAATTTGCTCGATGCTGCTTCCATGGCACGTTTTACGATGCAGACCACACCGACAGAGAGCAACGCTGCAAACTTTTTCTCCCAAAATCGAGCGTCCGACTGGCTTTCTGCACAGGCAAGTTTTCTGGAGACTAAGCCAGCCTCCTCCCCCTTTCTCTCCCTCCCTCCCTTCTCGCAAGCATGTTGTACATAGAGTACTTTAATTTCAAAATGCTGCTACTACAGGCCTCAGGTTATTCCCCTTTCCCAGGCTCCCCCCTCCCGCAAAGAAAGCCCGACTGATTTTCGTTCCTCCTCGCCGCCCCCCGCTCCCCCCCCGGCACGCGTGATAGAAAACAATTTCATTACTTATTACTGGCACGGTATATATATATATATATATTTCCCCAGCCCATACCCCCCTCTGTCTATGCGCTTATTGCTAAGCGTGTGGATGCTATTATCACATGCACGGTGCACCTCGATTCACGCTGCCGAAGTTGCATCAAGTTAAAAACACAGTGGGATCAACATTTTTTTTTTAATGAAATAAAAGAAAGAAAGAAAGAACGACTCCAAGAGGAAATTGTAACTTTACCTTAAATGGCCACAAATATGTTCACAATATTCCAAGGAAAGATATTTTAGGGGAAGAAAAGAGAGCTCTTCTGCAAAGGTGCTTTATTATCTCACGTGTGTTTGACCCTCAAAAAAGCAGAAGTACTTTAAACTCAGTCTTGAGATCCAGAGAGTATTCCACAATTCTTAAAGCAACTTTTACACCGGGCGCGAGGGGTTCTGCTTTGCTTTTGATTTATCCACCGTAAGGCATAAGTCTTCCCACCCAAAGTATAAGCAAAACGAAGCCAGCCAGCCAGCAAAAAAAAAAAGATATATCGCAACAAAAACAATAAAACGGAAGATCCAGCAAACTGCCCTCCCGCCCTGTGACTTTTCTTTATAAACACATGGCTACTAATGAACTATTTTGGAAGAGAAAGGAAAAAAAATCTCGGTGGCAGTACGATTTCGACCCCCTCAAGTCTCTGTTGTTGTTTTGTTTTTGTTTTGTTTTGTTTAAGAAAACCCAGCGATAAAAAGTCTCAAACTTGTCCCAACTTTACAGAGCTCTCCTCCTCCTCATTATCGCCATCATCATCATCATCACGGACTTCCCCGCGGAGAAATTGATAGCAATACGTTTCCCTGAAAGATACATTGTAATCCATTCACATCCGGGCAATGCAGTGGTGCTTATAAAGAGGGGTGGGAAAAAAGCTTGCTGCTGCTGCCGCTGCCGCCGCCGCCACCGCTGCTCGCTGCACGTTGCCTGCTTCGGCCGCGTCGCCTATTGCAGAGAATGACGACAGGAGGAGGAGGGAGGGAGGGAGGGGAGGAGGGCGCGCGCGGAGCATAGAGAGGTAAACAGCCGGGCTAGAAAGTCAACCAAGATGGAGGAAAAGCAAAACTCTGGGAGAGGAGGAGGAGAGGAGGGTTGTGTGGTACAGAAGTGAAGGGGAAACTGAACTTGACGTTTCCCCGCGAAACGTGCGCACAGATCACTATAAGCTGCGCGAGCAAATATGAATAATAAAAAGCAAACTTTCCCTTCCCAAAATAACAAAAAACAAACTTTCCCTTCCCAAAATAAAATAAAATAAATCCTTCCAGTAGCACCTTCGAGACCAACTAAGTTTGTTATTGGTATGAGCTTTCCTGTGCATGCACACTTCTTCAGTTATCCTTTATGGTTTTCCCACAGATTAGGGGTTTGGACCACAGAGGTTTGAGGGGCTTCTCTGGAAAAGTTTTCATCGTTCTCTTCGCGCCATTTAATTAAAACTCCCAACACGATGCAAAAAAACAAAACAAAAAAAAGCCCCCCCCCCTAGTTTTGCTAATTGCAATAATTATGTGAGGGAGGCTTCAGCTGTTTTGTTGTTGTTTTAGGTCAGGTATGCACATGCAAAAAAGCAGGCACTCTTAGAAGAGTTTTTCGCTCATGTATGAGGAAAAGGCCTTCTAAAACAATCCCGGGCACAGTTTTTGTAACTTATTTATCATCACCACCATCAATAAAACACTAAAGGGGCGTGCCAGTTTTTAATGTAAATAAATAGGGAAGTGCTATTTTTTAATGTAAATAAATAGGGAAGTGCTATTTTTTTAATGTAAATTGCCTCAAGGCTGAAACTGGTATAGCTCAGCCGGTAGAGCAGGGGTCAGCAACCTTTTTCAGCTGTGGGCAGGTCCACCGTCCCTCAGACCATGTGGTGGGCCGGACTATATTTTTTTGGGGGGGGGCGGGAATTAACGAATTCATATGCCCCACAAATAACCCAGAGATGAATTTTAAATAAAAGCACACATTCTACTCATGTAAAAACACGCTAATTCCTGGGCCATCCGTGGGCCGGACTGAGAAGGCGATTGGGCTGCATCCAGCCTAACCCTGCGGTAGAGCATGAGACTCTCAAGTTGGGCAAAATATTCCTGCAATATTGGACTACATGACCCTTGTGGTCCCTTCCAGCTTTACAATTCTGTAATTCTATGAAACTCTTTAATAAATACACCTGAAGACAAAGGTTTCACTGCTGTAGGGGGTGGGGCATGAGCTACAAGTTCAAAGGCCTACTCTTGGATATTTTCAAGATTAACGTGGCAATTCATTGTGGCAATTCATTGGCAATTCATTGTGGGTTCAGAACTGTTCATGCATGCACTTGCGGGCATGAGCAGCACAGTCCACAATAGTCCACGTGGCAATTCATTGTGGGTTCAGAACTGTTCACGCATGCGCTTGCGGGCATGAGCAGCACAGTCCACAATAAAATCTTTGTAGAAGCATCCTAAACTGCAGGAAATGCAGTTTATTTTTAAGGGCATTTCTTGTTCTTTCTTTTAATATTTCACTAGCAGCCTCATACCCGGTATTGCTCAGGAATTCTAAGAAACCAAAAATATCAGTGCTGTTTTGTAAGGTTCATTCCACCATCTTGATTCCAAATGGTATCCAGTTGTATCTGTTTAGAGGAATGACTGCTCCTTGATCCTAGGAATATTATTATTATTTCTATTTTAAAAATATGCATCTGTCATCCAAGGATCAAAGGGCAGTTTACAATTGAAAAACACAAAAATAAATACTGCTATGAGTTTGCGGTGGGGTAGGCTGTATGCCTAAGCCCCCTTCTAATTCCTGGATCCAGCAGGAATAGCCACATCAGGTAACTGCCCTCTATGTATGGGCCATTAAGGTCACAAAGGAAGTGGCTATGTACCACTTATTATGTGCCCCCCCTCCCTCAAAGGCCAGAGTTGGGAATTGTGTGGAGCTAGATGCTAGAAGCCTGTGGGCTGGGCAGCTGGGAGACAGAACCATGCCTGATTTCTGCTGGAATCAAAGTCTGTGGCTATGGGAGAAGCAAAATTCTTTTGAGGTGTTAATGCTGTGAGCCCCTCCATCATACACTCAGGTTGTATATGTGTGTAAATAAATCATATACTATATCATAAAGGCATCACTACCTCCATTGGCTCTCATTCTGAGAAAACCGAACCCAGGGTAAGCGCCTGGAACTCCTTATATTTCACACGTAAGGCAGAAAGCTTTTCATCCAGCTGGGAAAGTTTGTGGTAACAAACCTTGTGCAATTGTTTCTCAAAAGTGCTACAGAATCAGATAACCAGGCACTTGTTTACCCCAACAACTGAGAAAGAGGAGGTGGCAGTGGCCAGGCCATTTTATAGTCTCTCCCGGTTCCTCCCTCCTACTGGCAATTCCCAGGTCTTCTTGAGAAGAAGTGGCTTCTTGCCCAACTTCCTGTCCCTTTGCAAAAAGCACTCCTGTCTGGATCCGTTTTGGAACTGCAGAGCAGGTAGCAGCATAGTGGGTGTCTGTCTTATCTCAACAAGACTAGTGTCCCACTGCGCTGAGGCAACCACACTGAAAGCCCTAATCTGAATTGCTGCTGATATTTAGGGAGAAACTCTCCCGCAGTACACCTAGTGGGCATAAGAGAGAGAGATTCATTGTTCTAATATGCATTTTGGAATTTTCTGATTTAAAGAATCCCTTCCTGTTGTTTTTTCCACTCTTTGGCTCTCTCTGAGATTCATTTTCCATCCAAAGTGAAAATCAAGTCCCTGTATGGTCTGTGCACCAGCTACCAATATTTTTGAGCCTTTCTCCTCAGCAATGGCAAGATACTTATTGGTCAAGCCGATGGTACTCATCTGATGAAATTTCCATTTCTCGTTCCGAAGTGAATTAATGAATGGAACAACTTATCTAGATTATTCTGTGGATATTCATTCAGTTTGTGGCCTGGGAACGTGGGAAGATGCTTTATGCTGAGGTAGGACCCTGGTACCAGTAATGTTTACACTGACCAGCAGTGGCTCTCCTGAATTTCGGACAGGGCTGTCTCCCAGTTTTATCTAAAGTTGCCCATGATTGAACCTAAGGCCTTCCTCATGAGAAGCGCTTGCTCTGAGCTTCAACCTTTCTCCCACTTACCTTTGAAGGAGTTGCTTTCCTAAGCAGTTTGCCTCACGAACAGGCTGATAAGTTGATGGCACTGTTTTTGGAGTGGTGTTTGTCACTGTGGCTTTACTGGTGGATTTTGGTGATCAGCTCTGTCTAGCTGTGGGGAAAGAAATTTAAAAATAAGTCAGCGAAGAGGCACCTTTGATCAAGACCATATTAAACCACAGAGCAACAGGGCTACAGCCCAAGGCTCACTGCTTCACGGGACCCGAGACTTCCCTTCAAATTATGGTGCATGCAGTGCAATAATAATAATAATAATAATAATAAATAAATAAATAAATAAATAAATAAATGATGCTATTGTTATTATATTACAACACAGGACTAGGTGGGGAAGGTGTTTCCCCTTCTTCACACATACACTGTTTATGTCAACAAAAAAGCTATGAGAGAAAAACACAGTGCAATTGTTTTCCCTAAACAGCCCACTCGCCAGAGACGGGGCTGGTAGGTAATTCAGACCCTTTTAAATAGGCAACCTTCTCACTCTGGCTTTGGTTTAGGACAAAAAACGGGCCGCTTTTATGCAGACATGGACGTTGGGATTGGGACCAGGGATGGTGCGTGCACACCCCTGCTTTCTCTTGCACAAGAGGAGGAACCCATAATACAATTAAAAACAGGAACCATAGGGGTTTTTTTAATTTGAGGAAAGCATGGAAGATGGTGTTCTCTAAGATATGTAGTATTCCCCTCTGCATTGTATACTGCTTAGTTTTCTTCCAGTGTGTGCATACGTGTCTACACACCATTTCCAGGTGTTACCTCAGAGTTGGGAGTGAAACAGGGAGCCCACTGCCTGAGGCCCATTATGGCTTTGATCCAGCCTTGCCTCTAAATACTGAGGAGAGTTGTCTTTGCTTTTGTCCCTCAACTGAGATAATGTCTTATTCCTTGGTGCTGCATATGAATGCAGTCACAAATCCTGAGTTGTTGTTTCCCCCCCTCCCTTGGACAACTTTTCTGTGAGGGTAGTGATTTGACTCTTGCCCTTTATTTTATTTTCCAGACACGCTTCAAACTTCTTGAACTCGCCTTTTTCCATTGGGGGGGTGGGGGGTGGCAGTTGTCATTGGTGTGCATGGGGAATGGTTCACCTCACATTTCACCCTCACAACTCTGTGAGGTAGGTTAGGCTGGGAGATAGGGAACCCTTTCAAGGTCACCCAACGAGCTTCATGGACAAATGGGGGTTAGTCTGGCGTATTAACCACTATATTACACCTAGTCTCTGACATAAGCTGCCCTCAGGTCCTCTCCTTTAATCCGCAGCCCTTCAGAAACTGCAGCCACTCTGGCTTTCCCTGTCAGAGAAACACACCTTTTTCAGACCTGGTCTACTCAGACAGCAGAAAGAGAGGGCAAAACCCTGAGGGGATGCAGCAGCCTGTACCAGTTCAGAGCGCAGGTTGAAAACAGCAACCCCAAACTCCATGCAACTTTAATAATACTTTTTTTAAAAAACACACACCCTTGCATATCTAGAGAAAATGTTGCTGTGCTGGTTTCCTGTTTGTAAGCAGTTGCTGGGTTTTGTTTTTGTATGCAGGGAAGCATTTATCATTGTAAAACCCCCACCTGCTGTCTGAAGTGGTGTAGTCCATTTTGCAATCTCACAGAATTGGTACCACACGGTTCTGCTGCATGTGTAGCCCTGGCCCTTGTGAGGGGTAGCTAGCTGTATTGGGCCTGGGCAGAATGTTATCCTCTCAGCCAGTTGCCATGGCAGGAGGATAGAAAGCCAGGGGAGGAAATGTTCCAGACACATAGGGATGGCAGCCATTGCATATGCAAATTTGTAACTTTAAAAAATGATTATATTTACATAATTTAATTTAAATGCTGTTTTGAAAGGTACAGAGTTGAATAAATAGAAATTAGTAATTAAGCAATGGCAATATCCTAAACTGTGTTTTGATGTGTGGATATACAATGCCGGGATACGTTACTCATCCCTTTGTATTTTGAGAATTTGTTTTTCTAAGCGCCTTGCTGAGTCACCATGTTCTTAACCGACTGCCACACGTTCTGGAAGTTTCTGTCCAGAAGCCTTGATACAAACTAGATCCGTTCAGTTGTAGCATTGCTTCAAAAACAGGGACTAGGCCATATATTTCCTAAGGGTTTCAGTCCAAGATTGAATTCACATATTTATCTGTATAAGCTATATCTAAAAACCAGTGCAATTTGCCTAACCCTGCTTTGAAGTCATTCAAATTGGAACTTTATTAACTACAAACCCTGAAATCTGGGATCCCCTCCAAAATGCTGCTGAAGTTTTGCAGTTCTTTAGCAGGGTTTTGCAGCACAAATCCCAGTTTTTGCAGTGCCCTGGACCAAGTTGGTTTTTTGGGTAATAGCTATGACCCGCAGTTTAATTACTCAGTTGGGTGGGGGGCACTTCAAAATGCAGGGTTTTCACTGCAAAATTTTGGCACCGGTTTGGAGTACGTCACACACACTTGGTTTTTGGAGTCTGTAGAATCAGCCAGCACCTGAGTTCAATCAGCAGTAGATAAATAGGTAGATAGATGCACACATTTCAATCAAAGGTAACTTTTATCCATCTGTAATGACTGCCCATTTCTATGAAGGGACTATGTTTTATCAGCTTTACATTAACTCATGCCGGCTTCCCTCTTGGACAAGGACTTGTCGTCTGCTCCCTCCCACTTAATGATCTGTAAAGAACTTAGTTTATTTTAAGTGTAATAATAATTACACTGTGGCAAGCAGTATTATTGTGCTGAGGACTACTCGCGGGGCTGGTGTGTGAATGCTAGTATTTATATAATTTTAATCTGCAAAATGTTTTTGTTTTTTTAAAACTTTCTCTACTGTTTCTGAAGGGATAACCATGTTAGTCTGTTAGGAACATTGGAAGCTGCCTTATACTGAGTCAGGCCATCGGTCCATTTAACTCAATATTGCCTACACGGACTGGCAGCAACCCTCCAGGATTTCATACCAAAGCCTCTCTCTCATCCCTATCTGTGATTTTGAACTGTTTTAAATGTGTTAAGTTGTGGGCGAACATATCAGACGACACAGCGATTCTTCAACAGCTCTTATTTATTCAGAGGCCAGAATAGAACTGAACTGAAGAGCTCAGTCAGCCTGCTTATATAGAGCTCCAGAACAGCGTAACTGTTGCAACTTTCTAAAACTATCCAATCACTGAATGTCACTTTCGATCCTTCATTTGCATACAAACTATCCAATCACTGAACGTCACTTTCGATCCTTCATTTGCATAACTATCTACAGTATCCCCCTGCTGGCCCAGGGTGAGAACTTCAGTACATAACAAAATGTTGTGTTTTAATCGTTATAACCTTCAGGTTGAAGGGTGGGTAATAAATTGTAATAATATTAGTACCTGGAAATGCTGGAGATTTGAACCTGAGACCTTCTGCATACAAACCAGATGTTCTGCTCCTGAGTTATGGCTCTACCTGCTGGCTGCAGCAAGAACAACCAAGGGTCTTTTGCCACCTTCAAGTTTAACAAATCAGTACGTTTTTTGCCATAATAAGGAGTGTGTTGGTCTTAGGAAGCCACCTTTTGTTGTTTTCACTTTTGTGATGTTTCTCAACAAACCTGTGTGCTGGATCATACCAGTTGCAGCTTCTCACCATAGCAGAGACAGAACTTTAATCCAGGGTTCTATGTCCCAAATCCTATTTCTATGCCCAGATGGTCACAAGTCCTACATTTACCTTCTTCTTTCTTTTCTTTTTTAACTTGCCAGGTTTTCATTATCCTGTTCCTTTAGCACAATGGTCTTCAACTGTTGGGTCAACTGACTGGGTCACAGCCTGAACTAAGGTAGTCCACAACAGCAGCACTGCCACCATACAAAAATACAGTAAACAAATTAAGGAATGGGTTCCCAAATACATGTTTTGGGGATAAAAGTAATTCCTGGGTCAGAAAAGGCTAGAGGCTACACCTGAGCAGAAGCTTGCAGACAATAGCAGAGCAGGGAATAATGTTTAAGTGAGTTGTTGTTGTTGTTTAGTCGTGTCCAACTCTTCGTGACCCCATGGACCAGAGCACGCCAGGCACTCCTGTCTTCCACTGCCTCCCGCAGTTTGGTCGAACTCATGGTGGTAGCTTCAAGAACACTGTCCAGCCATCTCGTCCTCCGTCGTCCCCTTCTCCTTGTGCCCTCAATCTTTCCCAGCATCAGGGTCTTTTCCAGGGAATCTTCTCTTCTCATGAGGTGGCCAAAGTATTGGAGCCTCAGCTTCAGGATCTGTCCTTCTAGTGAGCACTCAGGGCTGATTTCAGAATGGATAGGTTTGATCTTCTTGCAGTCCATGGGACTCTCAAGAGTCTCCTCCAACACCATAATTTAGTTTAAGCGAGTAGGAATATGCAAGAGAATCAGAGCCAGAAGTAACTTACTGTCTTTTACAGTACTGAAATTATGTTTTATCGTTTTCATGTAAGCCGCCTTGACAAGCCTTTACCCTTAAGGCAGCTTAGAAATATTTTATATAAATAAATACAGTGAATCAGACAGTATCCTCAGCTTCTTGTTGGTTCTTCTACCTACACAGCAAATAAGCGCCCACTCTCTGAGGTAGGCATTGACATCCCGATAAGGAAAAGTGTGGACTTTACCCCAGCAAATCTTCTCACAAGCAAACGATCAAGAATTAGGTTGTATTTTTTTTTTAATTAAACTCTTCTTAAGGAGGTGTTTGCATTTCTTTTCCTTTCTCACTTTACTCCTCTTCCAGTATGAACAGTATCTGGGACCTGACAGTAGTATGAACAATTGCACACCTGCCCATGATCTTAAAGTCCTCCTTTAATTATGCAGCACAGAACCAGCGAATCAATTAATATGGTATCACCCACATATTGCTTAAGTCTACACCCCACTCCCGCACACAGTCTGACATCAGTTAATTTTGTGCATGCTACCCCCAAATTAGTTTTGTCAAGGATGGTCGCTAGTGGCATTGCTAAGTAGCACAAGAAGGTTCCAAAAGAATTAGGGAGGAAACAAAATACCTTTTAAAACCCTGTAATGTTAGGCTTCCGTCTGCTTTTATTGCTGCTGAAAACTACACTGTTTTGGCCCCATAAGCATATAATGCCTAAAAGGCCTACTGTGCATTGCATTAGGGACCACACTACTTTAACTGCAATGGCCAGAGATCTACAAAAGGTTCATAAATATTGTTACAAAAGTTGGGCGCCATCCTTACTGTCTGCCAAGCAGTAGCAAGATTCCAGGGGGTTCCAGGGGCTCATCCAGGGACTCAGCTATACAGCTGTAAATAAAACATTTTAAGTGCAATATTCAATGTGGCACTAGGTAGTGATGGTGAGGCTTATGGAAAATTCAATGTATTTTTTTTTTAAAAAAAAGCTTTTAAAAAAGCATTTTCAGAACGGTTTTTATATGTGTGTAGATTTCACCCAGGATTTGTGCTCCCTTGGAGAACTGAAGACACAGTGGATTTAAGAAATCTGATTTATTCAATCTGCATGGAGGGAGTCCAGATCAAACAGCATGGTCATCTCAAGCAGGGCTTGTTTCCCACAGCTGTACAGCACTGAAGTCAAAGGCATTTCTCCTAGCCTGCCTTCAGCCAGCTTTCCCAAGATGGAGGGAGGAGCAAAATGGTACCGGAAACTTACACACTCGTGCATTTGCTCTAAGCAATGATTTGACTTAGTGTGACAATTGAGCCATTTTATTTTATTGACTTTTCTTTTACTAACTGTAAGCTGCCTTCAGGATCTTTGTGTTAAAAAGGTGCCATCTACCCATAGCTGTCAACCTTCCCTTTTTTTGCGGGAAATTCCCTTATTTCAGCGCCATTTCCCGCTGCTATCCCAGATTGTTAGATATCCCATAGACTGTCTCTGGGATAGGTGAGGCTGCTGATCCCTTATTTTCAAATCCGAAAGTTGACAGCTATGCATCTGTCTATCTATCTATCATCTACAGTGGTACCCCGCAAGACGAACGCCTCGCAAGACGGAAAACCCGCTAGACGAAAGGGTTTTCCATTTTGGAGGCGCTTCGCAAAACGAATTTCCCTATGGGCTTGCTTCGCAAGACGACAGCCCATAGGGAAATCTCCGGGACAGCGGGGAAGCGCGTCTTCCCCACTGTCCTCGGACCTCCTCCCGCCGCCAGGCTTCGGAAGGCTGCTCCGAAGCCTGGCAGGGGGGCGGAGAGGTTTTTAAAAAAACCCGGGACAGCGGGGGACTTCTCCGCTGTCCGGGGCGATTTTAAAACGCTGCCGTCCAGGACCTCTTCTGAAGGCGGGCGAGGGGCGAAAGACTTTGCTCCCGCCTGCCTGCCTTCCCGGGAGAGCGGAGAACGCAGCGCTTCTCCGCTCTCCCCGACGGCTTTTGAAGGCAGGCGG
>JAXCMG010000039.1:12871385-12893908 GCA_034642415.1 Podarcis siculus
CTACTAAACCAAACCAACAAAGATCTGCTCACTCTTCACCTCAAACTCTGTAACAAAATCCACCCTGCACTCTGGGACAAATGCAAACAACTAGCCGTCTGGAGAGCTGAAACGGAGACCTCACATAAGACAGACACACACACCAACAAACTCCACAAACTAGAGAAACGCCAGAAGCCCAGCCACCCTCCACAACAACCCATGAAACAAACAGTACATAACATATCAGACAGGATCCTCACCTCAACTGAAACCAAAGTACTCTCCAAAGGTTTCAACTTTGCAGTCGCCCCGAGACGCATCCCCACGGAAAACATCATATGCGGAGTCGAAGCTAGCCTAACCAAAATCAACCCAGATGAAGCCAATAAAATCAGACTTGAAGTCACCAACATCCTCTGCTCCAGCAAACCACCCAGAAGCAATTTACACAAAGAAGAACAGAAAGCACTCACCAACCTGAGGAAAGACAACAACATAATCATTCTCCCAGCAGACAAAGGTAATGCCACTGTTGTGATGAACACATCGGACTACCAAGCAAAACTATCAAATCTACTCCAAGACCCTACCTACCAACCTATAAAAACAGATCCCACCACCTATCTGGAAAAAACCACCAAATCCAAAATAAAAGCCTCTCCTATCAGTGAAGAAATCCAGCTAAGAATCATCCCCAGAGAAAAATCATCCAGATGCCCCAAACTCTACGGCCTCCCCAAGATACACAAAGAAGGAACACCACTCAGACCAATAGTCAGCTCCATAGGCTCACCTCTACAAAATCTCGCTAAATTTCTCGCCAAGCAACTTCAGCCCTATGCAGAATCCATCTCTTCACACGTTCCAAACTCCTTCCAGTTCATAGAAACAATAAAGAAGCAAAACCTACATCCCAATGACCTACTTGTGAGCTTCGATGTTGTATCTCTCTTCACACAAGTGCCCATTAATGAAGCCTTGACAGCCATTCAAAACAAATACAATCCCCCCGAATACATCTTGGACCTAACCAACCACTGCCTAACCAACACGTACTTCATCCACAATGGACAAAGATACAAACAGATAGAAGGAGCACCTATGGGATCACCCCTCTCACCGGTCATCGCAAACCTGTACATGGAACACTTTGAAACCAATGCTTTAGACAAGTCAGAACACAAACCCAAACTTTGGCTCAGATATGTTGACGACACCTTTGTAATTTGGCCACACGGGAAGGAAAAACTGGACAGCTTCCTCACACATCTCAACAGCCTACACCCCAAAATACAATTCACTATGGAAATAGAAGCCAACAACCAACTTCCCTTCCTTGACGTCCTAATCTACAAAAAACCTGATGGCTCCCTAGGACACACTATCTACCGGAAAAAAACACACACCAACCGCTACTTACATGCACAATCACACCACCACCCTGCACAAATAAACTCCGTAGCCAAGACTCTCATCTCCAGAACCAAACGCCTGGCTGACAAAGACCACTTGACAACTGAGTTACAGAATCTCTCAAATGTGTTAATTGCCAATGGATACCAGCAAAACAGGGTTACGAAGCTAATCCAAAAAGAAACACCCCCCAAAAACCAAGACACAGAAGAAAACAATGGCATGGCCCTCCTTCCTTATATCAAGGGCACTACAGATAAAATTAGCAAAATCCTCCATAAACACAATATCAAAACAGCCTTTTGCGCCAACCAAAAAATAGCCAATATCCTCAGAAACCCCAAGGATAAAATCCAGTTGGAAAACCAAGGGGTCTATGAAATACCCTGCAAAGTCTGCCCAGCCACGTACATTGGACAAACAAACAGACGAATAAATGCACGTATCGCAGAACACAAGAATGCCGTCAAAAAAGAAGAAAAAACTTCCTCTCTTTTCCAACACATGAAAGAAACAGGACACGAAATTAATTTTGCAGATTCCAAATTGCTCTCTAACATGGAACATCACCACAAGAGAATAATCATGGAAGCCATCGAGATAGAGAAACACCCTCACAACATGAACAAGCGTGACGACACATCCCGCTTGCCAGACATCTGGAAATTAGCCCTCCCCACAAAAACTGACACCAGATCCAGAGGCACACAGAACGCCATCACCAATCAACCACACCAGACCCAAACCCAGACCCTCTCCACAGATAAATTACAGACACCATCCAGTAGCCAAACCACGATGGCACCTCCGGATGCTGCACCCCCCTGCAATCCCTACACAGATCTGGCTGGCACAGGCCACAAAACCACAGCTCGCCCCTATACACGAAGCCAAGCCAGAGCACAACAAAGCAGTACAGCCATCTTCTCAGAAAAACTCTTCACAAAGTTCAAGAGGTCAAGACACAAAAGCTTTAGCAACTAATCCACACCTAATGACCCACCTAAGTGGTACTCAGGATATCACTCAAGAAATCACTCAAGATATCCCTCAAGCAATTAAGGAACAAAAGAAGAAAAGGCACACTAGCCTGGGAACTTCCTCTCTGCCCAGAACATTGGAGGCTATACACCACACCTCCTCAACAGTATTTATAGGAACTCAAACACTGAGATCCTGCTCTGTTCCAGTAACAAGAAGCCGAAAGCACCAGCCTGAAGATGACGAGTGAGACCTCGTCGAAACGTCGCCTAGACACCCCAACTTTTACACGGGAAGACACCCGAGGACACCAAAACCTGCATTCCTGTACCCGTGAAAATCTACGAAAGCAAATATATATATATATATATATATATATATATATATGCCTGATATGAGTGAAACTAGAGCCAAGATAATACCCACCCCCACTTTCTCCCTCCCAAGTATATGGGCATGTGCAGGTAGTTATAGAAAACTATAGGTGGTGATGACAGCTTGACTAGGAGTGCAAAATGTACAATAAAGCAATCACTTCTAAAAAAATTCATCAGGGGACCTTTAATATTTCCTGAAGTGCCAGCATCTGGAAATGGGGCGGGGGGGGGGAGAGAAATAATGAGAAGGTGGTTTCGTAATTTAGGTTCTGCAACAGTAAAACTGAGTGCAACTAAACTGCATGTGTAGGGATTTGCAATATTCCGATCAATGACTAATTAACAGTCGGCCGATGTTCTGAAGCTAGAAAACAGATATCTGTTTCACTCTCCATAATATATTCTGCTTATTTTATTTTATTGATTTTATTCTTTTTTTAAAAAAAATAAAAATAGAAGCGTTTGAAAAGTATAGAAGTGTTTTAAAAAAATAAAATTCTAAACAGTTGTGGGCCAGGCTAGATGAGAAGGAGATTTGTGATTGGATCACCTGACAATTATTTTTAAAAAGCAGCCGGGGGCGGGTGGGATTGGACTGAGGCCTAAATGGTGGGTGGGGCAGGGGGATTTACCCTTCCCACTATGCCTTTTTTTGCAGTCTTAATCTGTGCATTGTATACATAGAAACACAGCTGCCATTTGTACTGCTTGGGTGGAAAATGAATGGATGGGGAGAGATATATTTCTGCTATAAATAAAAATAAAAAAGAGTTATCTGTGCTATATTTCTGCTCTAAATCTCTCAGCACAGATAAATGTTTTTTGTTTTTATTTAGCATTTGTATTACTTACTTACTTTCCAATGGGAAATAATTTCCTAATTGCATTAACAGGAGCTTCCCTCTCACTGCCAATAGCAGGTGGGGGTGATGTGGTAGAGCAAAGGATTATGGGTGAAACCCAACTACAGCAAATTCTTCCAGGAGTATAAATGTTAAAATGAATGGGCATAATGTGAGAATGCAGCACCAAAAAAAAGGTGCGCCTTTTGGTCTTGCGCAATGATGAGCCCAGCACATAGGACGAAAATGGGACATCCCAGGATGGAATCAGAATCCAGAGTGGCTTCTGCCATTCTGGGATGTCCTGCTTAAGATGGGACAGTCACAAGTGTGTGATATAACTGGTTTTTTTAATGGTGCATCTATACACATTCTGTATAGTATTATAAGATGTGAATTTCTTTCTGGTGGTGGCTGAAATGTCCATGATGGTTGGCAAAAATTTTGTTAGCCCAAAGATGGAAACAACAGGAGTTACCAACAAAAGAAGAGTAGCAGATGAAGGTGATGGACTTTGCAGAACTGGCGAAACTGATGGGAAGAATACGGAACCAGTGAGACCAAGCATTCCCAAAGGACTGGAACAAATTTATATTATATTTGAAAGACAACTGTAAGCAATTAACATCATTAGCAGGGTTATCTGAAGATCTGTAAGATGAAATTGCTACCTATTCAGGTTGAGTAATATAATATTTCAGGTAACACTACAACAAGGATAGGAAACCAAGCGAAATGTAAAGATGTAAAGTTTAATTTTGTAAACCGTCAGACGGGAGGGAGGGAAGTTGTGAGGCTCAGTTGAGCCAAAAAGATAAAATAAGAGGGTACGATGTTACGTAATATGATTACATGTAAAACCAATAAAAATCATTTATAAAAAAGAATAGAAAAGACCATGATGGTCATAGCAACAAATAAAACTGAATTGATATAACAGCTATTATAAAATGGCTGCACTGCTTGCCAGATCGTTTCCAGGTTCTAAATGACTCAGGCCCCACATGCCTGAAAGACAGACTCCTTCCAGACAGACCCTTCCTCTTGATAATTCATTATCATTATGGTGAGGGTGGCCCAGGAGACGGCATTCTCTGTGGCCACCCCTAAACTGTGAAACTTCCTCCCCACAGAGGTGTGTCCGGTACCTTCATTATGCAGCTTCTGACAATTGCTGGAGATACACTTCGTCACCCTTGGTTTTGACATTTGATATGTGCATTTTTGCCAACATGAGTTTGACCAAACTGCGGGAGGCAGTGGAAGACAGGAGTGCCTGGCGTGCTCTGGTCCATGGGGTCATGAAGAGTCGGACACGACTAAATGACTAAACAACAACAATGTGCATTTTTAGGACCTTATTTATGTAATTTTAATCTGCTTTAATATAGTTTTAATGTTGTAACCCACACTTAAAAAAAAGTAAAGGGACCCCTGACCATTAGGTCCAGTCGTGACCGAGTCTGGGGTTGCGGTGCTCATCTTGCTTTATTGGCCGAGGGAGCCGGCGTACAGCTTCCAGGTCATGTGGCCAGCACGACTAAGCAACTTCAGGCGAACCAGAGCAGTGCACGGAAACGCCGTTTACCTTCCTGCCGGAGTGGTACCTATTTATCTACTTGCACTTTGATGTGCTTTCGAACTGCTAGGTTGGCAGGAGCAGGGACCGAGCAACGGGAGCTCACCCCGTCGGGGGGATTCGAACCACCGACCTTCTGATCGGCAAGTCCTAGGCTCTGTGGTTTAACCCACAGCGCCACCCGCATCCCACAACCCACACTTAGGGTGACTTTAAGATGAAAATAATAATGGAACCAAATGTCTAGCTCAACCTTGAATCGTGACTAAATTACATTTAATTTTTTTTAAAATACAAAAGCATGCTAAGCTTGGCCCCTGTTACTAATCCATGCTACACTTGTGAGTTATGCTACAAAAATGAGGTAACTATTCATACACATCACTGTTTCTAACTAGGGAAAAATCAGACAGCTGCTGTATGACTGAATGATTTAAAAACAACACATATGCCAACTGAAAGGCAATGATACGGTTGCAACTTGGGGCCAGTAACTAACTAACTAACTAACTAACTAACTAACTAACTAACAAATAAATAGTTAGCTTCTACTTGCAACTGTGTGGGACTGGCCACTTTCAAGGCTCACCCAAGAACCTTCTATCTTCCTCTGACCAGCTGAAATAAACACGGACTATATAAAAGAGAAATATGAGACAGTAGTCACTATTCTAATAGTCGTAATGGCTAGCCTGACAGATTTTGTAAGACAAATGGTTTGAAAGTTTCTAAGGCCAAGCAAAAAGATTGCGGAAAGCTGGCTTAGAAAGTGCCAAAATAGATGGGGGGGTTTCTTGGCCCGTGAATTTCAGTGGTGCCCTGTGTGAGGCCAAAATTTTACACCCACCCACCTACCCAAATATCACAGTCTGTTATGCCCAATTCACTGTGTTATAGTTGTGCTGACCTAAAGCCGCCTCTGGTTACATCAAATCCAACTGAGCTAAACCTGCCTAATCCTGGCAGAGGAAAAACAAGGCTTTAAAACAGAGTTCTATGCCAGGTTGCCAAGCGGAATGCAAATTCTACCTTTCTACAGTAGACTAGTTTCTACAAATGCGACCACACACCCCTTTGCAAGATTTCTTAATTGACTTGAAGGATGCACATTCCCGCTGAGCGGAAACACTTGAGAAAGCAGGGGTGTGGAGAGTCCTCAGAGCCAAACAGATAGGCTTGACATTTCCCCATCTCTGGTATAATATGACTTCCTTTCCAGTGTCTAACCCGATGCCTCCTGGAAGACTTTAGGTCATGAGAGCATCCAAGAGCAGGGCATGAGAGCATCCGTCTTCCCCAATGGTTGCTCTTCCCAGCAACTCTTGGTACATGATCTCTGATAGGAAGAACATGGAAGGAACGTTCTGTGTCCCCAGTCCCGTGAGGTTAATCCAAGGCCATGATTTTTGCTAACCATTAACACATAGTTGTGGTGAATCCCCAGAACCTCCAAAGATCGTATGAGAGGACTTCATTTTGATGTTTGTCCCATTTATGATCAAGATTGCACCCTCTGAACAGTGTCAGAAAAAGACCTCTGGGCCACATCATGCTCACAGTGACTCTGTGACTGTGGACATTGGGTAATAACAGAGAAGAGTCCTCAGGGGACTTGGATGAAGTACTTAATATAAATGTTCTGAGGAAGGATATTTCACAGTTCCATGCCCATTATGTCAATGTGGCGATCACACAGGGTCCCCAGATGTTTAATGGTCTATTGATCCCTGTGCCACCACTGTGCTCGCTTCCCTGCTGCGACCAACCAGTTACTCTCTGGTAAAACACTGAGTCCAGTCAGTTGTTAAAAGTGAACCAAAAAAAGTTTATTTTACAAACATTAACAAGTTTATAGTTTCTCAGATAATATTCCTGTCAGTATCGCTGTGGGTTAAACCACAGAGCCTAGGACTTGCCGATCAGAAGGTTGGCGGTTTGAATCCCCGCAACGGGGTGAGCTCCCGTTGCTCGGTCCCTGCTGCTGCCCACCTAGTAGTTTGAAAGCACATCAAAGTGCAAGTAGATAAATAGGTACCGCTCCGGCGGGAAGGTAAACAGCGTTTCCGTGTGCTGCTCTGGAAGGTACCACTGTACCTTCTGACTGATTATCTCAACTGTTTGACTGACTCCTCTTAACAAATTCTCTCACTATCTCACACCAGACTAGCCCAACCCACACACTTATCTTCTCTGTCTCTTCTAACTCCAGACTGTCTTCTCAACAACTCCCTCAAAAAAACTCTATGCTTAAACCTTATACAGTGGTACCTCGGGTTACATACGCTTCAGGTTACAGATGCTTCAGGTTGCAGACTCCGCTAACCCAGAAATAGTACCTTGGGTTAAGAACTTTGCTTCAGGATGAGAACAGAAATTGTGCTCCAGTGGTGCGGCAGCAGCAGGAGGCCCCGTTAGCTAAAGTGGTGCTTCAGGTTAAGAACAGTTTCAGGTTAAGAACGGACCTCCAGAACGAATTAAGTACTTAACCTGAGGCACCACTGTACACAGTTAACTCTGCCCCCTGGGTTCCCATTGGTTAGTCATTTTACAATTAGTTAACCCTTTCCCTATGAACCCAGTATGATGTCACACACATAGGAGGGGAAATGCCACAGTCAATGACTTCTTGATTTAAAATCTGCGGGCCACTAAAGATCTAATTCTGTCTCTGTTTGCTGCTACTCTCACACACAGCCCTACCACACAAGGGTACAGGCAGATACAATGCTTCCTCGCAGCTTTGCTTACTCACTCATATACCCTGCCAATGGTAGCAGCTGTCCAATGAGTCATGGTTAAACTACTCATAAGGCTCAGCCCCGGGACCTATTTTCAATGGTAGAGGTTGTTTCTGGAGCATGCCCCTTCTCAAAAGAATGTAAGAGCAGCCCTGCGGGACTGGTCCAAAAAGAGTCCATCAAGTCTTTCGTTTTGTTTGCAACACTGGCCCACCAGATGTTCCTAGAGAGCGTCCAAGCACATCAAGAAAGTTAGTCCTTCTCTGTTCCTTTCCAATATTTGATATTCACTGGCACAGTGAGTTTCCATTTAGTTGCCATGGCTGATGGTAGTAGCTGACTAGCCCATTCTCCATAAACTTACCTTATTTTCTCTAATTTATTTGTAATTATGATGCAAGTTATGATCATAAACTATTTTAGAAGTGGCCTAAGCCTGTGGCCATCACTGCTTCTACTGCCAGTGAGTTCACACACCGCCCCCATTTTCTACATATGCAAGAATATAGTGTCCTGCAAATTGGTCTCCAAATTTCCTTGAGCTTGGATTATATATCTAGGGCACTTTTAGTAGCTAGTAAAATAAGAAAGCCACTTTATATTCAGATAACCAATGTCCAGCCTCAGGTCTATTTCAGAAGACAGTTTTCAGGACCAATTTGTATGCCTTTCTTGTTGCAGATTTTTAAAAGTGCTGTATGTAAGATAAAAAATGGTTTTGACCATTTATTTATAGAAAATAAGTTGCATCCTAAAGGTGGATAAAGGGGGTTGGACTAGATGACCCTTTGCGTCCCTTCCAACTCCACAATTCTTTGAAAGTTGAAAAATGCAATTTCCACCTGTATTTTCTTTCTCTCTCTTTACATTAAGCTATAGTATAAATGCTAATTCATTCTAGAAAACATCATTGGTGGAGAGAGAATCTAGAAATGTGTTTAGCTTAATTCTCATCCCCACCTCACTTGTCTTTGCACCTTGTTCACATCCCAAGGCCTAAAAATCTGATAATCATCTGCATGAAATTCAGAATACTGTACAAGACGAAGCAGAGTCTTGGCCCCTTCCATACAGTGACCTGACCCACTAATAACATGAAAGTAGTTAAACTTATAGTTTATCTCTTCTGTTATCATGATATTCCCTTTGCTAATTGATTTTGTATTTTGAATGCAAAATCATCCCTAAAATTGAGTACACTTTGTCCTGAACTATTTTTTAATTACATTTGAAAATGTAGTAATTTATTTTAATCCTCTGGAAGAAAGGTACAGCCTAGTGCCACATGAAAGCAGTTTTAATAGTGTTTCCTGCAATATTGGTCCAAGGCTGTTAAAGGATCCCAAGCAGATTTTCTGACTGGGTACTTAGAATGAAACTAAGAATTCCCCCCCCCCACAAAAAATATAATCCATGTTACAGAGAATTCAAGGTCACACATTTCTTTACCCAAAAGATGCAATGAGACAGAGCTTCTCTACAAAAGAGGAAGCAGAGTTCAGTATGTCTACCTACTAACCTAAAGGCTTGAGCTCAGAATGTGGGCAGTTTGCTTATTTGAGGAATCTGACTTTTAAAAAAGAAATTGTAATACTTGCTCTGTATGAGGAGATTTAGAGTTTGACCCTGATGTTGTGTCTTCCTACATTTTCCCATATGAATCTTGCAGTTGCAGCTCATTTGGATGACTGCCCCAAAATGTACACTTTGTACTTCACCCAACAATTGATGCAGAACTGGACAGGATTATCATTAAGGAATCCTCACGCCAATTATATATGCATTCAAGTTAGGCTATGCCTGTAGCTGCTGCCCTGAAACCGAATGGCAGTGTTTGCAACAGTAAGAATTACGAAAGAACTGCAAACAAGGTACTGTATTTTTCGCTCTATAAGACACACTTTCCCCCCTCCAAAAATTAAGGGGAAATGTGTGTGCGTCTTATGGAGCGAATGCAGGCTCCTTGGCTTCAGCGATAGCAATGCGAAGCCTCCGAAGCGCAGCGGGAGCGCTCCCGCCGCACTCCGGAGGCTTCGGGTTGCTTTCGCTGAAGCCAGGCGAGCCAGAGGGATCGGTGCGCACTGGTCCCTCTTGCTCTCCTGGCTTTGCTTCACTGGAGAGGTGCTGCGCAGAGAGGGAGAGATTTTTTCCCCCTTGTTCTCCCCCTCTAAAACAAGGTGCGTCCTATGGTCGGGTGCGTCCTATAGAGCAAAAAATATGGGACTTAAACTGGACCCACCCCCAATGCTTGCCATTAATCAGGTGTCGTCTCCTCTTGCAGGAGGAAAGGTTTTTGCCAAACTTGACCTAGCTCAGATCTATCAGCAGTTGACAGTGGTTAACGGTGCTGTTGATGTCCAAATAATTATCACACATCGAGAAACTTGCCTTCAGTTTGGAATTTATGTAAGCTCTAGACATTTTCCAGCTGTTTATGGAAATGTTGCTGGCTAGAATTGCTGGGGCTGTTCCATACTTTGATGATGTATTAATCATGGGCCTATCCATTCACTTTTCTCTGAAACATTCTTCAGAGGTCTCTATTGTTCTGTTTGTTCCCTCAGAAAAATATTCTAGTGCAATTTTTTTGGACCCTATAGCCCACTTTATATATTCCAGGTCCTACTGAAATCAGGATGTGGGAGATAATATTATTGTTATTTAGACATCTTTTTCAATTCATTGCCAGTAACTTCAACCTTGGCCTGGTTTAGAAAAGTGTAGAATGTATTTTTCTCTTTTATTTTATTTTATAAATAAATTTTATTAGTGCTTATAGAGAAAAACACCAAAGTTAATATCAAATATTTTTTCCTTCTTTTTTGTCCAAACTAAGACTTTGAATTAAATACAATAAAACATATATAAAGAGAAAGGAATAAAGAAAGAGAGAAATAAAGAAAGTGCAGAGGCAGAAACAGGCACTGAAGTGCAGTGGTACCTCAGGTTACATACACTTCAGGTTACATACACTTCAGGTTACAGACTCCGCTAACCCAGAAATAGTACCTAGGGTTAAGAACTTTGCTTCAGGATGAGAACAGAAATCGTGCAGCAGCAGGAGGCCCCATTAGCTAAAGTGGAGCTTCAGGTTAAGAACAGTTTCAGGTTAAGTACGGACCTCCGGAACGAATTAAGTACTTAACCTGAGGTACCACTGTACTGGTGACAATTGGCAACTGCGTTATCACTGCGTTTGAGACTTGGAAATTTAAAAGAAAATAGTTGGCCAGGTGATGCAATATGATATTCATTAGTATGAAATCCTCTTCTTAAAAGGGGGGGGGGGCTGTCTTCCGTGCAAATGATGATAAATAATGGGTTGAAAAGAAACAACTCATTAGGGTGTTGCTGCAGCTAAGTGTAAATTTCCATGGGCATTGCGGCTTCCCACATGGACTTGATGCTGAACTGCAATTTGTGAATACATACTAAAGTGTCATATGCACAGGAACATCAAGTTAACACACAACTAGTTTAATGTTAATTGGAGTTCAAATAATATTAATTTAAAAGACTATGTAAAGAAGCTTACAAATGGTATGTTGGTCACTACAGTATTACCCCACAGCCAGAAAGTTGTACAGTCAAGAAACAGGTTTACTGCCTCACCTGCTAGTTGTAAATACTAAGTCAGGGTGAAAATACACTTCATGCATTAAATGTTTTAGATTTAGATTTGGCAGATTTATCTTACAAGAAGAAGAAATGCATTCTCTAATGGCAAGCAGTGCAAATGTACTGAAGCCTTTTCCAGTGACACAGGAAGTTAAACGCTAAATCATATATGGCAAATATCATAGTCGATAGTTTTGGGTGGACTTAATGGAAATCTTCCGTAACAGTAGAAATGTCCTCAAGGAATTCTCTTTTACAGTGGAAAGATGCTTGGAGAGTTACCTAGCAGAATTAATTCCTTACTTCAGGAAATACGTTTTGGCTACTTTCTAGATTCTTGATTCGAAATATCTGTTCTTGCTAATGACATAATGGGAAATGCTATATCAAATTTGGCAGGATGTATTCAAATGACCAATGAGGCAGTTCAAAGAACGGCAAGGCAATCTGTTCGTCGGGCTTTGGCCACTGCTGTTTCTACTTCTGGTGCTTCCACCATTTCACCTGGAGATTTATGGATGCATCTGGATTTCGTAAAATAACAGCAGCATGAACCACGTGCAGCCATTGCTGACCAAACAACAACGGACTAATCTATTGTAAATGCAGACCTGATTGAACCCACAATAAATCACAAGACCAAGCCTCTTGACTATTCAAAGACCAAGGCCAACCATCTGGCCAGCACACACGCTTTGGGCTAATGAGTAGCTTGGATGCCCTCCCACTATTGTGTTATCTGGAGGAATATTAGAATAGGGTGGGGGGAATGAATCCTAAACTTAAATTCCACATTATCCCAGCAGCCCAGTGTATTAGCATTTCTTGGTTATACCAATATCGCGATGTGTTTCAGATTTTGTATGTGCATGTGCAGGTGAGTCCACACATTCATATTTGCAGCATCAAATCAGGATTTGCATATGTGAAACGGCCATTGCAGATCAAACATCACAGGGAGCTCATGTACCCCTGCCGTCACAATATTTCCATTGGAAGTAGCTTGCACATTTGATAATAATTCTGTGATTAGGCTGCAGGTTGCATTCATTTTTAAGGACAGAAGTACAAAGGTTATCAGTTTCTGTTTGTCCACTTGTACAATCCTTTGTCCCTCTCTGGCCATTTGAAAAATATTTATTTATCATTTTATTTCTGAAGCCATTAAAAAAACCCTCCAAAACCTGGGTTCACAGTGATACTTCTTTCATGCCACCTTCAGTTCTCTAAGGGGGAAACCCAAACAATGGCCCAGAGTTCAAATTCCAAACCGTGGCTTAGCATGAACACATGGGCTTACAAGCTCCTGGAGAAGAGATCACAGCTTCTTAGCTCCTACACTCCTGCTGCACTGTGTGAATGAACCCATGGTTTGGCTTAGCTCATCATCCAAACTTGGACTCATGGGTTGTTTCCCTCCAGACAAACCACTAGTGTTAAGCCATAGAACAAACTTTGGCTTCAGCTCATGGTTTGTCTGGAATGAGACCAGAAACAAGCTCAGGTTCAGATGACAAACTAAGTTAAACATGAAGTAGTTCACAGTAGTGCAGCAGGAGGAGGCCTGGAGGAGCCAAGCAGCCACAATCTGCCATCGCCCTCATTTGTCCCCATTTTCATTGCCTTCCAACTTTGGAACCTGGGGTTCTAAAGTGCATGGGGAATCTCCAGGGGTACAAAGGGCTTCCTACTTCAGAGAGTCATGTTCCGCAGGTTCGAAAGTGATGAAAACAGCAGTGGGGGGGGGGGAGTTACTTATGTCCCCACTTCTCCTCTCACATCTTTACCTACCCCTAACTGCAACACCATGGGACGCGGGTGGCGCTGTAGGTTAAACCACAGAGCCTAGGGCTTGCCGATCAGAAGGTCAGTGGTTCGACCTAGCAGTTTGAAAGCACGTCAAAGTGCAAGTAGATAAATAGGTACCGCTCCAGCGGGAAGGTAAACGGCGTTTCCGTGCGCTGCTCTGGTTCGCCAGAAGCAGCTTAGTCATGCTGGCCACATGACCCAGAAGCTGTCTGTGGACAAACGCCGGCTCCCTCGGCCAGTAAAGCGAGATGAGCGCCGCAACCCCAGAGTCATCTGCGAGTGGACCTAATGGTTAGGGGTCCCTTTACCTTTACCTAACTGCAACACCTGAGAAGGACTTTGTTTAGTTGCATGTCTGGTGTGGAGATGCCAAGGGCTGAATGTGCAATCCTACACTTCCAAAGCAGATGCTCTACCGACCCATGACTCTACTTATATCCTCAACTCCTAAACTGTAATTAGCACCCACAGCTCATCCCTGCCACACAAAGATTTCTGCGAGTTGACAGTGAAATGCATATTTTTCAACTCATTCATTCTGGGGTTTTTTGTTGGGTTTTTCCTCTCTTTTTTGCATTTTTAAAAAAGAGTTCAGATAAGAAAGGAAAGTTGGTGGAATGGAATGCGGTGCTAATTCACATTCTTCCCGTGTTGTTTTTAGTACCGCCGACCACTGATAATCTGGAAACACTAAATTGTGGGGCAAGGCTTTAATACGAACAAGGTTTTAATATGAAAAAGGTAGTTTATGGTCCATAGCTTCCCAACGTGTTGCACTGCCTGCATTTGATGGAAGATCTGCTTTGACACTGTACACCTCAGCACATTTGCGAACTCAACATTTTTTATTAAACCAAATAATCTCTCTCTCTCTTTCTCTCTCTGTGCATATTTTCCTTCCTTCCCCATAAAAATGAAAGGTAGAGCATAAGAGGTTTTAAAATTGGCATGGAAAGAGTAATGCGTGAAATCGTTGCTGACATTCCCATTTCCCCAGTGGAGGAACAGCAGAGCCTTTCTGGATGAGACTGAAGGTGCTTTAATTGAGTCCTGTGAGAAGCCAGGAAGAAAGCTTAAAAATGATGAAAGGATGTGGTAGATTCCAAAATGCACCAGGGGGAGAAAAACATGAGCTCATATGTATCTTGTTTAATGTGGAGCATGATCCTATGCGTGTTTACCTTGACTCTAAACCTGCAGTCTTATTCATGCTTGCTTGAGGGTAAGCCTCCACTGATCTCAATAGGATTACTTCTGACTAAACACTTCTGAGCACTTAACTCCTATGCTCAGTGGATACACTGGAGAATTTCCTCCTCTATATAGGTCTAACTGGGTTCAGCCAGTTTACACAGGCTGGGATATAGTTCTGTGACTTTAGCATTTCTTGGACTATAATACTGACCCAATGAAGTAACAAAGCAGATCAACAAGCCCAGATTAGTACCCAGGAGTCTTAGGTGCCAACTCCTAGGGGCCCAGCTCTTCTGCCTCCACCAATAATTTTTTTGGGGGGTGTCGTCTCCCAGTGTGCAAAAAAATCAAGGGCCAGAGGAGTCTAAACGTGGAGCCAAGCATGGTGTGTCTTTGGTGGCCAGCTCTTCCTCTTCTTCCTCCTGCTGTGGAGGGGAAGGATGGGGAAAATAGCCGAGTGCCAGAGAGGAGGAGCCACAGGCCATTGAAGCTGCACCGCTACCCCATTTGACTCTGCCCCCGGCTCCTCCCAATGTCCTGATGTCACACAAGTGTCTTCGCCCCCCCCCATCTCCCTTACAAGTTGGCGCCTCGGCCAGGAGTAATCTACCAGAGGACCAGGGTCAGAGGAGAAAGTGACAGATCAGCACTTCTTGTCACCTGTAGCTTCCAGTTGAAACATGATGAATGATCTGTAGCCCATTCTGGACAGTGATACTTCTCCCTTACAGGCTATCGGTGGTAGGTCTGTTATAAGGATATACAAAGAGCCCTGCTGGATCAGACCAAAGGCCCAGCTAGTTATCTCTAGTTATATCTGGTTATCTCCCGCTTGGACTACTGTAATGCGCTCTACGTGGGGCTACCTTTGAAGGTGACCCGGAAACTACAACTAATCCAGAACGCGGCAGCTAGACTGGTGACTGGGAGCGGCCACTGAGACCACATAACACCGGTCTTGAAAGACCTACATTGGCTCCCAGTATGTTTCCGAGCACAATTCAAAGTATTGGTGCTGACCTTTAAAGCCCTAAACAGCCTTGGTCCAGTATATCTGAAGGAGCATCTCCACCCCCATCGTTCTACCCGGACACTGAGGTCCAGCACCGAGGGCCTTCTGGTGGTTCCCTCACTGCAAGAAGCCAAGTTACAGGGAACCAGGCAGAGGGCCTTCTCGGTAGTGGCGCCCGCCCTGTGGAACGCCCTCCCACCAGATGTCAAAGAGAACAACAACTACCAGACTTTTAGAAGACATCTGAAGGCAGCCCTGTTTAGGGAAGTTTTTAATGTTTGATGTATTACAGTATTTTAATATTTTTTTGGAAGCCGCCCAGAGTGGCTGGGGAAGCCCAGCCAGATGGGCGGGGTATAAATAATAAATTATTATTATTATTATTATTATTATTATTATTATTATTATTATTATTATTATCCAGGATTCTCTTCTCACAGCGGCCAACCAGATGCCTATAGGAAGGCCACAAGGAGGACATGGGTGTGTAAACAGCACTCTTCCCACTTGGTTTCCAGAGGCCAGTTGCCTCTGGTAATGGAGGTAGTGACCACTGATAGCTTTATCTGTCATGAGTTTACCTAAAACCCTTTTAAAGCCACCCATCACTACATCTTGTGTGGTAGGTAGCAAATTCCATAATTGTACAATGTGCTGCGTGAAGCCTTTGGTTTGTGCTGAATCTCCCAGAGTTCAGCTCCATAGGACGGCCCCAAGTTTTCATATTATGAAAGAGGAAGAAAAACTCTCCATCTACATTCTTCACAACTTGTTTATGGGCAGTCACCTAATCCAAACCAGCTACTTGCCACTGGCGACAGGCAGCACAACACAGACATAAATAGAGGGACCAAATGACAACACTGCAAGATCCCCAAGTTGCCAATATTGTCCCCATAACTACTCAGGCAACACTAATGGATAACCTAATGACATCAGCCAATACCTCGAGGGTTCATTCACCTGCTCGTCTTCCTTCATAGTATACAGGGTGGAATTCAATGTTGTTGTGCTATGTAAAATTCAATGTTGTTGTGCTATGTTCCCATTAGAGCAAGCATTTCAGCGTGTGAGATGGAGCAACTGCCCCTCCCCGCATGCTGTTCTGGGGTTCTTTTGAATGCCCCCTCCCCAATTTCAAGGGGAATGAGGGATGTGATGGGGGAGAGGGTGTGCAAGCAAAAGCCGTTGTGCAGAATTTCTACTGATGGGTTTGTTAGATGAATCCCACCCAAAATGTCATTGGCCAGCCTTCTGCATTCTACACTGAACAAATAGCATAACCTCAGTGCAAAAGGATAAGTGAATCTCTGGCCTCAGAAAGGGCCATATTCAGAAACCAGTGTTTCATTAGCTTACCAGCGATAGGTTGCTTGTGGTATCATCAACATTGCTCTGGCCACTGCAACAATTTTGCATACATTCCCCGCGACGGGGTGAGCTCCCGTTGCTTGGTCCCTGCTCCTGCCAACCTAGCAGCTCAAAAGCACGTCAAGTGCAAGTAGATAAATAGGTACCGCTCCAGTGGGAAGGTAAATGGCGTTTCCATGTGCTACTCTGGTTCGCCAGAAGTGGTTTAGTCATGCTGGCCATGTGACCCGGAAGCTGTATGCCGGCTCCCTCGGCCAATAAAGCGAGATGAGCGCCGCAACCCCAGAGTCGGTCACGACTGGACCTAATGGTCAGGAGTCCCTTTACCTTTACCTTTACACTTTAATGCAACTTTCAAAGTCCGTACTTTTTTTGCATTTCACTTTCTTCTGATTTCATTTACACGTTCCCCCCCCCCCACCCAGAATAAACCCATGCGCATGTGTATGTATGACAGCTGAACATTACACTTCATGCATCGGGTGCAGGGGACTCTAGTTCACAGAAGTTTATGCTACAGCAAATTTGTTAGTCTTTAAAGATTCTGTTGTGTTGATTCATGCTCAGTTACTCCTACTTTACACTCATGGAAAGGAGAGGAGAATCGGGCTGCATGTTCCCTTCAGTTTATGGTTGCCGAATAGCTATTTTCAAAGTAAATACAAATTATAACGCTGTTTTTTCCTTCATCTGCAAACTCTAGAGGAGGGGGGAAAATAAATTCAAAGGGGTTAAGTCAAGGAACAGAGGCTGGCTAAGCAGGAAAAGAGAATGCTAAAGTAACGACGTGTTCCCTTGTATGAGTAACTCCCTAACAATCTGCTGAAGGAGTGATTTTATATCAGGCTGAAACCCCCAAACCACCATATTTTTAATTTGCCAAGCACCTGTGAAAGAATGCAGCTGCAAGACCCTGGGAAAACAATGGGAACTGTGACAGTTCATTAATATAAACCAGAAACTAGATGTATTTGGGAAAAGTCGTTGATATAGAATTACACTGGAGGACACAGTGGCATTCATGAAGTATAGCAGGCATGCAACTAACTAAGATTATAGATGGGTGTACATCATTTGAACCTGGATTGTAATTTGGTTACTATTTATCATGGTATGTCCAATACAAATGTATAAAGAACAAGATTGATTTATTCATTTTTTTGGAAGGGGAGGAACTGACTGCTTCAGCATTTCCTTGTTACTCCTTCAGCATCTCCCCCCCAGCCCCCGCCCCCAAGAAAGGCTACAATCCTATTGCCCAATTTCTTGGGAATGAGTCTTATTGGACTCACTGGGACTTGCTTCAGCAATAACATGCATGAGTTTGCGCCCAAGAAGCTGTAAGTGCTGGAACGTCTGCTTGGAAACCAAGTTCACAAATACCGCCCCTTGTTCCTAAGTCCTCGTCTGTACGGACAGCAATTATGCAGTGGTCGGGGGGAAATGAACCCTGCACCTGCTCAGGGTACTCTTACCTCTTTTCTTCAATATCTTCAAAAGTTGAGCAAGGCATTGGGAAGAAATGGGGAAGGGCTGAGTGATAAGCCCTGGCACAAATTCATCCCTGAAACATATGGGAGGGATGACACCTCAGAAAAATGCTGTTGCTCTCAGGTCTTCCTTGTTAGCCATCATGAGAACAGGACTAGATGGGCCTTTTGCCAGATCCAACAGAGCCATTCTTATGTTCTGAAGATTGCATTGTAATTCTGTTAGCCTTTAAGGGAAGTTTAGGGAAGTTTTTAATGTTTGATTCTACTTTTAATACTGTGTTGGGAGCCACCCAGAGTGGCTGATGAAACCCGGCCAGATGGGTGGGGTGTAAATAAAATTATTATTATTATTATTATTATTATTATTATTATTATTATTATTATTATTATTAAATGAGAATGGTTCAAATGGTATACAGTGGTATCTCGGGTTACAGACGCTTCAGGTTACAGACGCTTGAGGTTACAGACTCCGCTAACCCAGAAATAGTGATTCAGGTTAAGAACTTTGCTTCAGGATGAGAACAGAAATCGCATAGCGGGGGCACGGGGGCAGCAGGGGGCCCCATTAGCTAAAGTGGTGCTTCAGGTTAAGAACAGTTTCAGGTTAAGAACGGACCTCCGGAACAAATTAAGTTCTTAACCCGAGGTACCACTGTATAACTAACAACTTACACCTGCCAGAAGCGATGCCTCAACACCTTCAACATGCAGTATGTCAGGAAGATTTTGGGCATCACATGGTGGGACAGAGGCTCAAACAAAGATGTGCTTTCCCAAGTCCACACTCAGAGCATGTTCACACTCCTGTCTCAGTGATATCTATGCTGGCTTGGCCATGTCCGCGGAATGGAAGATGGCAGGATCCCCAAGGATGTGCTCTACAGGGAGGCATCAGGCCAGCTCTGCATTACAAAGATGTCTGCAAACATGACATGAGAGTTGGCAACATTAACCCCACCATGTGGGAATCAATCCCTTGCAGACAACCGCAGTGCCTGGAGACAGGCAGTCAGGTCATGTATCCACAGCAGTGACCAAAGGAGGAACGGCCACTGGGAGGAGCACTGAAAGAAGAAACACCATGGTGCATCTGCAGCAGCACAACCAGACACCTTCATCTGCCCCAGCTGCAACAAAACATGTCTCTCCTGCATTGGTCTCTACAGCCACAGCGGAAGCTGTAACTCTCCAGCTGTTTGACTTCATCCCCAAAAATGCACTCCTCCATTGTCTCCTGAGACAGACAGATGCCAACCAACCATCCAGGACTTCAGACAAGGGTTGCTCCCAGCCATACCTGCAGGTCCCGGGGATTGAACCTGGGACCTTCTGCATGCAGAACAGATGCTGTGCCACTGAGCTACACCTGGGATGGCAAGAAAAAGGAGAATGGAGCCCATGGGGTGTGGCAGCAAAATTCTTTGTAGCTGCCACACCTGCCACACTTTGTAGCTGCCACATCTAACACAGTTTCAAAACTGAAATCACACTGAGAACGTTTAGTGGGAGTGACTGAGTTCACGTTCGCTTTAAACATTTTGCTCAGCTCCAGCTTGGGCCTATAGTGAGGCAGGCCCACCACCATCCATTTTCCTTGGCAGGAGCCTACTGATGCACGGATATTTCATTAGTGGCTCTGAGGGAAAATGGCTGCCCTCACTGTGGTCTATGGGCTAGATGCCTGTCCCCTGGAGATGTGGGTCACACAACTCAAGACAGCTGGCCGCGTTCGCTGAATATTTTAAAATGCCCTTTCCTTCTCTCTTTCGCATTTAACAAGGATGCAACGCAACTTCGGGCCCACGGTGTGATTAAGTGCAATTGTCACGCCATGCAACTATTACAAATTGCAGAGAGTAGAAAGATATTGCAGAGCGATTCACGTGGCAGAGATTAAGGGCCACTAAGAGATGGGAACTCATAGACGTTAATCACTAGTGAGGGAGCATGTGGGCACACACACACACACACACACACACTCACAGCCTTCTGCTAAAAGCTCTTGTTCACATCAAGTCTATGTGTTCACTTGCAGTTTGGGCGTTCTCTGTTTCACCAGCTGAGTCTTGGCCTTCTCCTTCTTCTCAATCACCTGAGGATTTGAGCACACAGTTCCAGCAGATTTGGGAGGTTGTGGACTCTCTTTCCTTGGAGGTTTTTAAGCAGAGGTTGGATGGCCATCTGTCATGGATGCTGTATTGATGTTCCTGCATAGCAGGCGCTTGGACAAGGTAATCATTGGGGCCCCTTCCAACCTTACAGTTCTATGAATCTACGAATCTTTGATTCTATGATAAGCTAGCCCTACTGCTTACTTGTGGGAACCCAAATGCTTTTATCCACTCTTGAAGATGACTGCCCACAGGGGTGGACTTTGGTAACCCTGAGCAAGGACAAAATTTGGCAACCCCCCTCCATATTTCTTATTTTCACAATAATTTCTTTAGGTACAGTTGCTTTTTATAAATCTCCTCTGAAGGTGCCTGCGTACCGTATTTTTCACTCTATAGGACGCACTTTTTCCCCTCCAAAAATTAAGGGGAAATGTGTGTGCGTCCTATGGAGCGAATGCAGGCTCCTTGGCTTCAGCGATAGCAACACGAAGCCTCTGAAGTGCAGAGGGAGCACTCCCTCTGCGCTCCGGAGGCTTCACGTTGCTTTTGCTGAAGCCTCTGGAGTACAGTGGGAACTCGCGCTGCACTCCGAAGGCTTCGGGTTCCTTTTGCTGAAGCCGGAAGAGCAAGACTCTCCTGGCTTCAGCAGAGAGGGAGAGCTGCGCAGTACCCCTTCAATGAAGCGGGAGGAGAAATGGAAGGGGCTCCGTTTCTCCTGCCGCTTCGCTGAAGGGGCGCTGAGCAGAGAGGGGGAGATTTTTCTTGTTCTCCCCCTCTAAAACAAGGTGCGTCCTATGGTCAGGTGCGTCCTATAGAGCGAAACATATGGTAAATATGGGTGATGGTGATGATTTTGCACCCCCTTGGCTCAGCGCCCTGTTCAGGGGCAACAGCCTGACCACCTGCACCATCCTAAATCTGGCACTGCTGCCCAGAACAGTAGCAGCTGGCAAGGCTGTTTGGTGCTGCTCACCTGACTTCCTGGTGTTGTACGTCATTGCAGCTTAGTGCAGCTGCATCAGCGGGGGGAGGGGGGGTTCAAACTCTCCTGTTGCTACGCCCACACCATGCTGAACTTCCCGCTGCCTTGTCCCTCCCCCTCTTGGTACCTGGAGGCAATGTGTAGCATTGGAAAGCCAGGTAAACAAAGCTGCCCTGCTGGCCTCTACTGACCAGAGCCCTCACCTTGACCAGTCAAGCTTTGGTTTTCGGCTCCCTCACTCCTCACCGAGAGGACTAATCCTGAGCCACAACTCCAGGCTCCTTATCTTTCTCCGGGGAAGATTTGTGAAGTGAAACCCTTTAGTAATAGTCAATAAGATCGCATTATCTCAAATCAAGCGGGAGTTATTTAATTTAGAGACTAGGAAATAGAGAGAAAATCAAACCAAATGAAATGTAAACAGGGTAACGAATCTCCAGGAAGCTTTGCTTGACCGAGATGTTTAGAGGTATTTGAGCTTAGGAATACAATGGCTGTGGCTTGTGCTACACAGAGGACAGTCCTCTGTTGTAAGGGCTGCCAGACGACAGGCCTCTAATTGAGGGTGTCCACTGTTTGAACGCTTGTCCGGTCCAAGTCTGGTTGAAGGATAAAGAACCATATGGCGAAAGAGCAGCAGGAGCCTTGAAGCTGCCCGTCAACAGCACTGGGACAGCAGACTGAGCAGTCACAGAGATCATGTATTGCATTTCAACTTAGAGTAATTACTTCTAAATTTGCATCTATACATATAAATTAGCATATGCATCTTTAATGCAAATCTGTTTCCTGCTTTGCCCTCTTTCCTGGTGCTGGATTTCCTCCTTTCTGGCAATGTGAAGGCAGCCACGTTAACTAAGAAGAGGCCTGCTTCAGCCAGTCAAGGAGCCAACTAGTCCAGTCCCCTGGTGCTGCCAGCCAAATGCCTCTGTGAAGCCTGCAACGGCATACGCAAACACCCTACCTCCTCTTCTTCTTCTTCTTCTTCTTCTTCTTCTTCTTCTTCTTCTTCTTC
>JAXCMG010000039.1:12893918-12980966 GCA_034642415.1 Podarcis siculus
CTTCTTCTTCTTCTTCTTCTTCTTCTTCTTCTTCTTCTTCTTCTTCTGGTATCCAGTGGTATAAAAAAGGAGATCCCATGCAGATATCATGGCTAACAGCTCAGGGCCTGCCCACCCATGGGGCAAGGTGAGGTAAGTGTTTCAGGCGGCAGGACCAAGAGTCCTGATGTCAATCTTTTTTCAGCTCCTTGTTCCTGATGTAGATCTTCCCTCTCCCCCCCCGTTTCCCTGACAGGGAGTGGGGCGCCATTTTGCGGTCTGCCTCAGGTCCAAAGTTGTCTTGGGCCGGCCCTGTAATAGCTATTGATAGATGTTGTCCTTCATAAATTTGTTAAAGAACTGAGGTTTTGGGTCCCCCTACCCACAATCAAGGGGTCTATAAATAAATAAAATAAGTGCCTGTGTTATGCTTAGCAATTTGTATAGGTAAGAGTAAACTCGTAACTTTAAAAACTTGAAAAAGAAAAAGGAAAGAACAAAGTAAAAGGCAAATTTCCCCCCCCCCATCCCAGTTTATTCAGTTGGGCCCCATCTGCACTGCACATTTAAAGCAGTATCATGCTACTTTGAAACTGTCATGACTTCTCCCAAAGAATGCTGGGAATGCTAGATTGTTATGGGAGAGTTGTTAGGAGACACCTACTCTCCCCTCTGAGAGCTACCATCCCCAGAGATCCCTGGGAAGAGGAACTGATTGTTAAACAACTCTGAGATGGGAACAGCCCCCTTAAGGAACTACAATTTCCAGAATTCTTTGGAGGAAGCCAAAGAATGATTGTTTAAAGTGGCAAGATACAGCTTTAAATGCACAGTGAGGTGGGGGTGCAAGTTTCTGTGTCTAGGCATCTTGTGTTTTAACTTCGAATTTCTTGTTGTATTAACAGTGGTACCTCAGGTTAAGAATGGTTTCAGGTTAAGAACGAACCTCCAGAACGAATTAAGTACATAACCAGAGGTACCACTTTAGCTAATGGGGCCTCCCGCTGGCACCACGCCGCTGGCACGCGATTTCTGTTCTCAACCTGAGGAAAAGTTCTTAACTCAAGGTACTACTTCTGGGTTAGTGGAGTCTGTAACCCGAAGTGTTTGTAACCCAAGGTACCATATACAAAGCAAAAAGAAATGATTTTATACAATGTAAACCTGTGTAAAACAGAATGTTATATCAAACATTATAATGAGAAGGATGGGAAGGATTGTGCTGACGAGTACTTTTATTATGTAAATACTCTTGTCTTTTTCTTTTTTCTATTTCTTTGTTTCTTACCTTTGTTATTTCTTTATTTCTTCTTTTTCCTTTCTTTATAATTTTTTTTTCATATATTTTTTGTTTGTTATTGGTGAAGAGATAGTTTACCAGCATGAGTCTGACCAAACTGCGGGAGGCAGTGGAAGACAGGAGTGCCTGGTGTGCTCTGGGCCATGGGGTCACAAAGAGTCGGACACGACTAAACGACTAAACAACAACAACAACAACAATAGATAGTATACAATGTTTGTATAGACATGCAAATTTTTTAATCAATAAAGAACAATATTTTTTTTTAAATACCAATAGGTAACCCGAGGTACCACTGTACTGTGCTTTAGAACTCATGGTTTTGTGTTTGTTTTTTTAAATTTTGCATTGCTTTTATGCTTATTTATTTTAAGTTGCCAGGAGATCTTACTATGTTATGGGGTGGCTTGCAAATGTCGTCAATAAGGAAATAATCTGCCAGGCTTTCTCTGAATGCTTGCAAGGTACCAGTAGCATTCTGCCCAGTATGCAATTACGTCCCTTGCCTGTCCCCAGCTTCACTCCCCTTTGACCTCATGGCAGCTCTGGATTTCCTATTTGCTTATGCCCATGTATGTAAGATTGAAGGGTTAAAGCGCTGCTACTACTGTGGGTGATAACTGATGTTATCCTTTGTGATCTTATAAACAGGCCTCTTCGGTTATTCCCTCTTCAGTTTGATTATCCTTTCCTGCCTCTGATGCTGCCGTTCCTCTCCCTTTGATGTTGCATCTTGCCATTTTGGGCCTGAGGCCACCTCTTCGCATTAGCTAGGAGATGATGATTTCTTAAACAGCACACCTCCAAACGATCTGATGCTGTTTCCTTTTCATATGTGGCTTACCACCATATCCAGCATTTGGGAGATCATTACAGAAACTTGATAGAAAGCTTTCCAGCCTCGTCTCAATTAACATGCAGCCGTTCAGTCAGAGCAGTCCTTTGAACCTGGATGTGCCGCACCTTGCTGCATGCAGCTTCACTTAAGATATCCTTGTTAGATTAAAGACTATTTGCATGTTGATTGCCCCCTCCTGTCAGGCTTCTCCTTTATTTTCCAGGTGGAACGCTCGGTTTCAGGCACAGGCTTGCATTGATCATCATCACAACATATTAACTGAGCTTACTTATGTTTTCAAAAGTTATCTTCAACTTCATGCTGGCTAGAGGCTTAAGAACACAGGAAGGTCCCTGCTGGATCAGGCCCATCTAGTCCAACATCCTGTTCTCACAGTGGCCATAAGCAGTGCCAACTGCTGAGAGGCATATAGTCTCTGACACTGGCAAGAGGACACAGCCATCATAGCTAGTAGCCTCACCTCCATGAATTTGTCAAAGTCCACTTTGCTGTTGTTGTTGTTTAGTCATTTAGTCGTGCCCGACTCTTCGTGACCCCATGGACCAGAGCACGCCAGGCCCTCCTGTCTTCCACTGCCTCCCGCACTTTGGTCAAACGCATGTTAGTAGCTTCGAGAACACTGTCCAACCATCTCATCCTCTGTCGTCCCCTTCTCCTTGTGCCCTCCATCTTTCCCAACATCAGGGTCTTTTCCAGGGAGTCTTCTCCTCTCATGAGGTGGCCAAAGTATTGGAGCCTCAGCTTCAGGACCTGTCCTTCCAGTGAGCACTCAGGGCTGATTTCCTTCAGAATGGATAGGTTTGATCTTCTTGCAGTCCAGTCCATAGGACTCTCAAGAGTCTCCTCCAGCACAAGAGTCCACTTTAAAGTCAACCAAATTGTTGTTGGTGAATTCCATAGTTTAACAATCTGCTATGTGAGCAAGTACTCTCTTTTGTCTGTTTCCCCCCCACTGACCTCTCCTCAGTGTCCTGCTATGATTCCCTGGACTCAGAGCCTTCCTCCTCTGGGATTTCTCTTGGGGATTCCCCAGCTGGTGCCACCCAACACTCATTGTCCGGCCAGTCCCTGACAGTCTATCACAGAAGTCTTGTTCCCTGTGATTCTATTTGTCTATCACAAATATACCCCTTTCCATTCAATCCTGCTCTTCCAGTTTCTTGCCTGGCATATCTTCTCCTTGTCTTGTCAAGAGTTGCCATGTGTCCTGCTTTGCAGAGGACAGTTCTCTATCTAATAACGCATTCAAGGGAATGAGATTTCTTTTTGTTGGGGGGCGGAGTTGAGTGATGAGTTGGGAGGAGCAAGGGTCCTTATGAGCAGGCAATAAGGGAAGAAATGCAAGCTCACTGAAGGCTTTGAAGGTAAATAAGGATATGGCTATGGCTATTTTTCACCATTTGGCTGTTGGTTTTGCAGCCTCCCTGTAATATGGCAATTTCTCCTGGGCCACGTGTCAGACGGAGACACGTCTTAAGTACATGCAGAGCTTTGTCTTTTTTTATTTTGGAATCTGCATCTTGATTCCCTCTATCTGCTGCCTGCATACCTTTCCCTCCCTTCTGCAAGCATACAAAGCAAAACCCTCGAAGAGAAAGTTAAAACGAATCCTCTTTCAACACTGAAAGATCTAGAGGGCAGAGTTCAAAACATCCAAAAAAGATGCCCTCTTTTAATGACTGTCATTATATTTTGATGTGTTTAATAATACAGAAGAGGTTAAATGAAACATGAAAAAAGGGATGTACATTAAAATTGAGATAACTCTTCCTTCAGTGAAGTGGAACCCAGCAGATGTAGCTGCACACTGTAATTGCTGCCTGCTTCCTGTCAGTCTGATTAAGTTGCATTGTCCCCGCTCCAAGTGTAAGAATCAGTGGCTTCCCATAGGGCACAGCATGGGACAACTGGCTTATGCAGTCAGATCACTATGCACGCCTCCTGCTTGGGCCTGGTAATGGTGCAGGCATGCAATATACATTGATGACTTATAAAATCAATAGTGCAGCACATTGGGAAACAAAATAGGTGCTTATCTCCCCGACAGTCCAGCCAGGGAACCCCCAACACCCCCCCTCCCCCAAATTCGGTTGCAAAGTTAAATTCCCAACTCAGCATTTCGGATAATTCAAATGACTTCTCATTTAAAGGCTTTCCCTTTTTGTTTTGCAGATAAAAGCAGGCACAATCACTAGGAGCGATATAACACAACTCTTCAGTGTCTTATATGGCACTCACTGGAACAATGTGTATATGCGCACACATATACAGTTTGCTGCAGTTTAGAAGCTGCTAGTGTTTGTCATTATGAAACAATAACCCCTCTTTTCAGGACTACCTGATAAGGTCCTACCTGCTCAAAATGTACTGGGCCAAGGTGTTACTCAAAATGGTTGATCATTACTTCGTGCACTTCCTGAAAAAGGAGTTGTAAGATTTGAAAAGAGCAGAAAGGAACACTCCTTTATTTGAAGAAAATAAGCTTATTGCAAAATTGACTTTTGTTCCAGTAGTAGTAGTATATCCCCAGAATGCCATCAAATTGCCATCTCTTAGTGGGCAGGTTTGCACATAACACTAAACCAGGGTTCACATAAACCAAGGTTTGTAAATCAACAAACCCTAACCTATGGTTTGATATACCATGGCTTAGTATTACATGCAATCTAAGCCTGTACCCTCTAGTGACCCACAATACCTTGCTGTGTCCCACAATGCAATATATTACCTCTTGGCCATCATTCATATCACGAGCTCAAAAAGCAATAGATGACAAATGTGGCTGGCTGAGGTTGAAGTTCAATTCACACAACCTCATTTGTTCATTCAAGACTTGTCCGCTGCCTTTCCACACAAAGATCATGGCATACAAAGATAAAATTAACAGTCAAAATGGATTTAAACAGCAATACAATAGATAAACATCCTCAACAAATCATAGTCCCTATAGTGCTGAAATCTTGCAAATAAATAAACCCACTTCCAGCTGGTGTTCAAAAGCAGGTTGCAGGTGAATTTTGCAGGAGGACATTCCACAAAGTGGGCACAGTAATAGAAAATTCGCTGTCCCTAGAAGCCACTCCCATCGCTTGTGGCAGTGGTGGCATCTGTAACAGGGTCCCAGTTAGGAATCTTAATACAGATTTGAATTGGAGAGGCTGGTCATTACTTAAGATGCACTTGTCCTAGACAACTTTTCATGCTGGGGTGAACATGAGTTGATTCCCCCTCGCCAATGCAGTTTCAAGTGCTCAGACTGCAACTCAAGGTGCCCTGAAAAATCTTCAACAAGTGATGTTGAAAGAATCACAAGATTAGTGAAACCCATTCAGATGCACCCAAGTAGCATGTCTGTTCCAGCCCGTCGTGCTTTTTCCTGAGATACTCCATTCCATGGCGGAATGCAATTAGTATCTATGGTGTATGCCACTGATATTCTGCTTTTCTTCTCAAGAGCTCAGGGTGCTTTGCACAGGATTCATATGTCAGACCTATTTAGCTTTCAGAAGTAGAAAGTATGTACTTGTATCAGTTGCTCAAGCCATACCAAGTATTTGGAAAGGGAGTAAGATATGATAAAGGAGTAAGATATGATAAAGGATACTCAAATGGAGTAAAGCCTAATAAAAGATAGACGCAACTAGGGCTGCAGAGAATATTCACCATTTCCAATTTTCTGATCAAAACTAATTTTGGAACTAAGTGTGGAACATTTCTCCCAAATCCTACTTACATTGTTCAGATATAAAATTTACATTTTTTAAAAAAATTCTGTGCAATTCCATTATTTCCTCTGGTGGTGACTACTTCAGCACCAACTGTCCAGCTTCCTGAATTAGTCAGCTGTGTGATCTCAGCCAATCCAAAAGCACATAATGAATGTTATGAAATGCTTATTACATTAGGCTATGTGACATATGTAATAAACATTTCATACATTAGGCTATGTGACATATCTCCTGCCAACCTAGCAGTTTGAAAGCACGTCAAAGTGCAAGTAGGTAAATAGGAACCACTCCAGCGGGAAGGTAAACGGCGTTTCCGTGCGCTGCTTCGGTTTGCCAGAAGCGGCTTAGTCATGCTGGCCACATGACCCGGAAGCTGTACGCCGGCTCCCTCAGCCAATAAAGCGAGATGAGCACCGAAACCCCAGAGTCGGCCACGACTGGACCTAATGGTCAGGAGTCCCTTTACCTTTACCTTTATGTGACATATAGTTTAGGAAGTTTAGGCAATGGAAAAGGAGGTACCGTGGGCAGTTGCGGTTCCGGTGTTTGGTAAGAAATGGAGAAGAGACTCTGTAGAAGAGCTAAACTGCAGGACAGTTTTGCATAGGAAAGGGAGTCATTTGTTCTCTTTACTTTTTAACTGCGGAGGCTCAGTTAGGCTGGCTAAAAATCAAGAATTCCAATAACTTTAAAAAGCACTTGTTTGTTTGTTTTGAGTTAAAATATGTGCTCTTCTGGACAGACACATGCTTGATCATAATTATTGTCCGGTGTATACCCAAGACACTCATCCCAAGACCTAGATGTCATTCCAGAAATTGAGGGAGGCAATGTTTCTGCTAAGGACAGCATAATGTCCACTTTCCTGCTAAAACCAAGGAAGTGAAATAATAAGCAAATGTGACAACAAGTCAGCTGAGGAGAAAGCAGGCAACTCTCTGATGAAAAGCTCAACCTGTACCATGAGCCAGGCCTCTCAGAAACAATTTGTCTCGACAAACTAGAAAGAACAATGAGACAGTTTTTTCTTGGACGTGAGGAAAGTCTACCAAATTCCATATCCCCTATGTGCTCTTAGCTGATCTGCAGTGTCAAAATGAATAGCAAAAGAAGAGAAAGGAGGGAGCTTGATTCTTAGATAAAGAAGACCTTGGAGAATTTGAATTTGACCTAGATGGAGAGTGGAAGGAAGGGCAGTTTGTAAGACAGAGTGGAAATGGGTTAAAGGCAGTGCTATTTTTCTAGAAAAAGAGGTGCCAGAACTCATCGCAAACGCCTCCCTCATTCTCTTAGAATGGCAATGGCACCTACCTTAGAGGTGTCAGAACCTACCTGAGAGGTACCGGAACTGAGTTCCGACTGAACAAAAGCTCTGGTTAAGATAATCTCCCCCCCCAAAAAAACTTTTTGACTTTTGGGAACCCTTTATAACATTGGCTGTGTTATTTTGAGGAACTCCTACACAGGAACACAGGAAGGTGTCTTATAGTGAGTCCATGTAGCTTATTGTCTCCACTGACTGGTAGTGGCTCTCCAGGGTTTCAGACGCAATATTTTCAGAAGAGGAAAAACATAATATGCAGGTACTCTTCCAGGATGCTAAATGGCTACTGGCTCAACCAGCTTTTTCCAGAGGTCTTTGTCAACATTACCAATCAATAATAATATGTGGTTTACTGTTACTATTTATTCTGAGCTACAGAAACATAATGTATCATGTCCCCCAATATCTCCCATCCCAAAGAGCTGAAGGTATCACATTGAAATGTGCAAGACAGAATGCTCTCCTGGATTTTGGTATGCTTATGTTCAAGAGATATTTGGCCTTAGAATTTTAACCAAATAAATCTGAAAATCATGTTCAGCTGTGTTTCCTTGCCTTTCAGTAAAGGTTTTTGGCCTTGTATCTCATTTTTGTATATTAATGGGTATATAGTGGTACCTCTGGTTAAGTACTTAATTCGTTCCAGAGGTCCGTTCTTAACCTGAAACTGTTCTTAACCTGAAGCACCACTTTAGCTAATGGGGCCTCCTGCTGCCTCTGCGCCGCCGGAGCACGATTTCTGTTCTCATCCTGAAGCAAAGTTCTTAACCTGAAGCACTATTTCTGGGTTAGCAGAGTCTGTAACCTGCTGCGTATGTAACCTGAAGCGTATGTAACCTGAAGCGTATGTAACCTGAAGCGTATGTAACCCGAGGTACCACTGTATACTGATAAGACTATTGTGAGGTCTATCAACTGGATCCATACCTTGATTGATTGATTGATTGATAACGTAAAATAAAGTGGGGTATCTGATGCTGTGTTTTTCCATCTTTTGGAGAATTCACCTGCTCATGCGATCATGGACTTACACCCTCAAAGTCTGTCCCAATGGCACCACAGACTCACAGAATACTTACCATTGCTTTAGTTATCTTATCAATGGATTCAGTAACCTGTGTATTTCCAAGCTAAGTTAAAGGTGCTACTTTTAAGAAGGTTGTAGGTCAGTGGCAGAGCAGCTTGTGGCAGAAGACAGGAGGTTCAATTCCTGGGAGCTCCAGGTAGGATGGGGGAAATCTATGAAACCCTGGAGAGCTGCTGATAGCAGTATAGACAATACAGAGCTAGACAGATGAACGGCTTAGCTTTGTACAAGGCGACTTCGTATGTTCCTAACCTACAAAGCCAGGCATCTGTTGTAGTCAAGGGAGCACCTTCTCCCATTTGTGTCCTTTGCCCCATGTTGTTTTGGGTACCAACTGCATTTGAGGTAGACCATCTACTAGAAACCAACCTTTTTTTCTGCACCTGCATTCAGTAATTGCCTGCTGAGAGAAATTTGCCAGGCCCCTTTCACTGTGCTGTGTAAGAAAAACTGTAAAGACGTTCTTGGTTCACGAGGGTTTTCTGAGACCCAGGATTGTCTGTTGTTTTAATGGACTGCAGTTAAATGGGTAATATTTTTTTCCCCATTTTTCCTTATGAACTGTTTTATGATGTGTTCTATTGTTTTATCGTGAGCTGCTTTGAAGGCCGTTGTAATAAAAAAAAGCAGCCTATTAACTTCAATATAAATAATAAGTAATAAAAAACCCAAACAAAGGAGTATATTGTCAATAGCAAGAATACTACAGGTACCAAAATTGTATGCAATTTGAACAATATATAATACACTGTGTGCCAACTGCATAGCAATAGAAGGGTGTTGTAACATCTAACAGAATTATGATACATTAACCTTTGATAGCTCAGTGGTATAGTGTTTACTTTGCCTGAAGAAGTTCCTAGGGTCAGTTCTCTGGCATCTACTGGTAGGGCTGGTAGAGAATCTGGGGATCTGATTCCAGTCAGATGAGCCAATGGTCTGTATAAGACAGCTTCCTACATTCCCTCCCTGCCTATACATCCTGTACTCAGAAGCTGCTCTCGTCTTGTTCTGCCTTAGCCTGCAATCCCACGCACACTTATCTGGAATTAAGCCCAGACTGAAACTAAAGGGGAATGTGCTACTATTGCAGCGTAAGGTTTCTTTTTGCTTTTTGGTGGTACCAAAAGAATGGCTTCCTATATGTTTTGTAAAAATACTTGATGCTTCCAATAAAGCAGGGCACCCATATCCCAAAGTGCCTATAGACACCTATAGAATCTGAGCAACTGCTCTCAATGAGATATTTGGGTTTTGGAGCGATGGCAATACTATTATTTATTAAATTTGTTAGTCACTTTATCTTGCCCAAAGCAACTTGCTGTTTTGCTCTTTGTGGAAAGTGCTGTTGCTCTAAGGTTCTGCTCTTGGGCTTCCCATGGCCATCATCTAGTTGTAAAGTTGCCACCAAAAATGTGGCAAACACTTTATGTTGTTGTTGTTGTTGTTGTTAATACCCCGTCCATCTGGCTGGGTTTCCCCAGCCACTCTGGGTGGCTCCCAACCGAATATTAAACACACAATACAGCATTACACATTAAAAACTTCCCTAAGGTTGTTCTCAGTTGATCTTAAAGCCATTAGCAGCAGCAGAAACTATAACGATAATACAGACATACCTTGGTTGTCGAACAGAATCCGTCCGGAAGTCCATTTGACTTCCAAAATGTTTGCAAACCAAGGCTCAGCTTCTGATTGGCTGATTGGCCCTGGAAACAATGCCAGCAGCCCGAAACAGATGTTCGGCTTCCAAAATACATTCACAAACTGGGACACTTACTTCCAGGTTTTTGGCATTTGGGAGCCAAAATGTCTGAGTACCAAGGTGTTTGACAACCAAGGTACAACTGTATAATTTTTTTATTTTTTGGTTGTTTTAATGTCCTACTAAGGGGAAGGTTTGCTCCACTTTCTAAGCACTGAGCTGTAATTTGGGTAAGCTTGACCCACGTCACTGCAGATTGTGTCAAGGATGTAGGAGAACAAAGCTCGTATGTGTCCAGATGGGCAGCCAAGCAGGTAGCAAGAACAGATAGGCACAACGTCAAGTTCAATGGAAAGTTGCCTGCAGACTCTCTGTGCTAACTAGTCATTATTTACACACTCCACCATCGATGATGTGAGAGCCTGGGCAGGGGGAGGCTTTGAAAAAAAATCTCCATTTTCAAACAGAGCTTTAATTATTTGCAAAAAGCTTCAATTGTTTAAGAGATAATGTCATGGATTGGTCCTCACAGTGTGTCGTGCAACTGTCCAGAACCCCCACAGTATAATAAATAGACTCCTGATGCTGCAATTGATTGATGTTTGGCATAAAATCTATTCCTCTGAGCCTGCGTATTCCTTCTGTTCGCTACATTCAAACAAATAATCTTGGTTCAGATTTAAAAAAAAAAATAAATAAAAGAACAATGCAATTTGGGAAGAGTTGTTAAATATCTGGAACTCAGTTCTCATTTCCCAACACCCTTCTTTTCATATTTGGAGGTAGTATCAATATGTTACCTTGATAAATAAATGAAAAAGAGATCACAGGGATTTGTTTGCCATATTCCCCCAAGCTACCTGGAAACTTTATTCTTTATACTGACAGTCAAATCAGGTAGTTCCTTGATGCTAATGTCTCTACCACAAATATCCAAGGAGATCCCTGGATTATGAAGGTGCCCTAAAGATGTTAAAGCAAAGATTATGGGATAATACACACAGTAGGAGTACAATATAGGCATGTCTTTAACTTAAAACCTTACATTAAAAACCTGACAGTACCAAATTATCGAAGGTTATTCACCAAAGCCAGACTGAATATCTTTCCTTCTGCAGTGTTGGTTGGCAGGTTGAGAGGAGTTGTGGATCGAGGGCCCGACCCCCGCTATGTGAAATAAATACACAAGGACACGTGATATAAGGTTAATGGGCAAGGAAAGGCCACAACTTTATTGATTACAGCAGTTTTTTGTTTTTTTTTAAGGTTAATGGCAGTGAAGAGGTATTGGCTTAGGCATTGGATGACTATAGGAGGTGGGTTTATTCAACAGTAGGTGGAGCCTGTTGATGCTCATCCAACTATAGGCTCACCCCTGATGCCACCGAGGGTCGTGCCATGGCCTCCCGCCAAGCAGGCATCGGACGGAATACACGACCGACAGATTCCTTTAACGGAATAACCCACGGTAGATAGCATAGGCGATGGCCACACCTAGCCCTTGACACACATGAATCCAATGCCTAACCTACCCACCAATACCACAAAAGTTGTGACGATTGCTACGAGGTAGTCAAAAAAACCAAAAAGCCTAATGCCAAATGGAAAAATTCCTACCAGGCCCCCCAGACAACCGGGGCGACCAACCTAAGGTCCATAGCAAGGCCAATAACCTAGACCCTGAGCTAAATGGGAGTGGAGGGTGGGTGACTCACTGAGGGACGACGACGAATGAGGAGGAGGCGGAGCTGGCGCCACAGCATTAAGCTGCTACACACGCCCCCCGGAGGCACCTGGTTGGCTGCCTCCGGTAGGCGTGGGCGCCAGCCACGTAAGGAGGGGAGGGGGCTAAGGCCCCCCTACCAGGGACAGAGCTCGGTCTCCCACCCACAACCACTCCCCTCTCTTCCAGGGAGGAGAGTCTTTCCCTACCAGGACAGACTTTGCTCATGTGCTCAAGACATCGATTCTATAAAACATATTTTGCTGCACTGTGCACTGAGCAAGCTAGGGCTGAACTGATATTACCTTTGCTGGTACCTTTCCCGGGAAAATCAGAAGCTCACTATGTTAGGTTCCTATTGGAAGACCGGACAAACGCTAGAACATTAGCAGTGGCAAAGTTTTTATCGGTGGTTGCAAGAACCAATGATCCCTATCTTTAAGTCTGAACAAAATGCTTGTTTATCCTGGAGGAAGGCTGTCTGAATTGTGCATTGCTTTGTAACGATTTGTTGAGTCTCTGGACCATAATAAAGATTGATTGATTTAACCAGGGGTGGAAAATTCAGTGCCCTCTAAGATATTGTGGGACTCCAGCTCCCATCAGCCCCAACCAACATGACTAATGGTCAGGGATTATGGGAGTTGCTGTCCAAATGTCATCTGGTAGGCCACAGGTTTCTCATCCCTGCTCTCACCTCTTGCTCCACTATGATCAAAAAGCGGCTTGGTTCTCAGTTGCTCCCATTTTGGGGGAACTTGTTCCTATCTTAAGCATGAAGACCAAGATGAAACCAGGTGATGCCAAAAGGAAGAGTGAGTGGAACATAGGAAGCTGTCTTATACTGAGCCAGACCATTGGTCTGTTTTGCTCACTGTTGTCTACACTGACTGGCAGCAGATCTCCAGGGTTTCAGGCAGGAGTCTCTCCAAGACTTACCTGGAGATGCTGAGGATTGAACTTGGGACCTTCTGCCTGCAAATGATGTGCTCTACCACTAAGCTGGGACACGGGTGGCGCTGTGGGTTAAACCACAGAGCCTAGGACTTGCCGATCAGAAGGTCGGCGGTTCGAATCCCTGCGACTGGGTGAGCTCCCATTGCTCGGTCCCAGCTCCTGCCAACCTAGCAGTTCGAAAGCACGTCAAGTGCAAGTAGATAAATAGGTACCACTCCAGCGGGAAGGTAAACAGTGTTTCTGTGCGCTGCTCTGGTTCGCCAGAAGTGGCTTAGTCATGCTGGCTACATGACCCAGAAAGCTGTACGCTGGCTCCCTCAGCCAATAAAGCGAAATGAGCGCTGCAACCCCAGAGTCGTCCGCAACTGGACCTAATGGTCAGGGGTCCCTTTACCTTTACCACTAAGCTATGGCCCTTCCCTAAAGTGGATGAGCTGGAAAGTTAGAAGCTTAGAACCAGAGCTGGTTGTAGCTGCTGTTGGAACTGCCAGCTGCTACTATCAGTTGGAGGCTTCTCAGCAAAAGAAATCTCATTTATAGGCACACCCTCCATTATGAAAAGGTGCGATGCACCCTCTCTTGCCCATACATCTGTTATTCTGAGCTCCTTGATTCTATGGTTGAAACTTTTTCCAGTCCAGGAATAAATTTAGCAAACGTGAAGTATTCAGGTTCATGTTTAGTCCCTTTGAGAACTTCTTTATTTGTAACAGCTGAGTTGCTTTAATTCACTTCATCTTTGTTCTGTTACTTGGTTTCATTTCATTATTATTTGCTTTGGTTTGCTTCATTTTCCCTTCAAATGAAATAAACCAAAATGAAATAATCTAGCCTAGCAAAGCAGGGGGCTTCACAAATAAACTGCCCACCCAATCAATTATCAACTGCTGCAGCAATCAGCTAATCACCAGTTGCAGATACCCATGCCAAGCTGTGAAAATTTTCCTTCGATGGTTTGAGTTGACCTCCACCGATGCACAATTTTCTGGTTTGTTTTGGCCTTTCCATTTGAGTCAACATGTAGGTCCTCACAAATGAAAGTGGCAAAACGTTAGCAGAAGCTATATACAGTTATGCTCTTTGGAGTAATCAAGGCTCTCAGGGTACAATAGTTTATACTGGTTTTATTGCAGGACTACGTTGTGAGTTGAGACATTCCATTTCATCTCTCACACTCTAGCAGTGTTACACTAGACAAGACCATGACAAAAAACCCAAACTAGCTGATCACATCAGGTCACTGAATATTTCTCTAACTCCTTTAGTGGGGATTAAATGGTCCCAGCAATGGTTCATCACCACTCAGAAATTGTTTTGTTTTGACTTTGACCTTGGAATGTTACTCTATTTGTCCTAGACTGAATTAATACTTTGTATATTTGAGTTTGATAAAGGAGTACTGGATCTCTGGATTTTTGGATTAATAACACCTGGATCTTCACAATCTGATCCAAAGCTAAGCAGGGTAACACTCACTCAACTTTGGGGGGTGGGGGAATCCTCTGGAAGAGTGAGTGCCTGGAATTAGCTGGAGGACGTATGTTGAGAGAAAGAAACAATGAGATTGGTGAAGACTAGTGAGCAAGGAAATTCTGACATTAATTTGGATTTATAATTATTTTGGATAAAAAAGATTAAAAAGAAAAGAAAAGAACAAAACCTGGATTCAACGAAAGATTGAATTGGACAGAAATGTAAAGAAAAGGAAGGTACGTTTTTCATATGTAGTGGAATTGTAATTAAAAACTATTGGGAAATGATTTATAATGAATTGAAAAGGATGTTTGAGATAACTTTTGTAAAAAGACCAGAAGCTTTTTTGCTAGGCATTTCAGGTCAAGAATTGCCAAAAGATAAGAAGAAACTATTTATGTATGCCACAACAGCAGCTAGGATTCTGCTAGCCCAAAGATGGAAGAGTGATGAAATACCAACAAAAGAACAATGGCAAGAAAAATTGATGGAATATGCTGAAATGGCGAAGCTAACTGAAAGACTTAAAGACAAAGACAATAGAGACTTTAAAAAAGACTGGGAACCTTTTATGTTGTATTTACAGAAACAATGTAAGGAAATGGACTCACTTGTAGGGTTTGACTAAACACTTACAATCAACAAAACAAATATAGAAAATATAAAGATGAGGTTAAAATGATAAGAATATAATAATGTTTAATTTAAAGATTATTACATTTAGGGAAATAACAAGCAGGACAAGTTAATATATTATAAACCAGAAGGGGAAGTTGGGGGGCGGGGATTGGGAATCTATTTTGTGATTATATTGCAAGATGTGATTTTGTTAAAAATGTAAAACCCAATAAAAATTATTAACAAAAAAAAGAAAGAAATTGTTTTGTGGGTTACTTTGCGATAATGCTCTGTTGGATAGCTTTGTAGGAATGCAGTGTGGTGGGAAAGAATAATTTATTTACTGGCATCACCACTGATTAGGCTCTGAAATGACTTCTAGCCTGGCATTTGATAAGTCTACTTCTACTGCTGCTGTAGCCATAACTGCAGATATCTCAACATCTCCATTACTTCCCATAAACCAAGGAGCTTATTGGACTAAAATGTAGAGGGTGCTTATGAGACATCCTGCTGGCTCTGTGGAATCTCATGGTTCCAGAGATTGGTCCAGGGGCATCAACAGAGGAACCAGTCATATCAGCAATGAATTCTCCTGAGCCATCACCATCATCATCATCAATAATATTGATATGCAGCGTAATATGCAAAATACCTAAGCAGTTTACAGAAATGCAGGGAGATCATTAGAGAAAGACAAGTGTATATGCATCATTTAGAACCCGGAATACAAAGAAATACGTTGGTAAAAAAAGAAAAGCCATCAATAAAACATTTAGTCAAATATCAACAAACAATAAAACAGAACAGCGTGGTGACTAATGAGCCTCCTTAAATTGTTGGGTCTTTAGGAGTTGTTTAAAGCAGCAGACCCATTTTCACCAGTTTCCAACTACATCCGTGGTATCTTGGGGGCTTCTAGAAGGCAATATGGGACGCTGGTGGCGCTGTGGTTTAAACCACTGTGCCACTTGGACTTGCCGACTGGAAGGTCGGCGGTTCGAGGCCCCATGACGGGGTGAGCTCCCGTTGCTCGGTCCCAGCTCCTGCCAACCTAGCAGTTCGAAAGCACACCCAAAAGTGCAAGTAGATCAATAGGTACTGCTCTGGCGGGAAGGTAAACGGCATTTCCATGCGCTGCTCTGGCTTCCCCAGAAGCTGCTTAGTCATGCTGGCCACATGACCCGGAAAAACTGTCTGTGGAGCGGACAAACACCGGCTCCCTTGGCCTGTAAAGTGAGATGAGTGCCACAACCCCAGAGTCATTCGCGACTGGACTTAACTCTCAGGGGTCCCTTTACCTTTTAGAAGGCAATATTGGATTGATCTTCCCATATCCATGTATCCAAATGTTATGCATTCATTGCAGCAACATTATAGTATGCTAACCCTTCTATAGAGTGTCTGGCAAATTCAAGTATGTGTGTGCTTGTGGAGAGAGAGAGAGAGAAACTAGATGAAAACATACAAAGTATAAAACGAAACAATATCGTCAATTAAGAAAACAAATACTATTATCTGCATGAAGCCATCATGCTTTATCATATTTCTTAAAGCCCATTAAAAAAGACAACACGCTCAAGAAAACAGAGAAATATACATTGTTTACTGCAAATAGAATACCTATTGACATTTGTGATTTTTCTTTCTTTTCAGAAACAATTATGGCTGATACTTGAAAAAAAATATATGTACCAAGCAACTCTTCAAATTGATTCTCAGATGGCAGTTAGACACACATATAGCAGCAAGAGAAATTAAGAGAGTGGCACAAGGTCATGCAAAACAATTATTCAAAACAAATTAATTCAAAACAAATATAATTCTTGTAGCTTGGTTCTTACATAGATTAGAATCACCACTCTTCGCTTAAATGGGAGTTCTCAAGAGCACTTAACATGAATTACAGAGCCCTTAATATGATTTGCAGCCCTTTCATTCACACATAGTCTTGGTAGCTACAAAGGGTATAGTAAACTCTAAAACTCATTTTTACACCTCCTCTTTTCAATGTGGGGCAAAGTTCTGCTATTATGCCAAATAATGGATTTTATTGGTTCCTTCTCTGAGCAGAATTTCCGGCAGGGTATACACAGCCCACTACCACTATTTTTTGGTCACAATATGTTGTTAATAATATTAACAATCACGCAACTCCTAATTATAAGATTTGATTTGTTCTGGGGTTCTTTTTATTGTGGGGGGAGGGGTTTACAGAACAAGTCATGGTAGACCACACTAGTCTGTTTCTTCGAAAAAAGCAACAAATATAGTAGACAAGGGGAAGGCAATAGATATAATCTACCTTCAAATTTCAGCAAAGTTCTCCAGAACATCTTGAGGGAAAAGCTCAATACATGTTGTCAGAGCTGGCTCCAGGTCCCAGCTCACAGAGGACCAACGCTAGCCGGTAGTAATGTACAAAAGTCTTTATTGAAGTACAGTTTCCATTTTTCAAGCCGCAGCGCCCCAGCTCTACGTCTAGGGGTTAGATCGGCGAAGCTCCATCTGAGTCTCCGCCCCCTGTACACCAGTTTAAGACTCTAACCTTACTCCACCTCTTCCGTCTCTCCTTTCTCCTCTGGGTCCTTCTGCCCCCCGGGGTCTCCTCCTTTCTGGACTCTTCTGACGCTGACCCCCCTGACTCCTCCCCCTCTTTTCGGCGGGCTTTGGGACCTGGTTCCCTATCCGGGCTGCCAACTGCGCCGCCCTCCTGTACATTTGAACTTGGCGCGCGCGCCCAGCCTTCAACCTTCCTCTCGACCGTTTCCTCGCTCCCCGATGGAGGCGTGGCCAATCCTGACTCATGTCCTCCCGCTGACGGTGCGCCGCCTGATCCCGATACCTGGGACTCCTCCCCCCTACTGCACTCTGGTGGGGAAGCTGGTCCTGATTTCCAACTGCTGCTCTCTGAGTCCCCTCTGGCCCCTTCTTCCTGGGGTGTCCCCCTAGGTACCCCCCTTGCTCTGACCATGGGAGCCCCTTTCTGTGAATCTTCCGATTCGCTGGAAAGACTCAGAGACCTCGGACCGCTGTCATCGCTAACATTTCCTTCGGATTCCTCCCCCTCGCTCTCTATTTCCTCCCTTTCCTGTGCCTCTGCTCCTGAACCCCTGACACATGTGAACCAAAAAAAGTACTTCAACTACTTAAACATGGATTGAAACATTGCTTGCAAAGGGTAGTAATAAATGAAATGATAACAATAGGTAGCTTGTAACCCAGTCTTAAGTATGTTTACTAGAAAGCAAGTCCCTCTGATTTAAATCTGAGTAGGTGTGCACAGGGGAAGAGCTGTGGCTCAGCGGTAGAGCATTGTTCTGCATGCAGAAGACCCCAGATTCAGTCCTCAGCATCTCTAGGTAGGGCGTGGAAAGACTGCTGACTAAAATTCTACTAGCTAGTGTCAACAATACTGAGCAAGACGAACCAATAGTCTGACTTGGTATAACTTCAGATGCAAACTGGGAAAGATCTCTACTTCTTGGAACAAGAATGTCTTCCGGAAGCACCAATAAGACCACAGAGAGGCCACCTGTCTAATACCCTTAATTCCAAAGGGTAGGTAAGGTAAAGGTAAAGGGACCCCTGACCATTAGGTCCAGTCGTGGCTGACTCTGGGGTTGTGGCGCTCATCTTGCCTTATTGGCCGAGGGAGCCGGCGTACAGCTTCCGGGTCATGTGGCCAGCATGACTAAGCTGCATCTGGTGAACCAGAGCAGCGCACGGAAACGCCGTTTACCTTCTAGAAGGTATCTACTTGCACTACTTGCATCTACTTGCACTCTGACATGCTTTTGAACTGCTAGGTTGGCAGGAGCTGGGACCGAGCAACAGGAGCTCACCCCGTCACGGGGATTCGAACCGCCGACCTTCTGATCAGCAAGCCCTAGGCTCTGTGGTTTAACCCACAGCGCCACCCGCGTCCCAAAGGGTAGGTACCACAACAGTGAAGATTCGGTTCCTGCATTGTGTGGAAAGTCCTCCTGATAAGTCCTATGATCTGCTGGAGGCCCTCACCTACAGAGCGCAGTGTTAAATCAGATATATAAGGGGTGAGATGATTTCTAGAAATAAATAAATTGTACTGAACAAGTAGCAGATCTGAATCATCCCCACAGATACAAAACATCAAATTGATTGAAGCATCTGTAGAATAGTCAGGAACCCTGACAATTTATTTATGTGTGACCATTTTTGACTAATCCTGATTCCTGACACCTTCCTCTGTCAGCATCGCTTTATAGTTAGATCTCTCAATACAAAACTTTTTCTTTTTCTTTTGGCTTGCTGAAGAAGGATTTGCAATTTAAATTTTTTTTAAGCAACCCTGGTGATGAAAATCTCATTTGTCAGAACTATGATGAAAACTAGTAACAGTGTGAGGCTGCATTTTGATTGAAAGCACTATTGTTTTTATCAAACGTTTTTATAAACAATCGTATCTGAGCAGGATTTGGGGGTACCTGGAGAGTCCTCCGCACAATGCCACTAGTTAGGTTGCTTTGTTCCGTGCTTTGCTGTGTGGAGATAAGCTGTGGACAATTTCCATTACCTCGGCGGGAGGTCTTACTTGCTGGTGTGACTAGAGAGGTGGAAGAAAAAAAATCACCTATGCACAAATGCACATTTATCAAGCACGGAGAGGGAAAAGAATATTAAACATCAGTGCAGTGAAGGTAGAACAGGTTGTGTCAGGCTGTCAGAGTTTAGAGCTATGAATTTTCTGTGAATTTTTTGGCTTTAGTGTAAGGCTTGGTTCCTGGAAATGATCAAGGTGGAAGACATATTGTTCAGCACATCTCAAGAAGGATATTGTAAAGCTGGGAAAGGTTCAGAAAAGGTCAGCCAAAATGGTCAAGGGGGTGAAGTGTCCTGCGATGAGAAGTCACAGCATTTGGGACCTTTGAGTTTAGAGGAAAGTTGAGTAAGAGGGGACATCATAGAAGTTTATAGAATTATGCATGGCATGGGGAAAAGGTTTTCCTCCTCTCTCATAATGCTAGAACACATGGACATCCTGTAAAAGGCTAAAAGGGTATTGGGAAATAATTCATAATGAATTGAAAAAAAATGTTTAAAAGTGCTTAAAAAACAACAACAACAACAAAAACCCCAGAGTCCTTTTTGTTGGGGATAATTCAGATGCAAATTTTCAGGTGTCAAGAAAGGTTATTTATGTATGCCACTACTGCTGCCCGTGTTTTGTTAGCCCCAAAATGGAAAATGAGTGAGGTCCCAACCAAAGAAGAATGGCAACTTAAACTGATAGAATAAGCACAGCTGGGAGACTTAACTTATAGAATAAGAGAACAATAAGAACATACCTTTAAAGAAGATTGGAAAATGTTTATTGACTATATGGGGGGAAATTGTGTTCACTTAAAAACGTTGGCAGCATTAAGATAAATCCAACAGTGTACATAAGTTTTGATGGATGTAATAACGGAATACTGAATGGTTTAGTTTATGTAAAATATGCAGGGATTTATGGCATGCAAAAGAGGAAGAAGAAGGGAAGTCATTGATATTTTTAGGTTGGTTAAATGAATATTCTAAAATGTAAAACAGAATATATATATATATATATATATATATATATATATATATATATATAACTCGTGGGCATCCAATGAAGCAGAATGTTGGAAGATGCATGTCAGAGAAAATACTTACTATGGAACTCACCGCCACAGGAAGCAGTGATGGCCACCAACGTGGATAGCTTTGGGCAAATCCATGGATAGCGTAAGGCCATCAGTGGCTACTAGCCATGATAGCTGTGCTCTGCTTTGAAAGTCGTGGGCAGTATGCTTCTGAATACTGGTTGCTGGAAACCCCAGGAGGAAAGAGTCCTCTTGTGTTCAGGTCCTGCTTGTGGGCTCCTTCAGGCATCTGGGTGGCCACTGTAAGAAGAAGATTAGATGGTCCATTGGCTTGATCCAACAGGGTATGGTTGTGTTCTTATCTGATGGAGTGCAGTTTTATAGTAACTTATGGGCCTGATCCACAGCCAGCTGAATGGTGTCTATGTTACAGCAATCATTCTTGCTCCATGATTGCAGTCATGGGATTGTTGTCTTTCACATGACGGTATATGTTTTGACTCCACAGAGTGGGAAATGACGGAGACAGGATGTTTGTGTTACTGTGTTCCATGAAGTGGGACTATTGTCCTTCGTCTTTGCTAGAGAGAGAGGGAGCCATGTTGCAGTGCTCCATGTGTGTTTATATGTAAATAAAGTAGATTAGCCAAAATGCTGAGTTGCTGAGGTCTGTCACGCATGAGGCACAAACTCTGCAGATCCCTAAGTGTGTCGATGTTTGTTGGCATCGGTCGCTGTGATGTTTGGGCAGAAGAAAGCTTTTGAAGCTCCCAAACAATCGACCAGGAGGGAGGGAACCTGCCAGCTGGGCATGTGTCTCTGCCAGGGTCCTACCTGAGTGTAGGGCTGAGCTCCTGACAGTCTATACTGTAATACAGCTTAGAGTCAGACGATTTGGTCTTTCAACAGGCACAGTTGCTGCTGCTGCTGCTGTTCTTCTTCTTATTTTATACACCCCGCTCTTAGACAAATCATATTGTTGTGTGTTCCCATCTCTTCATTACCACCTAAATGAAGGGCCATAGGTTAGAGGAACAGCCTTGGCTCAGTGCTGAGAGCATGCATTGCACACGGAAGGCCCCAGGAACAATTTCTGGCAATTCCAGGTACAGCTGGGAATGTCCCCTGTCTGGATCCCAGGAGAGGAACTGTCAATCATTATACAAAATTATGAGATAGATGGATCAATGGTGTGACCTTGTCTAAGGCAGCTTACTATGTTCCACCATAAAATGTAGAGTCAACAAAATAAATTCTCTCTGGAATGAGCAGTTGCCACCATGAGTGCTTTATAATGAGTATGAAATAGAAGTACATTTGGCCTCGTGCAAAACAAAATGGTTCCTTGTTCCTTTTCCCCCATTGTAAGATGTTGGGGGGAAATAGCAGTATAAAAACAACAACAACCACCCTGTTATATATTTATTACTGTATATTTATTCAGCTACCGCTGGAACACATAGCCTGAGAAAAGGAAATCTCTTGTTTAGACTTAACTGTGAGTGTAGCAGCCAGAAGTCTCTGGAAACACACATCTAGATGTATAATAAGGAAGCATTCATAATATCCTTGTAATATTAATTAATGTGAAAAAGACCCAGGTAAATGTTTTATGAAAGAGCTATTGTGCGCTTGGGTTTACAATAAACAGTTAAGGCGATTAAAGTCGAGCTGATGCAAGTGCAGCATTCGCTTAGATTTGCCAAGATGAAATGTTGTAAATAATTCAAAGGCTGTAATTTGATTCTAGATTTTTCTAGGCTATGTGGCATATGGCCCTTCTGTGTTTTGTTTTGTTTTTTTGTTTCGTTTAGCTGTGCTGCCTTGGTTATGTAACTGTTTGCGCTCCCCCCCTACCCCAACCCCACACGCCTGTAATTAAACTTCAAAGTCAACCAAGAATTAAGCTCAGATGAAGAGGGTGGAATGGAAACGAGTCAGGCTGGACAAGGTAGTGTTGTATCACACCTTCTGCAATGAATCACTGGGTGTTAGGAAAAGGAGTCAATGGTGTGAATGGAAGGCTGCCCATCTTTTGCGCCATGAAAACACTCAATCAGGAAAGAGATGAATGTCAACTCGGAGTGGAGCAGCTGAACGTTGGTGTTCAGAGGTAAAAGACATGAAGAGGTGGCGCTGTCAACAAGCGTAGGATTGCAGGATACAGGAAGAGCCAGAAATGTTTCCAAAGAAAGTCTTAGTGATAGAATCATCTTCTGCTTTTTACAGCAGCTTGTCTTGCAGGCAGAAACTCCCAGGTTGAATCTTTGGCCTCTCCAGGTAGGTCTGGATGGAGATAAAGGTAAAGGTAAAGGGCCCCCTGACCATTAGGTCCATTTGTGGCCAACTCTGGGGTTGCGACGCTCATATCGCTTTACTGACCGAGGGAGCTGGCGTACAGCATCACTAAGCCACTTCTGGCGAACCAGAGCAGCGCACGGAAATTCCGTTTACCTTCCCGCCGGAGCGGTACCTATTTATCTACTTGCAATTTGATGTGCTTTCAAACTGCTAGGTTGGCAGGAGCAGGGACCGAGCAATGGGAGCTCACCCCGCCGTGGGGATTTGAACCGCCTACCTTCTGATTGGCAAGTCCTAGGCTCTGTGGTTTAGACCATAGTGCCACCCGCGTCCTCTGGATGGAGATACACACAGACAAAATTGCTAACTTGCTTCAGTGTATTTCATGGGAAATGCTTCATAAACAAAATAAACAAATAAAATAAACAAATCCGACTTCACAGGGTTGTCGTGAGGATGTAAGGAACGGGAGAACTCTTGCAGTCCACTCTGAGCTACCTGGAAGAACTAATGTAAAATAAGTGCATGATGAATCAGAGATATCTCTGAAACTGTTTAAAGTTTTGGCGTCTACCTTCTTCAGCAACACAGCTGGAATCTCAAATGAACGCTGTGAGCCAAGATTACAATTTTAAGAACAGGCAGGGTGGAAGAATTCTGCCATGTGCAAGATAGGGGTTCCTTCTGCCGTTTTCTTGTAATTTAATGGCTAGATAGAGATGTCTTCAGGATTAGGTTTGTGGGTCTTCAGTGTACATATGAGTTTGACCTTGCGACTGCAAATCTCAAGGCTCCAATTTTTAATATATGTTATATTAAATATTAAATATATTTTAATATATATTTTCAAGTTGTGCTTTTGGGGAAAGAGTGAATTACCCCAAATACTAACTTTTTAATGCCCCCCACCCTTGTCATCTGCAGCCCTTGTTTATCCTATTTGTAGCTGCCTTGGCTCAATGTTTTCTGTCTGTTCTATTCTGCTGTGATGAGGAATCCCAAGTCGCTTGGGTCACAGAATGGACATGATAATGTCACAATGCTCCATTCAGTCAACCAAACCAAAGACATTTCTGCTGAATCTTCATTTATCAATTTTGATGTTTCCTTAACATGGGGGATCTACCAGCATGGCGGCAACTGGCTCAGGCATGCCAACTAAGAATAAGAACCTTTCTGAGTGCATAGCTTGTTCAGGCAGCTTAAATGGACAGGAAATTCTATGATAGACATAAACACACTGCAAATGGAATGAGTGGATAATGTCAACCTAATAAAGCAGTTTATAAGGGATGGGTATTTTTCCTAGGAAACTTTTGTCTAACTCAGGTGGCCTGAGATTTTGCTCATGACAATGTGACCCTAATGGAAACTAGGGTGTGTTGTCTGTGTGTGTGTATGTGTGTATATATATAATGAATAGTAGGAAAGGATAATTTAGTAAGCTATGCAATTATAGTCTCCTTAGAGGAACAGGATTTTTGATATGCTAATCAAGCAATTAACCACTGTAAAGAGTTGATGACAATCAAAGCACAGCCAGCAGGTGGGGGTCATCAGCTAGAATAATGGTCCAGGAAATGGAGAAATACAACATTTAAAAAATGTGTGATACATGGTTCCTTACAGAGTATGGTCGAAGTGTGCAGAGTGCTCGGGTCACCGTTTCAGAATGTGAGCTACCTCACATGGTGGTTGTGAGGATAAAGATTTTGACAAAGTTCTCCATTATATTCTTGTGGAGAAGCTGGTAGAATGTGGTCTGCACAAGGTGACTGTTATCTGGGTTTGTTGCTGGTTGATTAACTGAACCCAAGAATGCTCACTAATCATTCCTCATCATCCTGGAAAAAAGTGAGAAGTGGGGTGCTGCAGGGCTCTGTCCTGGGCCAGTTGTTGTTCAACGTCTTTATAAATGACTTGGATGAAAGAATTGAGGGGATGCTCATCCAATTTGCAGATGACACCAAACTGGGAGGGGTAGCTAATGCCGCAGAAGACAGAATCAGTATTCAGAATGACCTTAACAGATTGGAGAACTGGGCACAAGCTAACAAAATGAATTTCAATAGGGACAAATGTAAGGGTCTGCACTTAAGGCAGGAAGAACCAGCTGCAGAAATACAGTGGTACCTCAGGCTAAGTACTTAATTCGTTCCGGAGGTCCGTTCTTAACCTGAAACTGTTCTTAACCTGAAGCACCACTTTAGCTAATGGGGCCTCCCGCTGCCACCGCACCGCCAGAGCACAATTTCTGTTCTCATCCTGAATCAAAGTTCTTAACCCTAGGTACTATTTCTGGGTTAGTGGAGTCTGTAACCTGAAGCGTGTGTAACCTGAGGTACCACTGTATAAGATGGGGGACACCTGGCTTACCAGTACTACAGGTGAAAAGGATCTAGTGGTCTTAGTAGACCACAAGCTTCACATGAGTCAACAATGTGATGCAACAGTAAAAAAAAAAAAAAGCTAATGCTATTCTAGGCTGAATCAACAGAAGTATAGTGTCCCGATCAAGGGAAGTAATAGTCCTCCTCTATTCTGCCTTCATCAGACCACACCTGCTCAGTTCTGGGTGCCACAATTTAAGAAGGATATTGTTAAGCTGGAACGTGTGCAGAGGAGCGTGACTAAGATGATCAAAGGTCTGGAAGCCAAGCCTTATGAGAAACAGCTGAGGGAGTTGGCTATGTTTAGCCTGGAGAAGAGGATACTGAGAGGAGATATGATAGCCGTCTTCAAAAAAGGCTGTCACATGGAAGATGGATCAAGCTTGTTTTCTCCTGCTCTGGAGGGTAGGACCTGAACCAATAGCTTCAAGTTACTGGAAAGGGGATTCCGATTCAACATCAATAAGAACTTTCTGACAGAGCTGCTTCCAGTGGAACAGTCTCCCTTGGAAGGTGGTGGGCATTCCTTCCTTGGAGGTTTTTAAGCAAAGGTTGGATGGCCACCTGCCATGGATGCTTTAGCTGAGATTCCTGCAATGAAAGGGGTTGGACTAGATGATCCTTGGGGTCCTTTGCAACTCTTTGTTGTTGTTTAGTCGTTTAGTCGTGTCCGACTCCTCGTGACCCCATGAACCAGAGCACGCCAGGCACTTCTGTCCTCCACTGCTTCCTGCAGTTTGGTCAAACTCATGCTGGTAGCTTCGAGAACACTATCCAACCATCTTGTCCTCTGTCGTCCCCTTCTCCTTGTGCTCTCCATCTTTCCCAACATCAGGGTCTTTTCCAGGGAGTCTTCTCTTCTCATGAGGTGGCCAAAATACTGGAGCCTCAGCTTCAGGATCTGTCCTTCCAGTGAGCACTCAGGGCTGATTTCCTTAAGAATGGAGAGGTTTGATCTTCTTGCAGTCCATGGGACTCTCAAGAGTCTCCTCCAGCACCATAATTCAAAAGCATCAATTCTTCGGCGATCAGCCTTCTTTATGGTCCAGCTCTCATTTCCATACATCACTACTGGGAAAACCATAGCTTTTACTATGCGGACCTTATTGCAACTCTACAATTCAGTGAGCCAGTGTGGTGTAGTGGTTAAGAGCGGTAGTCTCGTAATCTGGGGAACCGGGTTCGCGTCTCCGCTCCTCCACATGCAGCTGCTGGGTGACCTTGGGCCAGTCATACTTCTTTGAAGTCTCTCAGCCCCACTCACCTCACAGAGTGTTTGTTGTGGGAGAGGAAGGGAAAGGAGAATGTTAGCCGCTTTGAGACTCCTTAAAGGGAGTGAAAGGCGGGATATCAAATCCAAACTCCTCTTCTTCTTCTTCTTCTACAATTCTATTATTCTGATTCTACATACCACACATACTAGTTGGAGGAGGCAGGATTTAGGTTAGATTTAGATTTTAGACTAATGTCAAAAGGAAAAGTCCCGAAATACCATTATAAAATGATAGAAGCATTAAGGTAAAGGTAAAGGTACCCCTGCCCGTACAGGCCAGTCTTGCCAGACTCTGGGGTTGTGCGCCCATCTCACTCAAGAGGCCGGGGGCCAGCGCTGTCCGCAGACACTTCCGGGTCACGTGGCCAGCGTGACATCGCTGCTCTGGCGAGCCAGAGCTGCACACGGAAACGCCGTTTTACCTTCCCGCTAGAAAGCGGTCCCTATTTATCTACTTGCACCCAGGGGTGCTTTCGAACTGCTAGGTTGGCAGGCGCTGGGACCGAGCAACGGGAGCGCACCCCGCCGTGGGGATTCGAACCGCCGACCTTTCGATCGGCAAGTCCTAGGCACTGAGGCTTTTACCCACAGCGCCACCCGCGTCCCTGATAGAAGCATTATTAAAAGGCAATTCAACAACATAATAGTTAGTGTCATCCAAATGCACAGAAAAGCAAAAAAAAAAAAAAATGTATTTGCCTGGCATTGAAACAATGACAAAGTTAGTGCATGACGGGCCTCTCTGGGGAGAGCATTCCATAAACATGGGACTACTGTGACCCATTCTCTTGTTGGCACCTTCCAGATCATCTTTGGAGGTGGGGTAGAAATGACATCAATATATATACACAATATTTTTCCCATCCTGAAATGCAGGACCAATGACCACCTTGGCTTCAACACGGTTGCTACATCATGTGCTTCCAAGCTGTACCCTGACACCATAATGTGACCTGTCTGCAAGGCTGCACTCTGAGAAAGGCAATAAAAGCAATTATTAAGAACCACAATAATAGCCCCATACAGTTTTTCACTTCCTAATGAAAGGACAGTACTTGAACAACTATTTCCTTTCTACGCCATAAGGAAATATTAAACAAGTGAGAGGAAGCCAGCAGTAGTGCCTAACAATAAGGTACCATAACTTTAATCACTCACCAAAATCTGTTTCTTTGTTTCCCCACTACATTGGCGTTGGCAGAATACTCCCTTTCCCGAGATAGGAACAAGTGCCTTGATACCACCAGGTCACAGATTATTATGGTGTTGTTTCTTTGCTTTAGAAAATCTCGTTATTTATTTATTTGGAACATTTTTATCCTCACTTCCCATATCAAATAAAAAATCAAGGTGGCTCATAACAACAATGGAACATAATCACATTAAAAAGAGGCATAAAACAGACATAAATTTATGTGTGTTTGTGTATTGCTAGGGAGATAGATACATACATAGGTAGATGTTGTTGTTTAGTCGTTTAGTCGTGTCCGACTCTTCGTGACCCCATGGACCAGAGCACACCACGCACTCCTGTCTTCCACTGCCTCCCACAGTTTGGTCAAACTCATGCTGGTAGCTTTGATAACACTATCCTACTATCTCGTCCTCTGTTGTCCCCTTCTCCTTGTGCCCTCCATCTTTCCCAACATCAGGGTCTTTTCCAGGGGGTCTTCTCTTCTCATGAGGTGGTCAAAGTATTGGAGCCTCAGCTTCAGGATCTGTCCTTCCAGTGAGCACTCAGGGCTGATTTCCTTAAGAATGGATCAGTTTGATCTTCTTGCAGTCCATGGGACTCTCAAGAGTCTCCTCCAGCACCATAATTCAAAAGCATCAATTCTTCGGCGATCAGCCTTCTTTATGGTCCAGCTCTCACTTCCATACATCACTACTGGGAAACTAGAATATTCTCCTAGCTCTTGCCAAAAAAAGAGAGAAAACGTGCATACATATATACATGGTCAAGTCATGTGTCCCTCACAGAACTACAATTCCCAGTGTCATTAACAAACTACAGTTCCTAGGATTCTTTCAGGGAAGGCGCCTTAAGTATATATGCTGTGTACAAAATCCACTTGTTGGCTGCGCACACATCATACATTTAGGGCACATTTAAAACACACAACGTCCCCCAGAGAATTCTGGGAACTGCCTTCTTTATGGTCCAGCTTTCACTTCCATACATCACTACTGGGAAAACCATAGCTTTTACTATATGGACCTTTGTTGGCAAGGTGATGTCTCTACTTTTTAAGATGCTGTCTAGGTTTGTCATTGCTTTTCTCCCAAGAAGCAGGCGTCTTTTAATTTCGTGGCTGCTGTCACCATCTGCAGTGATCATGGAGCCCAAGAAAGTAAAATCTCTCACTGCCTCCATTTCTTCCCCTTCTATTTGCTAGGAGGTGATGGGACCAGTGGCCATGATCTTCATTTTTTTGATGTTGAGCTTCAGACATAGATAGATAGCCAAACACAACAATTAACAAGACCAAGGCCAGGAATAATTAAAAAAATCAACTATCTTTCTGATGAAAAGGAGGCTGAAATACAGTAAAATGGTCTTCGCATGACATTGGAACAGCATCAAAGGAGGAGGGGGAGGCAGATGGATATTTTGGGGTAGAACAGCCTTGGCCAACCTGGTCCTCAGACAGTGCATAGTTACACTATGGAACTCTCTCCTTCAGGTAGCAACTAAGATGGCTACCAACATTTAAAAGAGGATTATACAAATTCATGGAGGGTAAGGCCATCAGCTACAATGGCTATGGTCTCCTCCAATGGCAGAAGCAGTAATCCTTCTGAATACTAATTGCTGGAAACCACAGGAGGGGAGAGTGTTCTTATTGTGGCCAATGGGCACTTGGTTGGCCACTGTGGGAAGAGGATGCTGGACTATTGGCCTGATCCAACATGCTCTACTTATGTTCTAATGATGCCATCCAGATGTTTTGAAGGACAACTCCTATTAGTCCTATCTGTGCTGGTTGTGGGCTGATGGGAGCTGCCATCTAAAACACCTGGAAGGCACCGGGTTGGCAATGGCCAGGGTAGAGAGTTCCCTCGTCTAGGTGTTGCAGCAGAGAAGGTCCTATTCATGTGTCCCCACCAATAACGCCTCATCTCACAAAAGGGCCTTCCAAGTTGTTGTCATTGACAAAGAGGAGCTGACTGCTCTCAATCTCAAACACTTGTGCAAAGGCACTATTGGTAGCCTTGTAAAACATCTGGGTCCTGTCTCCAGCAGATATTCCAAACAGAGCATCACCACAGTTACTGCTGCTTTGGTTGTTGTCCTTTTGCAAGGCATTTAATTGCCACAACCATGCTAAAAGGGGAAAGATCATAGATATGATATGGGCATCCATAAATTCCTGGCTTACATAAGATGTCATTGTATGTGGCATCACACATTCCTGCTTCTGAGTCCCAGGCCTCATTGCTGCTGTGCAAAGGATGTTACAAGTGATTTAACTGCCTAAAATATTTCCATGGGGATATTTCTCTGCTAAGCAAGTATCTTAGCTTCTTTTGACTTATCTAGTGAGTCAGAATTGGACTAGAAGGCAGGATCAATACATGTCTTTATCAGCATCTAAGGTTTTTTTTTGGGGGGGGGTTTCCACCATCACCTACTGCCCTTCTAAAATTACATTTATTTTTAATTAAGTTTTAATTTTCACTTATTGCCAGCTGCCCTGGAGGTCTGTTGTCAGGAAGATAGGCAGCATATACTGTACATAGTTTTAATATACAAATAAACGCCAGCCTCATCCCCTCATCTGTAAAATGGGTTTAATAGTAATCTACTTTTCAGAATCGCTTTCTTGGTGAACCCAATGAAAGATAGTGAAGCAAGTATTGGCAGAGCACTCCCATACATGTCTACTCAGAGGTAAGTCCCCTTGAGTAAGTGGGCACAAAATTGCATTCTAAAAGGCAGTAGTAGTAAAGATGTCGATTCATTGAGGCTGAGCTGAAGATCTATTCCAACCCCCCCATCCTCTTTAGCGTTTGACAAACTGCCTGAAGTAGCTTCATATTTTATATGGAAGCCCTTTTTCACATTTTCAATGTCACTTTAAATAGGCAAGAGGTCCGTGACAAACAACCGTAAAGAGTGTGCCAACCATAATACAGGTACTCTATATGCATATAACCCTTATCTTTTATGGCATAAAGTACATTTGCACCATTGACTGAGATGAGGATGCTGACGCCAAAGCCAAGAGAGCTAATCCACCTGTCAAATAGCTCCTGTAACTCTTCCAGCAGGTTTACAACAGGATGGTCAATTTCAAAAAAAACCCTCATTACACATGGCTGTCTTATATTCCCTATAAACACACGTTTAGATGGGGGTAGCTGCTGCCTTGCCTTTAACAGCTATCCAATGTCATGCTCTAGGTAAGCCAAGCAAGTCAACAGGGAGGAAGAGGTGTATGGAAGAAAGGGGGGCGGGGAAGAAATAGCATTACAGGACAACAACGGGAGCTTTGAAGAGCATCCTTTGCATCAGATAGCCAGACACTGGAGAGACCTGTCAGGGGTAAGCATGGACCAATGGTACCAAATAGTATGGGAAACAGCCTTACTAGAAAAATTAAATAATAATAATAATAATAATAATAATAATAATAATAATAATTTATTTATACCCCGCCCATCCACTCTGGGCGGCTTCCAGCAGAACACTAAAATACAATAACCTATTAAACATTAAAAGCTTCCCTAAACAGGGCTGCCTTCAGATGTCTTCTAAAAGTCTGGTAGTTGTTTTTCTCTTTGACATCTGGTGGGAGGGCATTCCACAGGGCAGGTGCCACTACTGAGAAGGCCCTCTGCCTGGTTCCCTGTAACTTGGCTTCTCGCAGTGAGGGAACAGAGCAGGACCTCAGTGTCCGGGCAGAATGATGGGGGTGGAGACGCTCCGTCAGGTATACTGGACCGAGGCTGTTTAGGGCTTTAAAGGTCAGCACCAATACTTTGAATTGGTGAACCAATACAGTGGTACCTCGGGTTAAGAACTTAATTTGTTTTGGAGGTCCATTCTTAACTTGAGGTACCACTTTAGCTAATGGGGCTTCCTGCTGCCGCTGCGCGGCCGCCATGCAATTTTTGTTCTCATCCTGAAGCAAAGTTCTTAACCCGAGGTAATATTTCTGGGTTAGTGGATTCTGTAACCTGAAGCATCTGTAACCTGAAGCCTCTGTAACCCGAGGTACCACTGTAAACTGAAACTGACATGGGGACAAATGGAAGAAGACGCCTTCACCCTGGTATGGCTCCCCTTTATCACATACACAGCCCAACAAGACAATGACAAAAATCCACCAACAGCATATGAATCAATCTGGCTAACCTGATCCAAAACACCCACCCAACCCACTCACACATGAAAACAAAGACCACCACAGCCAATCACAAACAAACAACCACACCCTTGGCCAACCCCAACCTCTCTCACCACCAAAGGAACACAAGCGAATAGTAAAGAGAACCCGCACAAGCGACGCTGACACAAAACCCCACACATACATTAAGTAAAATAGAAACATCACCACCCAACTCCACCCCCACTCACCATGGCCCCCTCCACCTCTTCCCCCCTTTTCTTCCTAATGTCACACTAATGTCTGAACAAATGAGACTGATCTGTAGAAAATGTAACGCGAAAAAAGAGACATTGCACATACTTTTGTAAACCAAGAAATCTGTGCTGGTCCCAGGGGGAGATTACCGTGGAGCGAGGTCCAGGACCTGAGTCGAGGGACGGCAGACAGTCCTCCACAGGCGAAGCGGGGTTTAAAGCGAGGAGCCGGGCAAGGACAGGAACACTGGAGGAGCAGGACTGGATGCTGGCCGAAACAGCTCTTTAACGACGTTGCTCCCGCAACCTGGGACTGGGCTGACTGGCCTTTATCTTCTCTGAGGCCAGGGGCGGTCCCGGCCCCCAGGAGACCCGCCTCTCCTGGCCTTAAGGCGAGCACTCCTCCTGGGAGAAACCAGTTCCCTTCGCCTCTCTGCCCTGAGCCTCTGCAGTTCAGGAGAGGCTGAAGGGTTACTGGACCCAGGGGGAGACTCACCTGCAGGCACTGAGTCCTCAACCACCTCCGGAGCCAGAGTGAATTCACCTGGTACCTGCTCCTGAGGATCCAGCACAGGTGCAGGCGCTTCAGAATCAAGGCCCTGCCCCAGTTCAGCCGGCCCTGGAGGCGGGGTCTCCTGTGCAGGCTGGGATTCCTCCGGTTCAGCCTCTGAATCGGATTCCCAGGCCATCACAAAATCTTTAATTAAAAATATGTTTTTTAAAAAGCTATTGGACAGAGATATGGTAAACACTGTTCACTGCTCAAAGGCAGTTTAGCCAAATGGAACCTGCTAATTGATGGGGACGATTGCCGCTGATTAATAGAGAATCAGATGTGGGCAGAAACTCTTTGTTCCAACCCCCCTGGAATGTGTCACTAAAACCTGAGAATCCAGAACTGATGAAGGAGGTATTAGGTGGGATGTTCTGGGAAAGGACCTCTTGATATGCATGAAGCAGAAGTCTGAATGTGTGACGCTCCCTTGCGTTGAGTCGGTTGCTATAAAAGCTAATGCAATCTTAGGCTGTGCTAGGATCATAGAGGTTTAAAGGCTTGTTCACACATTGCACTTAACAAAGCACACACTACTATATACTTTTACCTCACCCATCTGACAGGGTTGCCCCAGCCACTCTGCATGGTTTCCAACAGAATATAAAAAAACACAGTGAGACATCAAACATTAAAAACTTCCCAATACAGGGTTGCCTTCAGATGTCTTCTAAAAGTCACATAGTTGTTTATTTCCTTGACATCTGATGGGAGGGTGTTCCACAGGGCGGGTGCCACTACCGAGATGGCCCTCTGCCTGGTTCCCTGTAACTTCACTTCTCGCAGCAAGGGAACCACCAGAAGGCCCTTGGAGCTGGACCTCAGTGTCTGGGCTGAACGATGAGGGTGCTTCATGTATACAAGTGTTTGTATGAAAGAGTGTATACTTGCTGATTTGTACAACTTAACTAATATGTACACAGGTACACAAACTGTACACCCATTGAACATATAAGCATGCAGCTGAGCTATTTGTATACACAGTTGTACAGTTTGTACAGATGTTGAATGTAACGTGTGAGCACTACTATGAAAGCATTCTGTTCTGTGATAATCAGGCTGAGTCCAGTTCTGAGCACCACATTTTAAGAAGGATGCAGATGAATGGTGGGAGAAACCAGCCAAGGAACCACCAAGGGGAGAAGGCTTAGAGACCAGGGACCAGTGGTGGGAAAAATGATGAGTGGTCAGAGGGAGAAGACTGGGAAAAGGTGTCAGAAGCTGAAAAGGTAACAAGGCTTAGTGAGCTGGGAGAGTCTGTGGCAGAGAGAAGTCCAGAATCAGAGGCAGAAGCTGAAGCAGGAGAGGAGGGAGGGCAAGAGGCAGAGATGAGTCAGGCTGGTGAAGAGTCACAAGTGTCTTCCCCTCCTGCTGCAATGAGCTCTCCTCCCCCCTGTCTCCCAGAACCAGAAGAGGCATGAAAAGGGTGGAGGAGAGGTTGACTGCATGCAGGCATAGTCTCTGATTGCTTGGGAAGAGGCAGGGATTTTCAGTCTTGGCAACTGATTTTCTTGGTGGAAGACCACTAGGAATGAGCTGTTCTGCTCATTAGGCCTGACACTCAGTCAAGTCTGTGCACATTGTGTTTTTGCTAAGAAAGAGTGAACTCCATCTTTGAACTGTGTGATTACTGAATGGCATGCTCTTGTAACACTCACCTTCATCTTTGGGCCAGTAGCTGTTCTTCACATCCTTGTAAATAGCCTTAAACTCCCTTTGGGTGCCTGTTAGCTATTTAACTAAGGCAGATCCATAAATGAATTGCCGCTGTATAGTAGATAAAAACTTCTGACCCCTATGAAGAAACTGCCACTGATGCAGCATATAAGCAAGGAGCATTCATTCAGCTGAGTTCATTCAGCATTTTAAAACTTATTAGTGTGAGGTGTCTGGCAAAGAATTGGTGCAGTTGGAAAATCTGCTTTTCAAAAATCCCTGGCTACAGAACGAATGTATCAGAATCCCCACTCCCTGCCCCATTTTCAGATTCAGTCCCATCACTTGTTCTTGTACTTACATGTTCAGATAAGCCTTTCATATAATCTGTCTTAATTCTTTCCCCTTTTGCACAAGCAATTTCCCCTATCTGGTTCATTAAGGCTGAATTCATAAGGACCTCACTCTGCCTTCTTGGAACAGAATTTGCTGTTCCCATTAAATGTCAGCAACCTATAAACCGCACTGGCGCTGCAGTCAATAGAAAGCGAAAATCACCCAGCAAGCTTAGGGGAAATTGTGGTGCGAATGTCTTGGAAATACCAAAGAACAGGTGCGGCAAGATAGGCTGGCAGCCCCCCTGGTTTCGCGACAATTACTAATAAGAAAATAAAAAAGTAGTTAGTTGCCCTTACCGTTTTTTGAAATTCTAATTTCCCCAAACCATAAAGTGCAGCTAACAATGGCTGTGTGTTTTCGCCTGCAAGAAGCGTCTCTGGAATGAATCTCAAATAGTCTCTCTGTTTAAATTAGTTTAAGGATGCTGTTAGTGGCTTCTTTTACAATGAGGAGGTGGGGCATTTTTCCTCCTCCTCCTCTCAGCCATTTCCCTTCACAGTCATTATTGCCTATCAAGTCTTTGAGTTCTTTGGGGGCATTTATTTCCTGCAAGTTTTGTTGGCTACTGAAGAACTGCTGCAATTAAATGTGCGGAGTTTAATGGGGTGGGGGGAGGATGTATGTGAGCATAACAGTATCTCTGCTCATTTGGTTGACTGTTTTTGGTCGATCCATTTCAAATGTAATGACGACAAGCTACTTGTTAGAGACTACCCTTCTTGTATTTAGCTGTAGCCATTTTTTCTGTGGAACGTAGACTACTGGAATTTAGGCTCCATGCTGGTGTTGCTAACTGATTTTATTTACAAGGCTATATACTGCTCCCTGCCATGGGCTCTGAACACAGGCCTGCAGCAGGGTTTCCTTTGGTCTAAGACAGTGGTTCCTAACATGGGGCACACACCCCACAGGAGGGCAATTTGATTTTTAAGGGGGGGGGAATTCGAGAATGAGTTATTAACAGTGAATGGCCTTTTAGGTTTCCTTCATGTGAATAGTTCACTTTTTGAATAGTAAGAATTAGCGTATTTTTTGCTCTATAAGACTCACTTTTTCCCTCCTAAAAAGGAAGGGGAAATGTGTGTGCATCTTATGGAGTGAATGCAGGCTGCGCAGCTATCCCAGAAGCCAGAACAGCAAGAGGGATTGCTGCTTTCACTGCACAGTGATCCCTCTTGTTGTTCTGGCTTCTGAGATTCAGAATATTTTTTTTCTTGTTTTCCTCCTCCAAAAACTAGGTGCGCCTTATGGTCTGGTGCGTCTTATAGAGCAAAAAATACGGTATTTGTCAAAGGTGGGGGCATCAGGATTTTAGAGATGCTTAGGTGGGGCATAGACAAAAAAAGGTCAGGAACCACTGGTGTAAAGGAAGAAAGACAGTCAGGGGTTGGAGATTTGGGTGGTTCTCCCTCCCTCCCCTCCCCTCCCCTCCCTCTCCCTTTCATTCTAAACTGTGCTCCGTTCTCCTCTTGGGGCTTTCCCCACATAGGTCGGTGCCTCTCAACTTTTTATGCCCCAGGCAGTCACGTGTACAGCCTACTGAGCAAGTAAAATAGAGGTGAAAACGCAAAAAAGAAAGGCTATGTACAGGCCATGCATTTAAAGCACATAACTTCCCTCTAAGAATCCTGGGAACTGTGGTTTGTTAGGGTGCTGAGTAATGTAGTTCTGTGAGGGGTAACCTACAGTTCCCAGAATTCTCTGGGGGACGTTGTGTGTTTTAAATGTGCCCTAAATGTATGATGTGTGCGCAGCCAACAAGTGGGTTTTGTACACAGCATATACTTAAGGCGCCTTCCCCGAAAGAATCCTAGGAACTGTAGTTTGTTAATGACACTGGGAATTGTAGTTCTGTGAGGGACACATGACTTGACCATGTATATATGTATGCACGTTTTCTCTCTTTTTTTGGCAAGAGCTAGGAGAATATTCTAGTTTCCCAGTAGTGATGTATGGAAGTGAGAGCTGGACCATAAAGAAGGCTGATCGCCGTAGAATTGATGCTTTTGAATTATGGTGCTGGAGGAGACTCTTGAGAGTCCCATGGACTGCCAGAAGATCAAACTGATCCATTCTTAAGGAAATCAGCCCCGAGTGCTCACTGGAAGGACAGATCCTAAAGCTGAGGCTCCAATACTTTGGCCACCTCATGAGAAGAGAAGACTCCCTGGAAATGACCCTGATGTTGGGAAAGATGGAGGGCACAAGGAGAAGGGGACGACAGAGGATGAGATGGTTGGATAGTGTTCTCGAAGCTACCAGCATGAGTTTGACCAAACTGCGGGAGGCAGTGGAAGACAGAAGTGCCTGGCGTGCTCTGGTTCATGGGGTCACGAAGAGTCGGTCACGACTAAACGACTAAACAACAACAACAAGGAGAATATCTATCTAATAAACAAATTTGCTGCCCACATTGGACCGGTGGGGATCAGGGAGTATCAGCTATCAAAAATCTCAACGATGCGTGCTTTGCTCAACATGGCAGGAATGAAACTCCTGCAAAATCTCTAAGGTAAAACACACACAAAACACTTCATTTTTATTATTATTAATTAGCAAACATTTATAAACTGCTTCATATCTTAAAAATCTCTCGGCAGCATGCAGGAGTTTGAGATGTGCAGAATTCTTCAGCAGGCTGACAAAAGGAGAACAATTCCATATTAAAGTCTCAGAAAATTGTTCCTTCTAAATCTGAAGAATTCACATTTCCCTTCCTCTCCCCACCGCCCACCTGCTGCATCTTTCCTTATGAAATACCCAGTTCCTAATCTGAAAGATTTTCAGCTCAGATTTCAGATAATTTGTCATGCCACTTCTTCAAGCAAATTGTCAGTTGTGAATCAACGGCCTCCTTTTATTAACTGCATTTTGTTCAATGGGATGGGAACAAATATACTTTTTTAGAATATTTATGGTGGTGTGTGTGTGTTCTTGACTGTGCGTGTGCCTGTAGCAATATGGCATTTGCTGAGGAAATGATGGCTGGATGTTCGGATGCAGAGGAAGGTCAGTGTGGAGGCATCCTTGCAGAAATGTATAGACCCACTGCCCTCCTCCTGCCCTCTTTCTTAAAAATTTAATTCTGCATAGAGATGGCAAAATTAAAGGCCCCCTAGTGGAGCAAACTGTCAACTGCTGAAAAGACTGCCAGTTGGTGACACAATGGATAATAAATCTTTATTTATCTCTGAACAGAAGGAAGCAAGCATTGTAGACAAAGACCACAAATCAAGCAGGATATTTTGGTGAACAGGATATTTTCCCTTCCCTCTCCTTTTAATTCTTGGCTTTCAAGTTGCTCCCAGACTCCTGAACTTTTTTTGTTGTCGTCGTTCAAAAGGTGACTAGGATTTGCTTTCTCCCCAATTCTCACTGCTGTGGCAGAAAGAAAGTCCCCAAAGCATTCGCTTCCCCTCCCAGCAAAAATATCTGTCATAGAGAGGGATTAGCTGCGAAGATCTCTCCGCAGTGCAGAAGTATACAAACCAGCTAACCCAGGAGGTTCTCTCCAACCCATCTATGAATTATGAATTAGCACTTGTAAATCTTGACTAATATTTGCAGTGGAAACAGCACATCACCAAGATTAGCAAACTTCACAGTGGTTTATTTGAAGCTTTTCAATGGGTTCAGGATGAAACAAGCTGGCAAAGAAAAGCTAGAGGGCAAATCCAGTTTGGGAAATGCAAACTCTTCATTAGAAGGGTGCTAAAAGTTGCACTTCTGACCAGGACATAAGACTAAGCATCAGCGAATCTGCCAATCTCACTTCTGTCAGTTTCTCATTCTATAATCTAAAATTCGGTTCTCCTCATTTCTGCAACAATTTGCATTAAAAAAAATCATCATGAAAATTCACATCTTAATGCAGATTTTTCCTAATAGACGCATTTTTGTATGTAGTTTTGAATAACATACACATTTTTGCAAGCAATTTTCCCCGATAGAACGGAGTTTTGTATGTTATTTTCACTGATCTATTAATTTTTATGCACACCTTCACCTAACATATACTTTTTATATAAATAATGTTTATTTTTTACATTGTTATATATTATATTTTTTATATTATTTTTATATATTTTTATGTAGTTTTTCAATTTCATTGTCCTGCATGGGACAATGACAATAAAGATATATCGTATCGTATCGTATATCGTTTGATTGGAAAACTGCATTGCAAAATTAAGGTAAGTGTTAATTTCCATGGCTGGCTGTGCTTTAGTTCACATACTGTTTTAGAAAGTGCAAATTTGATCGGTATGGCATTAAATGTGAACTGAATTTAATTTAATAAGAACATAAGGAGAGCCTGCAGGATCAGGCCAATGGCCAATCTAATCTAGTATCCTGTTCTCACAGTGGCCAACCAAATGCCCCTGGGAAAACAGCAAGCAGGATTTGACCACAAGACATTCTCCCCTCCTGTGTTTTCCAGCAGCAGGAGATCAGAAGCATTGCTATCTCCAGGAGAGTTCCTCCATGAATTTGTCAAATGTTCTTTTAAAGCTATCCACATCGGTCGACCTTACTGCCTCCTTCCTGAGGGAGCGAGTTCCATAGTTTAGCTATGTGCTACTTAGCGACTCCACAGAAAGTTTGAAAGCCTCTTCTTTTGACTTATCAGCTTTGAGGGAGGTGGGGGTGCACACGAACCTATCTAATTTACTTCCCCTGAAACAATAGCATACCAAAGGGTGCAGTTACCATTTGGAATTCATGCTTCTCTCGGTTCCGCAGCGCAGTTTGCCAACCAAATAAAGGCTTGCAAAATTGTGTATATAGAAAGAACGTGCACTAAAATGCTTCTGAATTTTCACAATGACTTTAAAAATAATCAGAGATGTGGAGATGTGGCAATCTAAAGATCAGAAAAATAAGAAACTGAAGGCATTGTCAGGATGCTGTCAGCGACTCCCGGCTGGTTGCACAGGAACATACAAAGACAAGGGGATGTTTCTTACCATCCTCTTTTTATTCAGTAAAGTGGTACCTCGGGTTACATACGCTTCAGGTTACATACGCTTCAGGCTACAGACTCCGCTAACCCAGAAATAGTGCTTCAGGTTAAGAACTTTGCTTCAGGATGAGAACAGAAATCGCATGGCGGCGGCGCGGCGGCAGGAGGCCCCATTAGCTAAAGTGGTGCTTCAGGTTAAGAACAGTTTCATGTTAAGAACGGACCTCCAGAACGAATTAATTACTTAACCCAAGGTACCACTGTATTTACAGAGCAAGGCTATAGAACCCAGCCTCTTGGATAATGGCGTTTTCCCAAGTGAATCTCCACCACTTCCTCATTTGTCATTCTCCTCGTCTCCTCTACGGGTGCTGCTTCATGCCCTCTGTCTTTGAGCTCTTTGCTCTCCTACCTTTAAGGCTCGCCAGGTTCTGGGGCGGGGTCTGGAATGCTTTCTAAAGACAGTGTGTCTGTTAGCTGTCGCCCCCTGCTGCTTCCTGCTTCATCCTCCTCCTTTCCCATTATTTCCCAACTTCCCCCCTCATCTGCCTCTGAGATTTTACCTCCCTGTTATAAATCTAAACTGTCTTCCTCTTCCTCCTCCCTGGAAGGGTCAGGATGGGGAGGCAGTCTCCACCATTCCTCCTCTGCCAAGTCCCTGACAGGCATGTTCAGTCATTTGGCTGAAAAGACAAACTCTGTATCTGTGGACAGACCCACAAGCCCCTCCCCAACACCTTCAGCCTATGGCCTTCCCCATGCTGAGCAGAACATCTCGTGTGATTGAGGACACTGCCTGTAAGAGTCCCTGATCACACAGCGTGTTCTACTCATGTGAACAGACACCCACTACAGGCATTCCTAGCTCAACACAGTGATGGTCAGGACCATCTTGCTGACTGGGCAAGATGGTTTGAGCATAGAACACCAACCCTGGCCCGACTGCACTGGCTGCCATTTAGTTTCTGGGCCCAATTCAAAGTGCTGGTTTTAATACTACTACTACTACTACTACTAATAATTTATTTATACCCTGCCCATCTGGCTGGGTTTCCCCAGCCACTCTGGGCTGCTTCCAACAGAATATTAAAATACAATAGTCTATTAAACATTAAAAGCTTCCCTAAACAGGGCTGCCTTCGGATGTCTTCTAAAAGTCTGGTAGTTGTTTTTCTCTTTGACATCTGGTGGGATGGCGTTCCACAGGGCGGGCGCCACTACCGAAAAGGCCCTCTGCCTGGTTCCCTGTAACTTGGCTTCTCGCAGCGAGGGAACCGCCAGAAGGCCCTTGGCACTGGACCTCAGTGTCCAGGCAGTATGATGGGGGTGGAGATACTCCTTCAGGTATACTGGACCGAGGCTGTTTAGGGCTTTAAAGGTCAGCACCAACACTTTGAATTGTGCTCGGAAACGTACTGGGAGTCAGTGTAGGTCTTTCAAGACCAGTGTTATGTGGTCTCTTTACACTATAAATCCTTAAAACAGCTCAGAACCATTCTAAACATTTTTTGTTTCATCAGGCCTATCCAAGCACATTTTGGTTACATATGTTTTTAAATGGGTGTTAACTATTTTATTGTGTTTAATTATTTTGACATAAAAAAACAGTTTTAAAATGCTTTAAATAATTTTTTGTATTGTTTTAAATTGTTTTAAATTAAGTGTTTCCAGCCCTGGAATCCTTTGGGAGGAAAGACAGGATATAAATTTAACAAATAGCAGCAGCAGCAGCAGCAACAACAACAATGACACACTTTATGTACTGCTCAGCTCCACAGTCTCATTCAAAGTGCCCTCTTGCCTTGCAGCTACTTTTAACCAAAGGAAAAGGTGTTTTGAGATCTGAAGACAGATGTCCCACATCACACCTAGTTTGGCCCTTAAAGGTAAAGGGACCCCTGACCATTAGGTCCAATCGTGGCCGACTCTGGGGTTGCGGCGCTCATCTCGCTTTACTGCCCGAGGGAGCCAGCGTACAGCTTCCGGGTCATGTGGCCAGCATGACTAAGCCGCTTCTGGCGAACCAGAGCAGTGCATGGAAACGCTGTTTACCTTCCTACTGGAGTGGTACCTATTTATATACTTGCACTTTGACATGCTTTCGAACTGCTAGGTTGGCAGGAGCTGGGACCGAGCAACGCAAGCTCACCCCATCATGGGGATTCGAACTGCTGACCTTCTGATCGGCAAATCCTAGGCTCTGTGGTTTAACCCACAGTGCCACCCGCGTCCCTAGTTTGGCCCTTAGGATGCAGGAAATTGGTTCTTCAGGCAGATTTCGACTGTGTACACAGATCATCTACAATCTGCGCTGTCTGTACACAGAGGTGGGCATGTTTTTAGATTGGTGCACAACAGTGCTATCTTCTCCGGTCAGTTACTGTTTCATAGACATATATATATGGTTCTTTCAAGGATGAGCCTAGGTAGATCAGGTAGACGGAGCATCCTGCCTATCGCTATTTTTAGCCAGACATTCGCCTGTTCTAAAAACAAGCTCCCATTCCTGAAATACAAATTGAAAATCCTGATTCTTTTGGTGGGGCAAACCAACTGATTTGTGCACAGGTTGCATGGGAAGTGTTGAGCCATAATAAAGCAATAGCTCAAGAGCAGAGTGGATCATTTGTGTGCAGAGACCCTCCCCCCCAGCTTCAGTCTCTAGCCTTTCTCTTTAAAGGATCCCAGGATGGTATATATAAATGTATGTATGTATGTATGTATGTATGTATGTATGCGAAGGGATGCGGATGGCGCTGTGGTCTAAACCACTGAGCGTCTTGGGCTTGCTGATCGGAAGGTCGGCGATTTGAATCCCTGCGACGGGGTGAACTCCCGTTGTTCTATCCCAGCTCCTGCCAGCCTATCAGTTTGAAAGCATGCCAGTGCAAGTAGATAAATAGGTACCACTGTGGCGGGAAGGTAAACGGCGTTTCCATGCACTCTGGCGTCTGTCATGGCGTCCCGTTGCGCCAGAAGCGGTTTAGTCATGCTGGCCACATGACCCGGAAAGCTGTCTGTGGACAAACGCTGGCTCCCTCAGCCTGAAGGTGAGACGAGCGCTGCAACCCCATAGCCGCCTTTGACTGGACTTGACCGTCCAGGGGTCCTTTACCTTTACCTTTATGTATGTATGCATGTATGTCTGTATGTATTCATGTATTCATGCATGCATGAAATTCATCTACTGCCACTATGTGGAGCCCTCCATAGCAAGGCTGGGAAAGACCTTGGCTTCCAGTCTTGGATAGTCATTGGCAGTCAAAGCTGTCAATAACAAGCCTTCACAGCTTAGTTGCTGGGGCCAGGGAAGGTGGAGGCAGCCCGGAAGCTGCATCTTAGAGCCCCTGCACCACCATCATATGGGGACTTCCGAGCAGCTCCTGAAGCCAGCCAGAGCCAACTGCTCCAGGCTGCTGAGACTGCCACTGCTGCATTTCCCGGGGACATTAGATGAAACCAGGGGACATTCTGGGGATGGAATTTGTCTGGGGACTTATTCGCAAATCCGGGGACTGTCCCCGGGAAACAGGGACATCTGGTAACCCTAATTTAGAAACCATCCCTAAGAGAAACGGGTCAAGAACCATTCAAGCTAAAGACCCTTTTGAAGGATCTCAAAGGTTACATCCAGAAGCTGGTTCACATACACACACACACAAGCCAGAGAAACCCTCCTGCGCTCCAGCCACTTGAAAATGGTACCTGGTACAAAATAAAGTGAGAAAAGGAGCGGCGCTGAACGTTGCCGCTTCCGCTATTAGATTTCCATTCCTACCAGTACTCCTCCTTAGCAGCGACCAAAACCTAACACCTGGTTCGGTCCGTGGCGGCAACGCAGCGTCTCTACAGTGGTAACAATTTGGAAGCAGGATGCTAAACAAGATATATACATGATGTCAAATATTGGCTGCGCACTTCTAAGCCAATCACTTCTAAATAAATTAACCATGGCACTGCCTAATACGATCCACCTGCTTTCTTGCCTGTGTTGTTCCAGACCCTACCTGAACCCCCCTTTGATTAAATGTCAAAAGCATGCCTTGTGCCTGCAGATTTCACTGAAGGCGGATAACAGAAAGGTTCCTCCTGTGACTCCATAAAACTGAAATAAATTCCACTGGCATCTTGTAAATTTTTATTTTCTACAATGACTGCAGGCCCCATCTGCGACCCAGCTGTTATTAGAAGGGGAAGCGCTGGCCCTTCTGCATTACAAAACAGCATAGAACAGTAATTGCCAGTGGAAGAGATTAAGTGTAGACACTAAAAATGTTTACTCGCAATGAATATGCATAACGATGGGTAGGAAACAGCACTGGAAGATTAAAAAGAGAGAAGGGTTTGTTTACAAGGCTGGGAAAAAAAAGAGTGGAATGTCAGTTGGCCCCGAGCCTGAAATAGGAACGAAAAACCTTTGGGCAAGGCATTAGGGAGAAAAACAGATGGTTTGTGAACCTTTTATTAGATAGAAAAATCATTAATCAAGCCCAGGCTGGAAATGGCAGGGTTTTTTTGGTAGTTCATATTTTAGTTTATTTTTTCTTAAAGTGACAGCGTGTCTTTTCTCTCTCCCCCCCCCTCACCTCTTGTCCCCCCCACTTTTTTGTGGCATACCGGCGGCAGAGATCCGTTCCCGATAGATGCATTTTTATTTTAACATTCCGCCGTGGAAGCATGTCTAACTTGAAGCCCAGGCTAGAACGCCAAGCTGTTTTGCAAAGGAAATCCCTCAGTAGGGTTTCGTATTACAGCACCTGTTTTGCCTGTACAGCAAGGCAGTTTAGAAAAAAAAGGAGGGGAAAAAAAAAACAGAAGGTAAAGAGTGGGAAATATATCGGCCTGTTGTAATTTTTTTTTTTAAGGGCTCTTTCATTTTAGAGGGCAGCGAATGCCAGCAGACTGCCTTCTGCAGGCAAACCCAGCTGTGGACACATCAGGGCTTTCTTCCATTTGTTCGGCTGCAAAATATACAATAGTCAGGAGGTCTGGAAATGTTAGGACACATGCCTCACAATCTTCGTTGCAAAGGAAGGCTCGGAAAGGTCCGCTTAAATGTCAAGAAAATAGAACATGTGCAGATGGAGATTCCAGGGACGAGGGGGCGACGGTGACCTTTGAACTTTGCATGCCTCTCTCTTCACCTCAAGTAGAGTTTCCCATGATGAAAAAAAGATGTTCCCTGTTCAAAGACAGCTATTAGGCCAGCAGCAAGATTAGGGAGAAGGATCCCCGATGTATAGTAATTTGTTTTATTTGAGATATTTATTTTATTTATTAAATGTCCTGTATATCTGACCCGTCTTTACATGACGTCATCTTGCTGTCCTTGATAGCAATCTGGAAAGTGGGAATGCTTCATAGGAAGTGATTCAATCAATGCATACATAGCATAACATAACATAACATAACATAACATAACATAACATAACATAACATAACATAACTTAACTGTAATGGTTGTATGGGGTTACTTGCGCGTAAATTGCCTTCGGTTTGGTTAGATCGCTTGCTCCACCATGCTTAGGGCTAGAGCTCGCGCTCCGTGACCTGTTAGTCACTTGCAGAATCCGTCAGTGGGCGTTTCCTGAACCTCTTCCAGCATAAGAGCTGTTTGACTCCCAGTCTCCTCCTATGTTCCCTGCGCGGAACGCGTCTGCGCAAGTAAGGGGAAGGCAGGGGCGTGCCAGCGCTCTCTCCACTAGATTCAGGTGAAGGGTCTGGGAGCCCTGTCTCCAATTCCCCTATCTCCCTCTCTTCTCTATTGGTGTTACGCGGAATTCCTTCCCCCTTGCTGGTCCCTTCTCCGGCAGAGCTCGGGAGCTCTGCCTCCGCCTCTCGCTCTGATGTCAGTTCCCTGACAATAACATAACATAACATAACATAACATAACATAACATAACATAACATATAACAACATGACATAACATAACATACTAACTACCGTATTCTATAAGACGCACCAGACCACAAGACGCACCTAATTTTTGGAGGAGGAAAACAAGAAAAAAAATATTCTGAATCTCAGAAGCCAGAACAGCAAGAGGGAATGCTGCGCAGTGAAAGCAGCAATCCCTCTTGCTGTTCTGGCTTCTGGGATAGCTGTGCAGCCTGCATTCGCTCCATAAGACGCACACACATTTCCCCTTACTTTTTAGGAGGGAAAAAGTGAGTCTTATAGAGCAAAAAACACGGTAAACTGCAGCCTCCAAACCATTTTCATGTAAAATGCATTGCAAAGATCCAAATGTGAGACCATGGTAACTAATATAAGGTTGCCAGACATCCCTGTTTCCTGGGGACAGTCCCCGGATTTACAGCTTTCTCAGCATTCACATGTACATAGTGAACAATAAGTATCCCCAGATGCATTGAAAAAAATCTGGTAACCTTAAACTAATAGTAGGCTACCTTGGTCCAGGAATGGCTACATCTAGTGAACCAGCCAGAGTTGGAAATGTGAATTCCCTGCCACCAAGACCACCTTTGCTTCCACAGAGAGCAGTGGAACAGGGAGTGCCGCAAGCTGCACGCCTGTTCCTACGAAAGGACTGCTATCTCATCCAAAACAGCCTAGCCCAATTCCCAGACCTGAAAGCTGCCTACCAAGAACCTCCATCTGATTGGGATTCAGCTGTAGTTTATGTGTGGAGATGTGCCCCTCACCCTGTGTCTGAATCATTTGAACTGAACCATGCTCAGATGAGAATGTGGGGCTCTATTGATCATGATGATGATGATGCAAAAAGTAGGCTTGGTCCCTCTACACGTCACCCCAAATGAAGACATGCATTTCCAAGAAGTGAGGACAAAGGATGGCACAAATTTTAATTAAGTCTGCATATTCCAATGTATTCCAATTGCGGGGGGGGGGGGGAATGGTGACAATTTAAATAAAATAAAAAGTAAGAGTTAAATCATGGTGCTCATTCCAGCAAGAGGTAGTGATGGTCATCAACTTGGATAGCTTTAGAAGAGGGTTAGACAGATTCATGGAGGAGAAGGGTATCAATGGCTACTAACTATGATGGCTATGCTTTACCTCCACAGTTGGACTAAAGTAATGCTACTGAATACCAGTTGCTGGAAGAATGCTTTTGAGCTCAGATCCTGCTTGCAGATTTCCCATTAACACGGCTACTGTGAAAACAGGATTCTAGACTAGATGGGCCACTGGCTTGATTTCTTTATTCACAGTTGTTCTAGGATCTTCTCTTGACCTCCCCTTATCCAGTCTCTTTTCCTTAGAGCAGATGCTGAGAGCCTCCTTATTTGGCCCTTGGGGGTATCGGCAGGTCACACCCCACAATAACTCTACTGCTCTTTCTCATTGACCACTTTTGCTTGGTCGGAATGTAGCCTTCAATTCTGATTATGCCTTTTGCTTGCCTAAGTAGATGGCAGAAGTTGGAGAGTGAGGTGGGTAGAAATCTCTGATGTGGTTGGAATGTCCATCCATGCCTCTTGCCACTTTTTGCCTCTGGCCAAACCTACCATTGGCATGCACTCCCATGAGATATTGTGGTCCCTGGGTTGAAGAAGATTCCCTATCCCTGACCTAAAGCTTAAAGCCAGTTCTATTATTGTGTTAATGAGAAGCCTGCTCTTAGAAACAAAAACCCTTCCTTCCCTTCTGTTTCTTCCACCAAGTAGTTGTGTAGGACTACAAATCAGATTTAAGGCATAGCAGAAACTACCGGTAATTACGTCTCTCCTGCCTAGTTGGACCCTCATTGATTGATGCAACTAGAGGTGTCTCAAGTGTTGCTCACAAGTGACAATATGAAGCTGAAAAACCCAAGATTAAGGGGTATCAAAGAAATAAACAAAAACCCTGCACCATTAAACTTTGTTTTGTAGACAATTGCAGATTTCTATGAGATTTAAGGAAAAGTTATACATGGAAGCTGGGGAACAGATCTGCCCCTACCCAAGATGAAATTAAAAGTTACAATATGTGGTCTAACAACTGGCAATTCTATCTTTGCTGCATTTTGTTTGTCGTAGTTCATTGAAAACATTAGGCTACTCAAACTGCCAAATATTGCAGTGAATAGGGACTTCTGGAGCATTTCTGTTGGCTGTGGGTTTTATTCGTTAAAGTAAGTGGCTGATTTAACTTGTTCCTGTAAGGAATTCAGGCTTCGCAGAGTGCTAAATAATCTTCCTGTACGTTGCAGCATATTGTACTGCTTAATTTAATAAAGATAAAAACATGAAAAGTACAAACAATAATATGCAACAAAATTCCCTAAAATCTTGGTTAAAACATAACAATGGTCTATACTCACAGAGTATTGTATGTGCAATCCCCCATTTACATGGGGGTTACATTCTGATGCACTGTACGTTTAAGTGAAATTTCGTATTTTTGAAACATCATTGAAATGATTGATGGAATCAATGGAATTAAGCTACTGACTGTTGGGTGGAGCTGTTACTGGCAGCTGCCTCTTGGTGGTACAATTTTATTTTTTCAGAATCTCCCAGGTGTTGTTGTTGTTTATTAAATTTGTATACCGCCCTATACCCATAGGTGTTGTGTCATTCCAGGGCATTCTGGGGTGGGAAATGACAGCTGCTACCAAAAAGACAGACAGAAAGAAAAAGGTATTCTCTACCAGTGGCTGTAATGTCATGAAATATCCAAGGCTCTCTGGGAAAATAAAATGGCTGCCAGTGAAATTGGCTCTACAGACCCTGTCTTCTGGATGAGTGGCAAATGGGCAGGAACAGAATGTCAAAAACAAACCACACTGGTACCCATTCATTAATGTGGACATTCGTTTTGTAATGAATGAAAATGGAATGGATTAGAGCCCACACAGTTCACTTTTTCATTCATCCTAAAGAGAAGGCACACCCGATAGATTTTCCTCTCCCTCATCTGCACATGCACTTACAGATCCCCTCATTTAGCCTTTGGTAGAAGAGGTAACACTTGCAAATCACCTGGGGTTTATATGTGTGGACAACGAAGGAGCAAAACTGAGCCTATTCAACAAAAATGAAAGCAAAATTTAAATGGCGTCAATAAGATTCACTTGCTCAAGAACATGCCGTTGTTGTTGTTGTTGTGATCTAGGCAGGGGCGTAGGAAGGGGGGCGGTGGGGGTGGACAGACCTGAGTACCCTCACTGAGGTGGGTGACATTCAGCGTGCCACCTGCCCGCGACTCACAAGCCTACCTCGAGCTTTAAGGGGGGAGCTGCGCCGCTTTGCCGGCCGCATTCCCCCCTTTGTTTTGACAGCTTGGGGGAGGCTTGGGTGGGCAGCGTGGCCAAAGACCGGCATGGGCAGCTCACTCTGCTCCTGTGAGCAGCTCTATCCGCCTCCGTGCTGCAGGGTGCGCACACTGCCCCGGGCACCAGAGCAGCTATCCTGCACCTGGGAGGGCACCCTCTACGCCACGCTCCCCTCGGGAGCATGGGCATATGCTTCACCGCTGGATCTAGGGCATCTCATGCGGCAACATTTGCAAAGCCAAGTCTGCAGTCCCAACTCCCCCTTCCCACTGGGCGGCCATGCAGAGTGATTGAGCCACTGCTACATTTGCAGCCCACCCACTCATGGCATGGGGGGTGGGGTGGGGGCGGACAAGATGATTGACTCGAAACGGGGCCCAATGCCATCATGTGAAATTTTGAACTGGCAAAGGCTGGGCTATGGCGTAGAGAAAACAGGATAACCGCCATGAGATTCCTGGAGAAAAGTCAAGATTCAAGGTCAATAAATATCTATTTCATAATCCTGCTAATGTGCAGGGAGCCTGTGGACTTTTTCTATTAGTTTTCCTTCATGAGGCCTCAGTACTCCTATCCCCCACCTTAACTTTGGTTTTAAAAGGGAGTATCAGAGTCTCAAAACACACCAATCCAAATAAACCTCGCAACAGCATCATTGGGGCCAAGCTATAGAAAATTCCACAGTGTTATCTAAAGCATCACCAGAACTCTTGGGTGAGTGGGTGAGATTCCACCCCCTGAAACATCTACCTCTCTCCTCTCATGCTGAATGGTGTTGTGTCGAGTAAAACAAGAGTGGCTACTCCTAAAATTAGACCAGAAGAGAAGCAGCCAGGGGAGGGGGAGGGAATGAAGAGGCGAAGGGTTAGACATCAAGATTGTAATTACCCTAGAGAAACTGCCTACACATTTCCTAATTTCTTTTAAATTTGAACATTGAGGTGAACTTTGGAAAACATACACGAGCTTCATCAGAAATGGAGGTGGTGTTGGGGGGGTAAGGATGAAGGGAGTACAAAATGATCTTTATAAGAAATAGTAGCTCTGATTGCTAGTGCCGTATGTGTGTTGCAGCACCTCATTAATAACAGTGATCAAAAGAGAGGGAGAGGGAGAACGTTTTTGCAGCTGCATCAAATTATTAGACAAATTGGAATTTTAAAATGAATTCAGAAATTCTATAGGAAAAGACAGCTCCGTGGAGTGCAGGTCAAGCTACGGGATAAATCCCTTGAAGGTACTGAAAGAGTTGAGAGTAAAATGGAAGTCCCCCTTCCCGTATTCTTGTTCTGCACCTCACCCCTTTCTCTTTCCAATGTACTGAGAGAAAAAATCATGCCGATCTTGCAACGAGAGAAGAAAGGTTGGATAAGAGCACCAAGTGCCTGGTGTATCAAGCCAATGGCTCATCTCATCCAGGACCTTGTGACCAATCAGATGCCTATAGGAAGCCCGCAAGCAGAACCCAATTGCAACAGCATTCTCTCAATCTGTGATTCTTGTCACCTGGGATTCAGGATCACTTTGCCTCTGACATGTTTAGTAGCCCCTGATAGCCTGATCCTTTGTGGGTTTGCTTAAGCCTCTTTGAAAGCCGTCAAGGTGATGGAAGTGGCCATCACTACCTCTTGTGGTACATTCAGAAACTTCTCAGACAACTCTGCTTTAATGCATGATGACTTGAAGGCACCATTGTTGTTAAGTTGTGGGTGAACATATCAGATGACACAGCGATTCTTCAGACAGCTCTTGTTTATTCACAGGCCAGAACAGAACTGAACTGAAGGGTTCAGCCAACCTGCTTATATAGAGCTCAACTACAAAGCAACAGTAACAACTTTCCAATCACTGAACATCACTTTCAATTCCTTATTTGCATATGTGGACCTGAGTGAAAACTATCTACAGTATCCCCCTGCTGGCCCAGGGTGAGAACTTCAGTACATAACAATTGCAGCTGACTTAAAGAAGGGCCTTCGCTTCCAACCCAAGATTTGCAGGACAACAGGGCAAACATCCACAGAAGGCTGCTGTCAGTCTCTCTGTTCATAGGAGCAAAAGGGGATAAGTCAGTTATCTCACCTGCCAGAGCTTAACCCATAACATATGCTGCCCCTGAATTCCTTCCCAAATTCATTGCATCTGTACTTTCCAGCCAGCCTAATTGCCCTAATGATGGGGCAATCCAGAGTTGGTTTTAGGATGGTGTGACCGCTGCGGTGGAAATGGGTGCCACGCTGTAGGGGGTGCCTGTAGAATGGAGCGCAAGCTGTGTGTGTGTGTGTGTGTGTGTGTGTGTGTGTGTGCAGAATTTTAGCATCTCACAGGGCGCCGCTGAAATTTGAGAGCCCACCAGGCAGTTTTTCCACAGAGGGAAGCCTTTTCGTTGCACCAGCAATGTATCCTTCATTGTTATATCGGAAGCAGAGAACTTCAGGCCCAGGAGCTGAATGAGGCCCATGAAGCCTTGAAGCCTGGGGCTCTTTGAAGCCACACCTCCTCTCCTCAGGTCACACCCCTTAATGGCCTGCTTTGCAACCTCCTTGAGTGTTTTTGCCTGACTGGAGTATGCCCTTGAACTGTGGAAATGTATCTCCAGAGCACACAGAGGGGTACGGTAATGCATACTTTGCCACCCACGTCTGCCTCTGGCACTGCCCACTTCTGGCGTGTGGCCCCTGGAAGGTCTCTCTGAAGGGAATACGGCCCTCAATATGAAAGCCGCTTTGCAGCCTTCCGATGAAGCAAAAGCTCAGGTCTGCTAATGGCGCTTTAATTGGCTCGCAATGCATTTTTGCAATCAATGAAATAAGTGTCTGTCTGCTTCCGCGGGTTTTACATTCTGTTTGCAGTCCAAGGGATGACAGAGGACGACGCTGTAGCCTCCTCATGAGTATTCTCCTCTGTCACAATGAATGTTTTGTTCCCATCTTGCGCAAGAGGGTGCCCCTTTCCAAACTCAGCCTTTTCTCCTCCCCTCCCCTCCACCAGCAAGTAAGAAGAAAGAGGAAAAAAATCTAAGTTGTGGACAGATAGACTCCTTCTGGAAAAGTTGCGTGTCTTGGGAATGTCTTGGAGGAAGCATTCTTGGTGAGTTATGAGAGGATTAACACACATCCTGTGTCTCTCCCCCCCCCCCTCGTTCAAATTCACAGAGGCCTGCAGGAAGATTCTGGCCCATCTCAGACTCTTCGCTGTCTGACCATGTGTACCTTTTCCAACACTTTGGAGAGGAAATGGAGCAGCGAATGATCCCCGCCCAGGTGGGAATCCCACTGGAAGACCATTTCCATTCATCAGCTGTTGTTGCTCTCAGCGCTACATTCACGCTGTCATATATTTGATCCAGATTTTGTTTTCCAACTATCTCAGCTGGGGTCGTGTGTGTGTGTGTAACCAGAATTCTGGACCTTGTGGAGTTTGAAATGCACTCTCCCCCCACCAATATTCAAATCAATCCCAGCTCAACAGCCAAACCCTAGCAACAAAAAAAAAAGCAATGGATTATGCAGCTCCCTTTAGTATGCTAGCCAACTGTGTGTGCATTGTGACTCAGTCTATAACCCAGAAGCCATGCCGTGCCATACATTTTTATTACAAACAAATAACGGAGGCAACAAAGGGATTGCTTTACTTTGGCGCTGGCCAGCGCCCTTTTAAAAACTGATTTTTGCCAGTTTCGAAGGCCTTCCATTTTAAACATAAATTGCCATCATTAAAACGGAGTGCTCGGTTTTGGTTTTCAGCACCCAAGCTTAGACTAAGGGAGGGGAGCGAGGGCGTATCTTCCTAATTCAGGAGTAGATTTTGGTCATTCACAAATCTGCCATGCTTTTGATGGATGTGCCTGCAAGTTGTGAATGAGCACTGCATTTTCTTAGGACAGCTGCGTTCTCGCAACTATCCAGCCACTCCTGTCTGGATCCCTTTTGGGACTGCAGAGCAGAGAGTGGCATAGCGGATGCCTGTTATATCTCAACAGAAATGTTTTTCCACTGCGCAGGGGCAACCACAGAGAAAGCCCTGCTCAAAATTTCTGCGGAGTGGACATCTGATATATTGAGAACTTAGGGAGAAACACTCCCACAGTACACAGTGATCTAGTGGGCATAGGAGAGAGATTTATTGCACTAATATGGATTTTGGAATTTTCTGATTTAAAGAATCCCTTCCTGTTGTTTTTTCCTCCTTTGGGTTCACTCCAGTTGGCCACGAACAGTGTGAACCCATGAAATCCTTATCCAATTGTCTTCTCTTACCTCAAGGCTTGATGCAGGGGAATGTCAAGGAATGAGGAACCGCAGGGGAACCAATGTCCTTCGCAGATGGAAGGATGTGCCAGATCAAATCTTCTTCATTTTAAAACTTTTCTGGTGGGAGTAACAAGGGTGTTGGTGGGGGAGAGAGGGAATAGGTGGATTGAGTATGTTAGTGGGTTGTTTTTTTTTAATGAAAACATCCGTAGAGAAGAGAAGGACTGTATCTGTGGTTGACTAAATTACTTTTGCTTGGATGAGCCATGTTTTGCATTGGCAGTCAAAGAGGAGAGGAAGCGATGCGGTCAGGAAAAGCTCAGGCTCCCTGAGGAATCCTCCAATATCGCTCTCTGGTGCCTGGGTGGGGCCTGCCTCCTTAAATTTCTGCAAAACTTCCCTTGGCCTCTCTCCCCACTTGTTTATATAATCTGAAACAGTTCCTAGGTTTCCAGATGCACATCTGTCTTCTGCACGCCTTATTACAAGTACGTCTTAGCAAGCAGTAAAACTACAGGTGTTTCACTTTTAAAGCAACCGTGGTGTTTTTTTAAAAAACCAACAATAAACAAAACAGGTCTTTGATTATCCTTTACAGCTTGCCTGTGCATACCGTCAGCTCAAGGGTTAAAAGAGAAGGGTGCTTGGTTGGGATTTGACTGCTCTTCCATCTGCTGGGTACCTTGAAACCCATTTGTAAATTAATTTTTTACTTTGAATGCACACTGCCACATACAGTCATCGCTAGGTTCCATGCAGACAGCTTGCCGGGGCTGCTTCAACATGTCTCCAGTGACATACACTGTTCTTACGGATTCAGAATGCTGCAGGAAAGTGAAATCATTAAGTATGTATGTCCATTCTGCTTGCGCACTTGCCTCCCCCATCCTCGAGACCGTAATTATCATCACATACTTTAGTAAATAAAGTTGACACATAGCTCCTTAACAGCTGTAGACTGTCCACCTGACACCCTCGCATCTCTTTGCAGGGGAATGAATGGGCCAAGAGGTTTGCGTACATGCACATTCGTGAACTCTAAAGTCTGTTATTTCAGTTTTATTCTGAGGCAGAAAAACCTGTCTGCACAGAGGAGTAATTCCAGGATAGCACTGAGGTGCCGAGGAAGGGAAGACAAGGCAGCTAGTGGCAGCCGTGACAAAGCCCATACCGAGAGAGGCCTCTGGTTTCATTATTGCCTTCTGAAATTACAGCGTCTCAGCCTGAGGGGGCACAGTCTCCGCTTAAGAATCAGGTGTAAAGGAAAAGGGACCCCTGACCATTAGGTCCAGTCGTGGCCGACTCTGGGGTTGCAGCGCTCATCTCGCTTTATTGGCCGAAGGAGCTGGCGTACAGCTTCCGGGTCATGTGGCCAGCATGACTAAGCCGCTTCTGGCGAACCAGAGCAGTGCACGGAAACGCCGTTTACCTTCCCGCCGGAGTGGTACCTATTTATCTACTTGCACTTTGACATGCTTTCGAACTGCTAGGTTGGCAGGAGCAGGGACCGAGCAACAGGAGACCTTCTGATTGGCAAGTCCTAGGCTCTGTGGTTTAACCCACAGCGCCACCCGCGTCCCTAAGAATCAGGTGTGCTCTGTACTAAAAGAACCGTGTTTTGAGTCTAGACCAGATCCAGCAAGCCAAATTCAATACAAACCTGTATTAGTTGTGGATCCGTACACCAGTGCCCATGTGAGTCTTCCTGCACTGATGTTTAAGGAGCCAAAACTGTACCACCCAAACACAAGACAGAGGTGTAGGCAGACACAGAGTAACGGTAAAGTATGAGCAAGTACAAAACATCTGCACCCCTACAAAAATGCAAGGGGGAACCCCACCCCTCCCAGTAAGAGACAAATGGTATGGAACATTAAGCGAGGGAGAACGAGAACTGACAACCAGGATGTGCTGGGAATAAAACCTGAGTGGCTTGAAAGGGAGGAGGAGACACATAGAGATCAAAAGTGGGTACAGATGGAGTCATCTCGTTGTATGGAGAGGTAATTTCCTGGTTCACAATGGGAAGCTATTTTTAGCATTTCTGCCTCTGGGGCAGAAATGAAACCGTCTATAGAAATAAATGAAGAAATGCAAGATTTTTAATATAGCTGGGATTGAACAAATGTGCCCACCTGCCCCACCACCCAAGAAAAAACAAACTTTAGGGGAAGGGAAGGACTCCGATAGATAGATAGATGATAGATAGATAGATAGATGATAGATAGATAGATGATAGATAGATGGGTACTGAGCATGCCCACTGGGCACGGAATAATAACTAGTATTCCACACTGCAACATTTTACTACAGGGTTCCACTTGCAACTGCATATATTTTAATTTTTGTGTGCATGGCAAACCTCTTTTAATTTCCGATCATTTATCCTGTAGGTGTCATTTTGTTAATGTGTGTTCCCACAGAACCATTGCATATGTGTGCTTTCCCATTCTGCCTATCCACGGAATCTTAACTTTGTCTCTACCTGAATAAGTGGAGATATTATAACAGAGTTTGTCCATATCTTTGGTGATTCGTGTCAGGTGTGTTCAGACGAGCTTCTATCTTTCCTTCACTTTCAAAGGCATGTGGCTAACAGGAAGTGTTATTTAAACGTGGCTATGTTTTGAACTGGCACTTAAAAATGAAAGTACGAATCAGCACTGGCTTGAATCATTTGTGGATCTAAATGGATCTTTGCCCTCCAGCCATCACTGCCTACCAGAGACAGCAGCTCTACTCAGGTTTACATGTCCACATATCACTGAATGAAAGAGGCCCTAGTTTTGTCTCAAATTCTCGAGTCTTGCAAATCAAGAGTCTCAAGAAGGACACAAAGAAATTAGGACAATACCACCCTTTCATTTTAGTGCTCAGGGACCATGTAAACATTTGTGGGGGTGTTATCCCTAATATGCAGAGATGAGTGGGAGGGCAATGTTCCCTAGAGCAGTGATGGCCAAATTGGTCCTCCAGCTGTTTTGGGACTACAACTCCCATCATCCCTAGCTAACAGGACCAGTGGTCAGGGGTGATGGGAATTGTAGTCCCAAAACAGCTGGAGGGCCAAGTTTGGCCATCACTGCCCTAGAGGGACCCTGAAATTATTCTTTCATTTGACCATGTAAACAAATTTGCTAAACTGAGTCAAGGGGTTGATTTCTGACTCTTAGGATAACAGATTAAATTATCTCCCAACACACATACACACTCATGCATGGAGGAAAGGGGGAGGGAACTCACCCTTAGCTTTGTCATAAATGAGTAAATCTATTATTTCCCCATAAATCCTTTCCAAACAATTCATTCAACTGATTGTGGTGGAAAATAAAACACCCATTAATCATATTACTGGTGAGCACTGATTTTTCAGATTGAGTTAATTAGACCTCATTTGTTTCAGGTGAAAGGAGCTGTATTAACAAACACTGCCCAGTGGCCAGCGCTGTGAACACTGCGGATGGCAGTCAGGAGCAATTACTGGTTTGACTGTGCACTGCATTATAACACTGCCCACTTCCGTGGCTGCGACGGAACGTCTGTCAACATTTCCATTACAAAGTCAAATAACATCTTAAAGGGATTTATTACTCAGCCATAACATTGAGCTGGCTTTTGGCATCTAAGATCAAAGCAAGAGAGGGCTGCGAGGTTTTTTTTCCCGTTTTTTCTTTTCCTCCTCCTTCTTTTGGACCAGATCGCTCAGTTCCTTACAATTTGCTCACGAGTGGAAAAGAAATTGTGACAATAATACGCTTAACCATTACAATGTGATAAACAACTGAAAACAAATCGTTCCATAAAACTCAACATGAAATGATAAGTAAAGGCAAAACACTTAAAAAAAAAATCAATAAGGGGTTGTACCCAACAACGTTCCTCTCAGAGTAAACCCATTTAAATAAATGGACCTAAGTTAGCCAAAAACCATTAATTTCAACGGAACTATGCTGAGTAGAACTAGCACTGGATCCAATCAAGGATTTGATCCAAATTAGGCGAAGAATTTTAACTTCTGTTGGCTGCAGTAAAAAGAATCTCTTGCCATTGCAATGAATGGGACTTAAAGGCCTGAACTTTTGGGCTTAACATTTAGGACAAAACAAATATGGCAGTAGTTTATACACTAGAAAAGTTAATCTTATTCTAGCAGACTTTCAATGGGTAATTTTTGTGCTGGCTGACATGTAGTGTATGCTGATGTGCTTTCAACAGTTTGATGCTGTCTTAATTGTTTTATTAGTGTTCTTGTTATTTTTTATCCTGTGAGCTGCCTTGGGTTTGTTCTTAATTTTCAGAGGCTGCATTTAATTGACACTGGCTGCAGTCATGTGCACAGTTACCTAGGAGTAAGCGCCACGTCCAAGTAAGCTTCCAAGTAAACAGGCAAATCACTACCATGGCTCTCCCAAGATGTTGGTGGACTCCAGCTCCCATCCATCTAACCAATGATCAAGACTGGTGAGGGTGGACGGTCTGTAGTCTAGCACCCAGAGGCAGATTTAGGGCAGCATGACCAGTCCCCCCCCCAGGGTACAGTGGCCAAGGGGACATCTTCCCACCTCCTTCCCAAAGCCTAGTGGAGGCTTTGGAAAAGAGGTATGAGGGGCCTCACTAGGTCCTAGAGTCCTTTTGCCTCCTTCCCAAAGCACAGTTAACACTTGCTCAGCTTTGGGGAGGAGGAGGAAGAAGAGTTTGGATTTGATATCCCGCCTTATCACTACCCAAAGGAGTCTCAAGGCGACTAACATTCTCCTTTCCCTTCCTCCCCCACAACAAACACTCTGTGAGGTGAGTGAGGCTGAGAGACTTCAGAGAAGTGTGACTGGCCCAAGGTCACCCAGCAGCTGCATGTGGAGGAGCGGGGAATCGAACCCGGTTCACCAGATTACATGACTACCGCTCTTAACCACTATACCACACTGTAGTGGAGGAGGAGGAGGGAAAGCTTTAGGACCCTGCCAGAGTCTCACATCTCCTTCCCAAAGCCTGGTGCCTCCCTTACCCAACTTTGGGAAGGCAGCACAGGGGCTGAGGTGTGTTTGTGTGTCAAATTTTGGCCTCGCACAGGGTGTCATATTACCAAGTGTCATTTAGAGGTCCACAGGTTTCCCCGCCCCTGATCAACAGAGAATAAAGAGGCCAAAAGCAAATATTGAACCATCCCTCAGTTAATAAAGATTGAGCCCTTCCTGCGTAGATCAACACAAATGGAAGTTTACATTTTCATTCTTGATGCGGAGACCTTCTCAAAGATGCTGGCTGCCTTCCCTATTTCCCTGGAGCTGACTGAGTAATTGTAGGCCTGCCAACCTGCTACTCGGTAATTTTCACCCCTTTTCTTAGCACCAGACCTCCTGCTTATGGCCCTTGTATGTTTGCTTCCACCCATTCATCTCAGGGTTTTGTTGGCCGTGCACTATCCTGTGTTACAGCCTTGAATAATTGTGTGTATGTGTTGTTGCTGCTGCAATAATTCAGAGCTTTCTTTTTAAAATAATAATAATAATACAATTTTCATTTTTCAGTTCCCTCTGTATAATTTTGGTACATGATTTGCAATATCTTCTCTCCCGATTCCACTCCCCCCCCCCCCCCCCCCCCCAATCTTAGACGTGAGACTTAGCAACCAAGAAAGGTGCTAAAGAGAGACAAAACTTGTGTGGGTGGCTGGAGATTAGCCATTTGGAAATCCATCCCTTGCTTTGTACCACAAGCTGTTTCCATATTTCCCTTCCAAGTTGTTGCATGTGAGTGCTGCCATTCAGACAGAGATGTTTCATGCGGATCCCTGAGCCAACATTGTGATTCACGGCCACTTATCCTCAAGTAGCACCAGTGGGATTTCAGGTGTGCTGGTGCCAGGTGCCAAGGTACTAAGGGGGCTAGGTACTGTCTTCAGGTACTACCTGCAGTGTGGGAAGCAGGGTGCTTCTAAATACCAGTTTCTGGCAATTCTGTTGTGCTCAAAGCCCCGCTTGTGGGCTTCCCATATGCATCTTAAGTGGGCCAGTGGTGGCTGGGCTGCTCTCCTGACTTCCCAATGCTGTGCATCCCTGCCAGTTACTGAGGGGAAGGGCGAGGCAATGGGGAGCTTGGCAAGGTGCGGTGCCATGGTGGTGCCAATCCGACACTCCTGATACTGCACCTACACTGAACTGCTTCGCGTCATCCACCTGCTACCTGCTGAGCCTGTAAAATCTGCACTGTGGGTCCGTGGCCCGTGAACTGTGTGCTGATGCTCAGCCAAGTCACCGTGTCAGGCTCAGGGAATTCTATCCCTCCCCCAGAGGCAGCAAGAAGCAAGGAAAACAAACTCATCTTACTGATGAGTTTATTCGATCATCCCAGCAAGAGACAGTCAGTGTCCCGTTAATGGCGTTGCTCCAACTGAGCTCTTCCTCCTCTTGCTTCCTACCAACAGCACTTCCCCTTACAGAGGCTACCAGGGGCTAATTGTCTTTGAGCCCTTTGCTCTTGAACTCTCAACGAACGCCGAGTTCTGGGAGAAGGGGGGTCAGAAATATTCTCCAGTGACAATGTGTCAGCTGGCTGCTCTGGCGCTGCATCATCCCTATCTTCTCCCAACTCTTCTGTTCACCTGTCTCTGAACTGTGACCTTCCTCAAACCACTGCTGTAATTCAATACTTCCTTCCTCTTCTCTGGCAGCTTCAGGAGGGGGGGGCAATCTCCACCATTCCTACTCACTCTCAGCCCCTTCAGTCCAGTCCCTGACACACTGAAACCCATTTTATTGAGTCTATGTAGCTTTCAGTGCAGTTGCTCACCAGTTGTTTGGAATCCCCGTGGGTAGAGTGATGTTGCGCTTGTGGGATGTGAAACTTATAGCAGTCAAGTACACCATTCCTATAGTGGACATGTTAGGGGATGTTTTGTACCACTCAGGAGAAAGCTTCCAGACTTTCACTGCATGGTACTTGAAGTGAGTGTGACCTATTCTGGGTAGAGGAGCAGACGTCCTCCATGTTCTGCTCTTCTTCTCCATTTTGTGTTCCTGTGTGTTAGGAGAAGTGACTGCTCAGTCGCAGTCACTTGGGACTAATTCCCTTATGGGACAGCTCATGTAGATATATAGTTACGTAACCTAAGCCTGCCTTCAGGGATCTATCTGTGAACCTGAATGAATCTGTGAGTAAACTACTTTTATGTTAAATTTAATCAGATTCAAGTGTCTATTCTTTTTAAGAGAGATTAGAAGGGATCTTACCAGGGATCTTAAGTAGTGAGGCTCAGACGAGCCAGCAACAAGCGAACCGCTGTGTAATTTCAAAAGGGGGATGTTTGGAACTCTGTGTCAGGTGTGCGTGCAGGAGCCAGGCCCTGTGACCAATAGGACTTTGCAGGACTGGGGCCTTCCTAAGTTTGTTCTGAAGAGGCAAGGCGTGGCCTCACAGGTGAGGCCAAATGGTAACTCACAGCACCTGGTAGCAAGAGCTGGGAAGGGATATAAGGTCAGCATTTTCCCTTCAGCTCTTTGCCACAGCAACACGTTCCCTGCCTTGCTGTGTTTGACTCCTTGCTTCTTGATCCTCAGACCCTTGACGTCATGACTCCTTGCTTCCTGACCTTCGGACCCTTGGCTTCTTGACTCCTGGCTCTCTGACCCTCAGACTCTTGGCTTCCTGACTCCTGGCCCCCCATTCCTTCTCCCACCCCGCCATCTTGCCCCCAGTTCCGACATCCCCAGCCGGGACTTCGATAGCCTGTGAACCAGACCATGACACTCCACTATGAGATAGAACTTGCTAGCGCAAGTTAGGAAGAGTATCATCAAATAATATATCCTCTCCTGCCTCCCCAATCATCTCCACAGTGCTCATGCTCTGCTTCTGGTTGCCCACCGTGAGACTGGGATGCTGGACAAAATGGGCCTTTGGCCTGTTCCTTCAGGATCTTCAACTGTGTCAATTAGATGCAAAGGAGACCTGCATCAGCTTTCATGGGTTACCAAGAATGATGCATCTGATGAAGTGGACTTTAGGCCCCCCCAAACTTATGATGTATCATTCTATATTTGGTGTCAGGGACTGGACTGAAGAGGAGGTTTGGGAATCGCCCCCTCCTTCTCCTCTGTTTCCCTTGGAGGAGGAGGGGAAGTGGGGTGGATCACTCCCCCTTCTCAAGTAGTTTCAAGAGAAGAGGGAGACAGGATAGAATTGCAGCAGAACTCAGTTGGAGATCTTAGGAGAAGGAGGGGGAGTCGGAGAACTGCCAGCAGAGACTTCCTTGGAGAGCATAGAAGCACCGCCATCACCGCGTACTCGCCGCTCACTTAGAATTCAAGAGCAAAGGGCTCAATGACATTTGACTCCTGAAGTCTCCCATAGAGCCATGGGAAGGAAGGGGAGTGAGCAACATCACCATGGTGTTAAGGACCGGATTAATTGCCTTTCTCCATGATTACTGAATAAAAACACAAATACCAACCTTCTCGTTTCTTCTTTGATTCTTGAGGCTTCCGGGGGAGGAGAAAATCCCTCAAGCCTGACATTTGGGGTTAAGGTGTTTTAAAGTGCTCTGGCACGAGGTTCCTTAAGGTGCTAGCACTTTCCTTTCTGTTGCTTGGCTAAAATTGCACCATGGTTAATTTTGCAAGGTTGTTGCGGAATAAGAAGCACTTGGGTGACATCCAAATGCTATTAAAATAGGATGGTGTGGAGGATAGTGCAGATAAGAGCTCCGTATACAGAGCCTAACAGTCTCATGGACTGCATCCTGCCTTCACAACCCCCAAACAACGTTGAATGCATCATTGTTATATTTTATGAATCCTGGCTGGACTAGGCAAAAGGTCCAGCATCCATAGTCCACCAGTGAGGATTTGCTTAAAGGTTATGTCACCAACAGCAAAGGAACAGCCATTTTCCTTGCTCATTTCCAAGCCTTGCAGCCTTTTCAGTTGATCACTCTGTCCTGTAGCCATGAAGTTAATAAAAGAGATATTAGAATGGAAATATTGATCTGCAGGCCTCTTAAGAAGCTAGCTTTCCTATGGATAGCCAGTTGTTAGGACAGAGGAATGAATGGATGTCCTAAAAAATAAAAAAGATATATGTTTACATTCTTCCAACAATGGGCAGGTATTAGGCTAAGATGGTTTTATCCAATGCAAGTTAGAAATTTGCAAATTTTCAAGCTATTGTTGAATTTTTCAGTGCATTTTTTTTGTTTTTATTTTGAACTATCCACACTACTCTCTCTGTCTCTCTGTTGTTCTCTTGCGGAGCTGAGGGGATAAATTTGGTTTGGTTCAGGTTTAGTGCAAACCTACCTGATTTGTACTTTTCGAAACAAGGTGTGAACTGAAGCACAGCAATCCATTCAAATTTGTGCTTCTCTGAATTTTGTGATGCTGCTCTCTGGCCAGATAATGTGCACCAAAATAACTCGGTTAGGGAAATGTGGGCATAAAATGCAGATGTTGGAGAAAGTATAAAATCCTTTTTTTTTATTAGGGGAAATTGCTTGCAAAAAGAAGAGTGTACACATCAGGCAAAATTGCATACCAGGATGTATATGTCAGAAGAAATTTGCACTAAAATGTTGGTGAATTTTAATGAGGACTTAAAAATAAATAAATAGGAAACAGAGAGAAAATGAAATTGACAGATTCAGTCACCCTCATCTTTCTCTCTCCCATTCTCCCACCAACTTAACTTTCTGAGTTATTTGTATTGTTGTTTTCATTGCCAGAATTTTGAGCAGTTTGACACACCCTGAGTCTAAATTAAGGATAATGCTACAGCGTGGATGTTTAAAATTCACGCCTGCCACTTACCAACTTCATTGGTATGAAATTCAAAAAACCCACTTATTAAACACCATTAAATATTCACTTCATTTCCAAAGACAAATATGAACAGAAACGCAACCAAACAAAGTACTGTATTAAAATCATTGATTCACAATATTTAAATTTCCAGCTAGCCTCCAATTAGCAGGCTTTCCAATATTTGAACAGAAGACCATTTTAATGTAATTACAAACACATTTTAGGCATCTAAATTTTTTGCATAATTAGTTCCCTATTAAACTATTTATGTAGCCCTTTTTCCATCAGAAATAGAAAAAGCAGAACAATTTTATTCCTTACTGTTGCAATAATTAACTATGTAAGTAGAACAGCATATTAATAGAGTATAATTTGTTTACATTTAAAAGAAAATTGTGTTAGATTAGCATAGCAAAAGACTATTTCCATATCTAGGCAGTAATATGCAGGCCTAATAGCAATTTACAGTGTAGTTAAAGAATATTATTAATAAAGTAATACAGTGTAATTCTGTTTGCCCCAACCATATTTCACAATGTCCTTAATTACAGTTAATTCCGTCGAGGCTAATTTGGGTGTTGTTAAGCAGTAGACAGAGGAATCTTAAATACAACCTTTGTTAATAATGAATTTTGAAAGTTAGAGTGGAGCAAGTAACAATAAAGAGGCGAAGAAATACGCTGCAAGCACATTTCATGGCAAGATTATTTCCCCCCAAATGAAATCTTGTTAATAGGGTCAGTCAATAACAAGACTTGATTGGCAACTCGGAAAACTTTGGCTGTAAATGGAGTTTCATTTTAACAGAGACTTAACGATGAGACAGCCTGACTGTCAGGAAGACTTGTGACGGAGGGGTTTGGTCCTAAAAGGTATTACCGAGCATCTTTGCGGCTCACTGCAATGAGCTCTCATTAAAGTTTGGCACTTCTTAGGTTTCCAGACTTGGACACAGATTGAAAGTCTGTTGCAACAACCACCTGGTCAAAGGAGGAAAGCGAGAACCACTTGCTTTCACATCAGTGCAAACTTGAAACCATTCAGCAGGGATGAGGAAGCAATCAGCCTTATAACTGATCAGGCTGTACACCTAGCTAAGGGGAGCAGTGAATTGTGACTATATATATATGTGTGTGTGTGTGTGTGTGTGTGTACTGTAAGGTTACCAGACGTCCCCATTTCCCGGGGACAGGTCCCGGATTTACAAATCAGTCCCCATACAAAATCCATTGAAGTTGAAAAGTGTCCCCAGATTCACTGAAAAAGAACTGGTAACCTTAATGTACTGACTAGATAGATAGATAGAGTCACCCCCCGTGATGCTGAGAGCCCCAGCCATGTTTGGAAACCCTACCAGGTAGGAGGGACCTTCACACTAGATGGACAGCATAACTCAACAATGATACCTATTTATAATTGTGTGGTTATTTATTTCATTGTCAGTAGTAAATGTGCTATTTCTGTACTGAAATCTGCTATAAGGGACCCCCTGGTTAAAAGGACATCTCTGCCAAAGGATGCTACAATGGTAGATAAGAAAGCAGAGATGGTGGTGTGGCTAGACAGTTGCCAAAGTATAGTCTCTGCAAGGGAGGCTTAAATTCAATAACACTGGCATGCAGCCAGTGTGCAGCTGACCATTGCCATAATTGCATATGGCAAATGGGCTGTGTGCATCGACCCAAGGAATCATAGAACTTAAATGGAACAAAGGGACGCTAACATGCCATACCACAGGATGTCCAGTCTCTTATTACTATACAGTGGTACTTCAGGTTAAGCACTTAATTCGTTCCGGAGGTCCGTTCTTAACCTGAAACTGTTCTTAATCTGAAGCACCACTTTAGCTAATGTGGCCTCCTGCTGCCACCGCACTGCCGGAGCACGATTTCTGTTCTCATCCTGAAGCAAAGTTCTTAACCCCTGGTACTATTTCTGGGTCTGTAACCTGAAGCGTATGTAACCTGAGGTACCACTGTATGAGCAAATATAACATCATCTCATTCTTTTATTATTTGCACACACATTTGCTGGATTGCTCTCACCCAGTTTGTTCCCCAAACCCAGATGATTTATCTGAAGCTCAGGGAATGGGACCCTGTAAAGGTCCACAACTGTTCTTAACAAACTCAGTTTGGGGTGGAATAGATCTAGGAGCAGGCAAATAAGCAACCCATCAGAGCAGAGATGGGGAACATTTTGAAACCCAAGGGCCACTTTTCATTCTGGGTAACTTTCCAGGGGCCACATGCCAGTGGTGTATGGGGTCAGAGGCAAAAGTACACAGGGCAATGTGTGTAATTTTTACCTTTGTACAGTCGACTAATTTCTGCACACCCTCAAACTTTTGCTGTCAAGAAAAAGGCAGAAGATCAAACCTATCCATTCTTAAGGAAATCAGCCCTGAGTGCTCACTGGAAGGACAGATCCTGAAGCTGAGGCTCCAATACTTTGGCCACCTCATGAGAAGAGAAGACTCCCTGGAAAAGACCCTGATGTTGGGAAAGATGGAGGGCACAAGGAGAAGGGGATGACAGAGGATGAGATGGCTGGACAGTGTTCTTGAAGCTACCAGCATGAGTTTGACCAAGCTGCGGGAGGCAGTGGAAGACAGGAGTGCCTGGCATGTTCTGGTCCATGGGGTCATGAAGAGTCAGACACAACTAAACAACTAAACAACAACACAGTGCAACAACACAGTCCAACAAGGCAAAATCACATGAGGAATGTGCAAAGCCAGGCCAGGGAAGGAGGTGGCCTGGAGAGATGGTGTGTGAGCTGAGGAGAGTTGCAAGGACCAGGCTGAGATGACTGGAGGTCCCCAATCTACCCCAGAACCTGGGCTTCTCCACCCTTACATTAGTGTTTATTTGAATTCATTGGTTACTGGGCCTCGGTCCAGTTGTAAATTGCACTTTTAAAATGCCTTGTAGAGTTACAGGCTCCTTCTACTCCAATTTAATAAAAAGTGCTTGATTTAAATTGCAGTGACATGACTAGGAGAAACAGGCTCTCCAAACTTGGAGCCAAATCCAAACCCGATCTGCAAAAAAATAAAAATAAAAATAAGGCTAGCGTTTTACAGACCTGAATCCTGGTTGTACCAAATGTTGTTGGAAACATCTATGGTGTTCCAATCATCAACACTGGTTTTTAGTACAGAGTTTGGCTAGACATTAAGCATCAAGTAAATGTCATTTTGATATACATAGAAAAGCGTGTGTTGCTGTCTTTCCCTCTCAGCAATCTAGGAGTGCCAGGATAACTGCCTGATCATTGGAGAATAAAGTTCACGGGTCCTGGAAGTCCGGGCAATTGGAGGTTCCAATTTGCATGGTTGTACAATGACTGAGCCCACTGACAAGAAGCTATTACAACAGCATCATATCCTGCAGATGGCTAACATTCACCCATAATTGTCAAATATGCTACAATGGCAAGCTTGAGAAGAGAGGACCACAGCTTTCCCCTTGCATTAAAATACATCAAGTGCAAAGCAAAGTGTGACACAGCCTAACTGGAGGCTGGCAGGCGCTGCTGAGAGACAGATTCAAATAGAGTTGCTACTACCAAATTGGCGCACAGTTTTCAAGCCCAGGCTGTTCCGTGTTTTGTCACCCTTTGGATTTCCAGCAGCCTCTACCATTTCACCAAGACCTGCAGGCTCAGTTTAGACATCATGCCAAGCCATATTTTTGCATCAGCCATCATTTTCTCAAAGCCATACTGTGGTTTGAGCTTCCCAAAGGACAACAGGCAAGCTATGACTCTGAGCCGCTTGCCTGCTTTTGTTTTGAGTCTTGCAGCACCCAGTTTCATAAGTCCACTGTCATTCTGGTGCAAAAATGCTGTGGTGATCTCACCCAAGAAATGGTTGCAAACTCGCTTCGAGCCTATTTACCCTGGCTTTTGACACTTGAGAAGTATATTTTAAGGATTCACCTCATATTTTTTTTTGTAATTTTAAGTTATTTTCAAGTGTTTTTAATATTGTGCGGGTGGCGCTGTGGGTTAAACCATAGAGACTAGGACTTGCTGATCAGAAGGTCGGCGGTTCGAATCCCCGCAACGGGGTGAGCTCCAGTTGCTCGGTCCCTGCTCCTGCCAACCTAGCAGTTCAAAAGCATGTCAAAGTGCAAGTAGATAAATAGGTGCCACTCCGGGGGGAAGGTAAACGGTGTTTCCATGCGCTGATCTGGTTCGCCAGAAGCGGCTTAGCCAATAAAGCGAGATGAGCGCCGCAACCCCAGAGTCAGTCATGACTGGACCTAATGGTCAGGGGTCCCTTTACCTTTTTAATATTGTATTTTAATATTAAGATTGTGTTTTAATGTTGTGACTCTCCCTGGGACCTTTGTATAATAGACAGGTAATAAGTTGTAGTAGTAGTAGGAGTAATAATAAAGCATAGTTTCTTAACATTGTTTGCCAACAAGTTACAAGCTGATCTTATTGATCCAGATGTCACACCAGATCATGGTGCAGAGCAATTTAAATCATGTCTACTCAGAAGTTCCACTTGACTTCAATGGGACATAGCACCCCACTGCTTCAGTCCAATTAGGATTGCAAAGTTTATATTCGTTATATCTGATCAGAGCCAGAGAAACTATGGCAGTGAAATTTAGCATGACATAGCAGCATATTGATAAAAAAAGCGCCTGGATTCCATAGCGGAACGGGTGATGCCATGTAAAAGGAATGTTAAACGCTGGCATAGAAGCATTAGCACAATAACCAAGGAAACTAACACAGTAATCCCATCTGAATGTAACCTCTTCATAAGGCAGCTTCCTTGAAGAAGAAGAGTTTGGATTTGATATTCCGCTTTATCACTACCTGAAGGAGTCTCAAAGTGGCTAACATTCTCCTTTCCCTTCCTTCCCCACAACAAACACTCTGTGAGGCTGAGAGGCTTCAGAGAAGTGTGACTAGCCCAAGGTCACCCAGCAGCTGCATGCGGAGGAGCGGGGAAGCGAACCTGGTTCACCAGATTACGAGTCTACCGCTCTTAACCACTACACCACACTGGCTCTTGTGTGTTCCTAATGTATTTATAAAACAAACACTCTCAACCATGCTGGGCAGAGCCTAGAAGACCTCAGAGGGCAGCCCCCACCATTTCCTCCTAGGGTGGGAGGCGGCCAGTGGTGCCTCCTATTCACCGAGAGGCTGTTATGGAGGCAACATGGGGCAGGGCAGCAAATCTGGCCTCCAAGGAGCCATTTGCAGCTGCCACTGGCTCCACAACATGCCCTGGGCACCAACATACACATGCCAATACAAGATGCTGAAGTGGAATCTGCTTGCTGCTGCCTCCATCATCTGCCACTAGCTAACAGGACCAGTGGTCAGTATCGGGATGTCCGCTCGGCCAAGCTGATAAAGCTCATTTTCTTCCCCCAAGTCTTCAGAATCGCATCCCGACGTGTTCAATGACCTGAACCTTTGATAAGGCTCCAAGGCACATTCTTCAGCAGAGTTTCCAGCACAGGAAAGAGACGAGAGGTTTGGCTACACGCTATGCTTTATTTCTAAGCTATGCAGACAGAAAAGACATCCTCTCTCTATGAAAGCAGAGAGCAACTGAACAAAGGAACAAAGGAAACAGGAAACCACTAACGTCACATCCCGTCTCCTCTCCCGTGAGACTTCCAATAGTATGGAATCCCAGGAATGTAAACAGAGTCCTGTGACTCCAAGCAGCTGCTCAGTGGCAAAACAGAAACTAACAGTCAGGGATGATGGGAATTGTAGTCCCAAACATCTGGAGGGCTGGAGTTTGCCTATGCCTGCTCTAGGTGATGATTTTTTGTGTGTGTGTGGGAGCTCTGAGCTGTTGAGCACTGGTCTTCCCATCCAAGCTTCTTCCCTAGATGCACTACATCCTGAGGGTGCATAAGTGATATTGAGCTGAGGAAGCGGCAGGGTTAAGCAGCCTCTCTGAGTGCCCTTCTTCCCCCAGGTGGAAAACAAAACAAAACTGTAGAGGAAAGAATCGCAGCGCTCCGCTCCACATGCAGTTTGAGCTGCAGAGGTAAGAGAACAAAAAGGCTTGGAGAGGGCACAGCGGTACTCCAGGGACATGTCATGTCCTTGGAGAGGATGTGGCAGAACACTGGACAGTTCTTGTATGTGTTTTGTGTGGTTGCGCACAGAAGGAGATGGCTCTGAGCGATGTAATTGAGTCAACCCTGGACCAAAATGTTCTCATAGTCTAAAGCAGTTTGGTTCAGATTCATCCCTAATTTTTAGCGTTAGCTGCTGACAAAAGCCTGTCACAATCTTCATCCGTTAAATCCTTTATAACAATGGAATCTTAATTGCACCCAAAACAATAGGATCAATTTCCCTTTTTAATGGTGCTCTGTGCAGTGCCAGGCATAAAAAAGCCTCTTCTGATGCAACACTGGCCAAATTGTTATGAACGGATAGATTCGGTTCTAATTTCAAGTGAAGCAGCTTATGTGCCCATGAAACATGTTGCTTTGACAGATAACTTCTCGAAACACCCAAAATCCTAAAATAAAGTCTGTGTTATCAATTGTTGTCCCACAAATCTATACTATGAGCAAATCCCTTCTCCCCTCCTATTTAATGGCGAGGCAATACGGTAATCATCTTGTTTCCACATCCATCGCTAGGACACATTTTAAATTTGGAAATGTAGTACATTGTTTTCAAGAGTTATCAGAAAACTGAGAGGTAGAGTCAATATCTGGTTTAACAAACGGTGGTGGTGGTAATAAGAAAATGTGTTTATATAGTATCTGTTCATACGGATTGTACTGCATTTTTTCTTTATATTGAATTAAAAATATGAAATAATTTATCTGGAAAAAAAATAAAAGAAGCCTTTGTGGTATGGCATGTGATGGATTTTGCATCACAATCTACTTATCTGAGGTTCGTTTTTTGTTTTTTTGAAGTCCAGCCTTTGCATTTTCGAATCTTGAGCAGAAGAGAAGTCTAAATTTTGGGCATGTAACTGAGTAGGAGAGATTGCTAACTGGTTCCTGGCTCCCAGAAGTCCCTTCTAAAATACTAGATACCTACAGTGATGTCTCTTGGGGATTAATATTGCCTGTTCCATGCTGTCTTCCTATATGCTCAAAGTCTGCGTTGGTAAATAGATTGCTCAGCACACTAAAGTCAGAAAGGAATTGCTTTCACTTGCTTTCCAGTACAGTAGCTGTATTGGTTTGTCGTACTAAAAAAGAAACAACCCCCATATATTGATTTGGTAGCAACTCCGGGGAATCCACTGGGACTTATTTCTGAGTAGGCCTGTTTAGGATTGATAATTCTAACCTGAGGCAGCAAAGGTGAAAATTGAAGCAAGACAGTCTTTAATCTTGATTAGTAATCCAGAACACTTTTGAATGTTTTTATACGACATTTTGAACTTTTTTAGTTGAACATTTTAATGTTCTATTTCATATTGTCGTTAACCTTTTTGAGGTTTCCTTACAATCAAGCAGTAAGTATTTTTTTAAAAATAAAAAATTAAATATAAATCTCCATGCGGTTTAATGCAAAAACAGCCTTAAACCAGTAGCTTGTGGCAGTGAATCCCATAATTTGATTTTGCTTCCCTGTTACGGAGAATATTTATTCTCTCTTTCCCTCTCTCTCTCTGTCTTTGCCAAAGATGTTTATAGATCCAGCACCTGACTTCTCTCAATGCCAACCAGTTAAAATGTGCCTCTGGCAGGCATTGCTCCTTAGTGACAGTTTCAAACGCCTCAAGACAAGCAACCACACTGACTGTCAGATTTTGTCAAGTGGCCGACATCAGCGGTACAACAGAACATATTTCATTCCGAATAAAGATGTGCAAAATTATGGAGCTGGATGTTGATACACAGGTTGAATGTGGAGAGGGGCAGGGAGGGGAAAAAAACAACCCCAAAAAATCTTATTCCCAAATAACAGAGTCATTTTGCAACCCATCCTGGGTGTTGTTGTTGTTTTCTGCCTTTTACATCCGTCAAATAACAACAGTAAAACTTCTGTCCCCTTTCAAGATATTTGTCATCGTTTTATCTTAAGCCAGAAAAGATTGAATTCTGGGAGATCAAAACAGCAGATCTGATCGTTTCTATCCTCAGCAAGTGCTTATCAATGGTTGTTTCAAGCAAAACCAGTACCATCCCCTCCTATTCCCCAACAGGGGTAAAATAGAAATAACAAATAAATAAACAAACAAACCCAAACGCTTAATAAAAATAAAAGTGGAACAAGTAAACAAGGCCTTGGAGTATTCTGTCTGCTGCTTCTCTCTGTCAGGCCTTCACGATTTCTGACCCATTGGGCCAATTAAATTTGGGTGTATAAAATCTTGTATGGTGTAGAGCAGTGATGTCCAACCGGTCGACTGCGAACAAGAGGTAGATCCCTGGTCGATCGCGGGATTGTTATCGATCGCTGGATGAATAAAGCTGTGGAATAAATCTCTCCGCCCCCGCTCCCCCTCTTTCTGTCCTTGTGCCGCGAAGAGTGGGCGGTCGTTAGGCGTCTGCTTTTGGCAATTGTTGATACGATAGTTTGCTTTAGCGCTAGATGCGTTTATTACTGGCTGATTTATAGCTTAGCGAAGTACAGTGGTACCTCGGGTTACAGACACCTCAGGTTACAGATGTTTCTGGTTACAGACTCTACTAACCCAAAAATAGTACCTCGGGTTAAGAACTTTGCTTCAGGATGAGAACTGAAATCGCATGGCGGCAACGGCAGGCCCCATTAGGTAAAATGGTACCTCGGGATAAGAACAGTTTCAGGTTAAAAACGGACCCCCAGAACGAATTAAGTTCTTAACCCAAGGTACCACTGTATGTCATTCCGCCTAAGAAAAGCTGCACAAGTGTGTTCACACACCCCTAAAAACACTCAACAGCTCCTCTTGTTAATCCTTCCCCAAAAAGCTCAACAACTCTGGGCAATCCACCCACCCCACGCACGCTCCTCCTCCCTCCAATGACATTGGGTAGATCACTGCCAGTTTTTTAATACTGGGAGTAGATCACAGTCTCTTGGGAGCTGGACGTGCCTGGTGTAGAGAAAGTAGATATGGACATTTTTCTCTCCCTCTCTTATCAAACCGGAATTGGGGGTCATTGATTGTTTTTTGATTTACTTTACTTATACGCCACCTTCCCACAAGCTGTGCCCAAAGCACTCGCAGCAAACATTCAGAACATCAGAATAGAGAGATTTGGAATTACAAATACACAAAACACAGAACATGTCAGCAAATTCAAAACTGACAAAAACCAACAATTTAGCAAACGCAGAATGAATTCAATATTAAAAATGTAAAGGGACCCCTGATCGTTAGGTCCAGTTGTGGCCTTTCCCTCTCGCTTATTGGCCGAGGGAGCCGGCGTACAGCTTCTGGGTCATGTGGCTAGCATGACGAAGCCGCTTCTGGCAAACCAGAGCAGTGCACGGAAACGCCGTTTACCTTCCCGCCTTACCTTACCTATTTATCTCCTTGCACTTTGATGTGCTTTCGAACTGCTAGGTTGGCAGGAGCAGGGACCGAGCAACGGGAGCTCACCCTGTTGCAGGGATTCGAACCGCCGACCTTCTGATCGGCAAGCCCTAGGCAAGTCCACAGTGCCACCCGCGTCGAGACTAACAAATGCGCTGTGATATGAATCAGCTTTCATTGATGAGAGCCCCATTCATACCCTCTAGCCTTTGAAAGTTTTGATCATAATACATTTGTTATTAAGGGACAGTGATGCTTTTTTTGCATTGGTTAAGCTCGTATTTGAGCTGAGCTGCCGTTATTTACTCACAACCATTCACAAACTTTGTGAGCTGATCAAGTTTCACATTAGCAATATTCAGTGGTACAGATTTATTCAGCCATGAAAAAATAACAAACTGACCGGCGACTTATTGAATCAGGCCATTATAAATGTGTTCAACCCAGATCTGTTGTGCTGCTGTAATGTGCCTTCCCTTGAACTCTGTATAATTGAGGTGAAGACAGTAGCCATTAACTTTCATTATTATTATTCTAATCCTGACTCCTACCACAATTTGTGTGTGTGTGCACTCGTGTGTGTGTGTGTGTGTGCATTTGTTCAGTCACACTCTAGGATAGATGGAAAACTGCATGAACTGCTTTGCTTTGCTTCAATAAAGTTCTGTAATAATAATAAAAAGATTTGCATCAATTTGTCCCCATTGAGTGCTGGCCTGAGAGCTGGACCTGTTTGGAGAAGTAAGCCTAAGTAAATGCATGCAGCTCCCACTTACGAAATACAATGCATTCCCTGGAAATCATTCATTAGGCAAGCGTTCACATAACAAGTCCACGATTTCCATTGATTCCTATGGGAACATTTCTAATCTGTGATCTGCCTAATCTCCACCCCCCAAATGTTTTTTTTTTTCCTGAAGTGGCTGCAGCCACCATCAAAAGAGAGACAAAGGAAAAACAGATTTGTCTTTTCTCGCCTGCTTCCTGATTTCTCTGATATCTCTCCCTGTATGCCTGCATGGTTTATGCCTGAAAATGGCTGCCACCAGCAAAGCACAAACAAGTGAGGAAGTAAGGAAGTGGGCAAACTCCAGCTGTTTGGATATCTGAATCTGCAGAGTGTATAGTGAGGTTTGGCCGTAATTCTTTATGTGCTGGGCAAATCTGTCAATTTTTGTTTCTTTCAGTTGTTCACTTGCCCAATTTTAAGTTCAGTTCACAGCCTTTCCACATCACTATGCAATCATCATAATTTTTTTAAAATATCTATGTGAAAATTCACCAATATTTTTTTTACAAATTTCTCTCAATTTGCACGTTTGCATGCAATTTTGTTTACTGTACACTTTTTTGCAAAGCAATTTCCCCAAGTAAACTATTTTACTAATGTAAGTATTGTTATGCACACTTTGCGCTGCTATACTTTATACATTTTTGTATACTTTACTTGGCTGGAGAACTGCATTGCAAAATTCAGAGAAGTGCAAATTTCGAAGATAGCTGTGTCTTAGTTTGTGTATTGTTTTGGAAAGAGCAAAGCAGGTAAATTCATACCAAGTGGGACTACACTGCTGAAGACCAGTGGGGGAAACTGCCCTGTTCCATGACAGATCCCCTTTAAAAGGAATTCAATATGCGACAATACCCTTCCTCCTTGTTTGAGACTGGACCTTGAATAGATGTGGTACAGTCTGGCAAAATCTGGAGTCTGGTGGTTTTCCGGACCAAATACTGAATTCTATCAGTTGCATCTGCAAAATTCTGGCTGGCTGGTACTTCTAAATGAGAATAGTAATGATGAGCTGCTTTCCAGTTATTCACTGCTGCCCCAGAAGGCAGGACTAAATCTAATTGGTTCAAACTTAGCTTTCAATAGATAATAAGGAGAATTATTTTGATGGCAAGTTCAATTCGGCAGTGCAAACAGGGACTTTCCCGTGCTCCACTGAAAACCTGGACAGCCGACTGCGGGGAGATGCTTTGGCTCTGGGTTCCATGTGCCAAGCACAGAGTTGACCAGATTGCCTAAAAAGCCCCCCCTCCCCCGTTCTGCAATTCTGTGATTATCCATGGGGTGGATAAATGCACTGATGATTATGAAGCATACGGAGAATCTGAAACGTGATAAACATTATAAATAGCAGCAAAGAGGCAGGCAGAATACATACGAGGTTAATAACAGTAAATATGTTTTTGTGTGTTATAGGAAGGGGGCTAATAATCTGTGTTATGGAAATCATAGCCTGCATTTTCACCGTGCATTGGTTTTAGCATGGCATTTATCAAGGCACATGTGCAATTGACAGTGGTAAATACCCCATTAAAATCCAATTAAGTTAGTGCTGTGGCAGATTTTTATTCCTGCTCCACATGAATGCAAAATGTGGGAGGCTGCAGCAGCAACTACTGTCAGGCCAGGAACTTCTTGTGAGCCCCTTATATAGAGCGCTAGATCAGGATCCCAGATTTGGGGAAGGAACGTTGCTGAGTGGTAAATCCCTTGCTTTGCATGCCAGAGGTTCCGGGTTCAGCCCCTGGCATCTCCAATCCAGCCTGGGAAGGATTATCTGCCTGAAACCTGGAGAGCTGCGGCAAACCCTCCAAGTGTCCCTATTTTCCAGGGATATCCCTGATTTAGAGAAGCCATCCCAGATTCTGATTTTATCCAGGAGTGTCCCGCTTTTCCTTAGAATGCCCCTATTTTCATTAGAGAAATGCTAGAGGTTATGGAGTTATCCGACACCCGAGCCATCTGTATAGGGATTTTTTAAAAAAATGTTTAATGTTTAATGTTTTTAGATATGTTGGAAGCTGCCCAGAGTGCTGGGGCAACCGAATAAGATGTGTGGGGTATAAACAGTAAAATTATCATTATGGAATGGGATGTCCCTATTGTCAATGGAGAAGTTTTGGAGGGTATGCTGCTGAGCTAGACGGACAATGTCCCCCATGGGGGGACAACTTCCAGGAACAATGTTTAGAATCTGGCCGAGTCACTTCTGCTGCTGCTGTTTCTAAAGAAGCTGCATAGAGAAACATGCTAGCTTGTCCTCCCCAAGTTCTCAGAACTGTTCTCTGTGAAGGCCTTGTCTAGCGGGGGGAGAGCATAACTCAGAGGCAGAGCACATTATTTGTATCCAGGAGGCCCCAGTTTCAAGCTCCAACATTTCCGTTAAGGGATCAAGTATCAGATGAAGGGGAAAATTATGTCAAAGACCCTGGAGAGCTGCTGGCAGTCAGCACAGATAATATCAGACCAGATGACCTGGTACAGGGGTGCCAACTTGAATAAAATTTTTGGGGCGGCAGGTAAACCCTATCCCACATAATCAATCACATAACACAGTGCACACACACCATTCAAATGGCAATGCACATCAAATTTGGGGGCCCTGGCCCCCTCAAATATTTTATTGGGGGTCCCAAAGACACCTCGGCCCCTAGGAGTTGGCATCTATAACCTGGTATAAGGAAGCTTGTATGTTCCTATGGATACCGGTGCAGAATATTCTATGGGCAGGTGAGTATTCAGCAAAATAGCTGGAATATTCAGCAATTTCACCAGATCCGTCTAGTATGTCACCTACAGCCGTATCTGGATTGGGATTACTTGGCTGCTGTAGTCCATGCATTGGCCATCTCAAGACTGGATTATGTCAGGATGCTGTCAGCGGCTCCCGGGTGGTTGCCCAGGAAAGTATAAAGACAAAGAAAAGTTTCTTACCGTCCATTTTTATTTCAATCTTTACACAGAGAGGATAGAGAACCCAGCCTCTTGTTTAATGGCGTGAATGGAGTGAATCTCCACCTCCTGTCTCTCCCACTTCCTCATTCGTCACTTCTACAAGTGCTGCTCCATGCCCTCTTTGCTCTCCTACTTTTAAGGCTCGCCGAGTTCTGAGATGGAGGGTCTGGAATGCTTTCTAAGGACAACGTGTCAGCCAGCTGCTGCTCCAGCTCTGCCTGCTCCTGTTCCATTATTTCCCAACTTCCCCCCTCATCTGCCTCTGAGTTGTGACCTCCCGCAAACCACTGCTGTAAATCTATACTGTCTTCCTCTTCCTCCTCTGTGGAGCTGCCCTTGGGCACAGTCCTGAAGCTCCAGCTGGTGCAGAATGTAGCAGGTGGATGGCTGATGGGGGCAGAAGGGCAGCAGCATGTGGCACCCCTGCTGAAGCATCTACAGTTTCCGACTCTATGCTACCTGCCTAGGTTCTAAGCTCTTCCATTGATACACAAAACCCTGAGCCCTGAAATTGGGTCCTTAAGGACCACCTGAGCACTGATAGCCCAGTCCAATAGAAGAGATCACATGGAGGTGCCCTGTTAGCTGTTTTACAGAAGCCCAATTGGCCTCAATCAGAAGTTGGGCATTTAGTAGCAGAAGGTATTATATATATATAGTGTGTGTGTGTGTGTGCGCGCGCGCACACACACACACACACGCTTCCCATATGACACTCTGGGCAGCTTCCCACAAATTAAAACACAGTAACACACCAAACATTCAAAACTTCCCTATACAGGGCTGCCTCGGCTCAGTATACCTGAAGTAGTGTCTCCACCCCCATCGTTCAGCCCAGACACTGAGATCTAGCGCCAAGGGCTTTCTGGCAGTCCCCTCACTGCGAGAAGCAAAGCTACAGGGAACCAGGCAGAGGGCCTTCTTGGTAGTGGCACCCGCCCTGTGGAACACCCTCCCACCAGATGTCAAAGAGAAGAACAACTACCAGACTTTTAGAAGACATCTGAAGGCAGCCCTGTTTAGGGAAGCTTTTAATGTTTAATAAGACTATTGTATTTTAATATTTTGTTGGAAGCTGCCCAGAGTGGCTGGGGAAACCCAGCAAGATGGGCAGGGTATAAATAATAAATTATTATTATGTTATTATTATTCAGATGTCTTCTGAAAATTGCATAGTTTTTTATCTCCTTGGCATCCAATGGGAGGACGTTCCAGAGGGCAGGCACCACTGCTGAGAAGGCTCTCTGCCTGGTTCCCTGTAACTTCACTTCCAGCAATGAGGAAACCGCTAGAAGGCCTTCGGATCTGGATCTCCATGTCTGGGCTGAACCTGACTTTCGGGTGTCTCTTTAAAATAGTTGGCCTATGCAATATTTGAAAACTTTCCTGCATAGCCAGTCATTTTAATGAATGTTCTGAGAGGCGGTATATAAATAATTTTATAAATGTAATGAACAATTGCCAAAGCTTTATACTGCAGCAGTCATTCTGACAGCAGACAAGTTGAAGCACTCACTGTCTGACACAGAAAACTGACAATGCATGTTGATCGACTCCTCTGACAGCTGACATATAGCAGCAGTCAACATTTGACCGTAGCAGACTTGCAGTGCTATTTATCAAATTATCTGCTAACTTTATTCATTCAACCATCAGGCAAATGTCCCCTGAATAGATTCCAAAAGTATATACAGGTTCTGGAACTCAGATGCTGAATTATTGTGCCGTATTTCGAAATCAAAATTTATACTGTGAAATTTTAATAGTGACCAAATATTTATTTTTATTTTGAAACATTTCTTTCCTAACTTCTTTCCTAACAGAACGATACACAAAGCAGTTCACAAAATCAAAGAAACAATGGAAAAATAAAATAAACCAGAAAGGCCAATAAATAAGAGCTTTAAACACTCAGTACAGAACTGAGAATCCACGAAAATAATTCAAACCACACATAAAAAAAGAGCCTTGCTAAATCAGGCTCATCAAGTCCACCATCCTGTTCTCAGAATGGTCAACCAGAATTCCCTACAAATATAAAGTGAGTGCCAACAGCCCTCTCCGCCCTTGTGAATCCCAGGAACCAATACACAAAAGCATATTGCCTATGGCAGAGTCAATACCGTTGCTGTTGTCCTTGAATCTGTGATATTTTAATTGTGTCAAATGGTTCCCAGTGCCCTGTTAAAGCTGGAATTGGTTAATTAAATAAATGAGCAGGGAGTAGGCTGCCTCTGAAAGGCTCCTTTCTCTGGCTCCTGCCCATTTGAGCTTGCCTGCTATAGACTCCAATGACAAACCTAGACAGCACCTAGACAGCATCTTAAAAAGTAGAGACATCACCTTGCCAACAAAGGTCCATATAGTTAAAGCTATGGTTTTCCCAGTAGTGATGTATGGAACTGGGTGCTGGACCATAAAGAAGGCTGATTGCCGAAGAATTGATGCTTTTGAATTATGGTGCTGGAGGAGACTCTTGAGAGTCCCATGGACTGCAAGAAGATCAAACCAATCCATTCTGAAGGAAATCAGCTCTGAGTGCTCACTGGAAGGACAGATCCTGAAGCTGAGACTCCAATACTTTGGCCACCTCATGAGAAGAGAAGACTCCCTGGAAAGGACCCTGATGTTGGGAAAGACTGAGGGCACAAGGAGAAGGGGACGGAAGAGGACGAGATGGTTGGACAGTGTTATGAAAGCTACCAGCATGAGTTTGACCAAACTGTGGGAGGCAGTGGAAGACAGGAGTGCCTGGCGTGCTCTGGTCCATGGGGTCACGAAGAGTCGGACATGACTAAACGACTAAACAACAACAACAACATCATCAACAACAACAACTATAGACTCCTAGTGGAGGGCCCCTAATTCATAACTTGAATATTGGGGAGGTTCACATGGGCGAAAATGGTCCTTTGAATCAAATCCCCCCCCCCCGGCCAAGCTTCATTTCAGCTTCTATTTAAATTGCAAATGAAGTGTAGTGCTTCTGTTCAGAAAGGCACACAACCCACATAGCAGCCAACACTTACTTCTTTAGCAAAGCCTTTTCCCGGACCACACTAGGAACATAGGAAGCTGCCTTATACTGAGTCGAAATAAATCAGATTTCAAATGAAATGTAAACTCTGGAGGAAAATACATTTGTCCCTCCCTGCCTCTTATCCCCTTCCTTTTTAATGCAACTTTCAAAGTTGCATTGTTCTCTGGAGGCCAAGAGGGTAAATCTTTCCCATGGTTCTGAAGTTGCAAGAGGTAAAAAGATGCAACAGATAATCCTCCTCTTCTCCTGCGGCTTCCAGTTCACATTGCTTCATCCATTGTGCCTTCAGGGGGTCTGAGGCAGAAGATTTTTTTGCCAACCCCCTGGAATCCAGTTTATTAAGGGCCTTAAAAGTTAAAACCAAATCTTAAACACAGTCTATGCCCCACACTGGCAGCCAGTGAAGTAAACACAACAGCAGGTAGACCTAATCTCCTCTGCTCTCCTCAGACGGTAATTGAACAGCCGCATCCCGCTTTGGCTGCCAAAGTAAGATCAGGCCTACTGGTAACCCACAATAACTTTCCTTCCCAGTGGGCTACCCTTGATGTCATAAAGGGATGCACCACAACAGGGCAAAGTGAATTAGCTTGGACACCCAGGGCATCCTTAGCATCTCCTCCTATATCAACAAGAGACAAATTGCTTTCAGATGCAGTAAACTCGCTCCTACAGATCCACCCAGTCAATTAAGCTGATGCCAGTAGAGTGAAGTAAAGCCGTTTCTAATAAAAAAAAAGAAGCATTGGCAAAGTGCCGTGTATTTTGAATGACTTCATAGAAGCATAGAATTGTAGAGTTGGAAGGGAACTCACGGGCCATCTAGTCCAACCCCTGAAATGTAGGGATCTCAACTAGATCATGGCCATCCAACCTCTGCTTAAAAACCTCCAAGAAACGAGAGTCCACAAACCCCTGAGGCGGTCTGTTCCTCCACCGAGCAGCTCTTACCGTCAGAAAGTTCTTCCTGATGTTTAGTTGGAATCTATTTTCTTGCAACTTGAACCTGTTGATTCTACCCTCCAGAGCAGGAGAAGATAAGCTTGTTCTCTCTTCCATGTGACAGCCCTTGACTATTTGAAGCTGAATATCATATCTCCTCTTAGTCTCTTCTTTTCCAGGCTAAACATACCCAGCTCCTTCAACCATTCCTCATATGGCTTGGTTTCCAGACCCTTGGTCATCGTGGCTGCCCTCCTCTGCACATGTTTCAGCTTGTCAACATCCTTCTTAAATTGTGGTGCCCAGAATTGGACCAAGGCAGAACAGAGTGGTTACATTACTTCCCTTGATTTGGACTCTATACTTCTGTTGATGCAGCCTGCAGCAAGAAGAAGAAGAAGAGGAGGAGGAGGAGTTTGGATTTGATATCCCGCTTTATCACTACCCTAAGGAGTCTCAAAGCAGCTAACAATCTCCTTTCCCTTCCTCCCCCGCAACAAACACCCTGTGAGGTGAGTGGGGCTGAGAGACTTCAGAGAAGTGTGACTAGCCCAAGGTCACCTAACAGCTGCGTGTGGAGGAGTGGGGAATCGAACCCGGTTCACCAGATTACAAGTCCACCGCTCTTAACCACTACACCATGCTGGCTCTCTCTGCAAGCATGCAGAGTGTGGATATCATGCATGTGTCTTTAGCCACCCACTGGGATCAGTGGTCTATGGAATCTGTGATCTCTGGCAGAAGACATCACCTGCCACCTGAGCATTTAAATGAAGATGCCAGGGAATGCATGTGGGATCTACTGCCTGCAAAACATGCTCACTGAGATGTAGCCCTTGCTCAATTTGCAAATGGTCCTTGAAATATTATTATTGCCCTTAAGAGTGACTACTTTTGGTGGTGGGCTGCTTACCTGCTGGCTTTCCCTTATCAGCAAACAAAGCAAACATGCAACTCTAAACTTTCAAACGGGTAGCATTGCTGCCTAACATATTGTTTTGGTTAGTATAGGGGAACCTTAGGATTTGGGAAAGGTTGTGTGTTTGTGATATATTTGAGCTTGGTGGAAAATGTAGGCTCCCAAAGCATGGTGCTAAATTTGCGAACAACTCTCACAGCACCAAACGGAGGGCGCAGTAATGAGAAACAGGTGACTTTTTCAAATAAATATCACTGCACAGGATTCCTTAGCACTTGAATGCATTCTTTCACAAAGAGCTAAGCATATGTAAAGGAAGTAAGGGATAGAAATTAAAAACAGAGCAGTGCTGCTTGTATCTAGGCTGACTATATAAGTGTGTGTCCCACTTCGAAGTGGGTTGCCATTAGTAGGACTCCCTCCCTCCCTTTCTCTCTCTCAATGTGTAATCTTCACAATGGCTGGAAGAACAGGTGTTAGCTTCTTATAAGTTCAAACCTTCACCTTCTGCCCTGCTACATATTTAAATAAAGTGATTGCTAGAACAAATGAGAGTGAGAGAGATCCTGGGGAGTTCTTTGAGACTGAGAACATCCATATTGAAATAATGAAGCAAAAGTAAAACTCTTCCAAATCTGGAATTACATTTTGCATTGTTTGTGGCCATTCCTGGTTTTATTTATTGACTTCCCTATGCTGTCAACTGTGGCAACTCCCCAAGTGTCACTGGGTGCAACCTAGAGAGCCCTACCAAAATCAATGGCGTCTCAAAGCTCCTTCTACACCCTGTTGTTAACGTTCTGCTTTGGATTTTTGAAGAAAGGGCTGATACAGGCAACATATGCAGGCTAAGTTAATGAACATTGTGGGGTGGGATAGTGGTGGTACACACAATCCTGGTGCAGGCACACTCAGATGAAGGTTTTCATGGACCTTACATGCATATAGCAAAATGTGTCAGATCCTCTTTGTGTAGCTGGGAACACTGGAAAAGCTGGACGTCTAAACAGCAGCAAAAGTGGTCTGTGCATGTGAACATGCCATAACTGAGTGGTGGAGGATATGCTTTGCATGCAGATAGTCCCAAATTCAATCCCTGCCATCTCCAAGTAGGCCTGACTCAAACTCTGGAGAGCTTCTCACAGAGCTGACAGTACCAAGCTATATAAATGAATGGCACTCACCCAGTATAAGGCAGATTCCTATGTTTCTATGTGTTAGTAATATTGCATATGCGTAGGATCTGAGCAAAATTTCAACTGCATCCATGTAAATTGCCCCACCCCATAAGTTCACTCATCCTGTTGTCTGAAAAGGACATCTAGGGAGGAGTTAGAATTCCTACGGATATGTGGAAAATGGTGAACCCCAGCTTCATATCTGCAGTTTGGCAAAGAGATAAAGATTTCATTCAAAACCTGATGCAAAGAAATCTCTGGAACCTGGCCAACACGCATATGCAAGGAGGATTTTGTAAACTAATGAGATGCAACCACACCTATTTAAAGCCACTGAAGGCATCCAATTCAAGCAATCAAGTGAAAACCGACAAAACAAGAACCAAAATGCCAGTAAGAACAACTGAATGATGAGCCAGCCATATCAGAAAATTGCCCATTGCATTTGATCTGGTGGCTTATTGGAGATGGAAGGGAGAAGGAAAGGGCAAACGAAGGCTGACTTGAATGATATGAAGCTTAGGTATCAAGCTCAACTGCATGCAGGGCAGCACCAGAAGGTGATATCACTGGGCTGAGGTCCATATCCTAGTGGGGGGAGCACTGCCAACCAGTAGTGCTCAGTACTATGGGCCCAATTTTTATAGAATTTCCTTCCAGCTGAGGTCCCTGTTGAACTTCCTGGTCCTACAGTAGACCCACATCCCTGAGCAGACTTCTCCCCATGAATTCTGATTTTATTGTTGCAATGGATGTTCATTGCATTGTGTTCCTTGCACACTGCTTAGAGGAAATTGTAATTAAGTTTTATATCAATTGTCTAAATATATAAATTGACTAAAATACCTCTGGAGACCCCTGACTGGTGTTCCCCTTCCATGACACTGTTGCACGTTCAATTGATCTCTGAGCAAGGAAGCAATAAGAGGAGTGAGAAGCAGAACTTCTGCACACCTTGCTGTCCCCATTTCAGAGATGGCGAAGACAGAGCTCAGAGGCATAGGCAAGAAAATGGACAACAGCAACAACGGCAAGGAGATGGGCACGCTCAGGAAGTGGCATAGCGCCCTCTGAGATCATCTTGCTCAAGGGTTCCTAAAGACTAAAACTGGCACTGGCCACACCAGCTTGCCCTCCAGATGTTATTGGGACTCCCATCAGCCCTAGTCAGCATGGCCAATGGGCAGTGGCCCCAAAAATCTGGCAGATCACAAAATTGGAGAAGGCTGGGTGATGTGTGGAATGACATCAAATTCTGTGAGGACCAGGAGTCAGGAGGTGTGTGCAGCTCTTGCATACAATAAACCACTGAGGTGTATGTGGCAACCTTTTCAGTGAAGTACCTTCAGGTTCTGGGTTGATTCCAACCACCAAGGCTGACCACTGAGCCTTGTTCAAGGAGCAAAGTTGAGCCTTGTTCAAGCAGCAAAGTCTTCCTGAGCTATGGTGCATTCCTGTAACTTTTGGTTGTCCTTTGGTTTTGACTTCTGGTTTGCTCATCAACCCTGCCTCCTAGTTTGGTCTGCAGTTCTGCCTCATTCCTTGGCCATGACTTGGCAGAGTCCATGACTCCTGGCTCACCTTAGATGGCTACTCACGGCTCATCCCTGACCATGGCTGGGCACATCTTTACCCAGATGTGCACTTTCAACATCTGTGCTTGCAGATGCCCCATACTGGATTGGGACAGCATATCCAGTCTTTTTAGTTTGTTCTGTCAGAACTACAGGCGCTTGATTGCCCTTAGAAAAGTCCTCAAGCATGGCATTGTCCCGGAACAATCCCATTGACTTCGACAAAACAATTCTTGAATAAATGGTCCGAGGACAGAATTCTTAATTTGTCTGCGCTTCCATTTCCTTATCTGCAGTGTGGGAATAATAACACCTATTGCACTGAGTGATGCAAGCATAAATTAACATTTGTAAAGCCAGCTGATCTCTTGGGATGGACAATGCCGCTTAAATGGATGGTTTGCCTGCTGATTTAATGCTTCTTTGGACTGATTAATTAGATATGTTGCCACTTCACCGTACTTTCTAGATTCTTAACTGTCTTGCTTTCTCAAGGTAGCAGCTCGTTTGGCTTCCATTCAAGGACCACAACCTGCCCTAAAACAATTCACTGAATTGTTTGTCATCTATACCAGCGGCCCATTCTATCTGCTAATTTTCAAAAGAGTAAGCAAACTTCCGCAACTCCATCAAGATTTCCTTTAACCACACTTGGTACCTTCAGTTTCAGGCATACTGTCAATTACATTTTCCAGTGAAGGAAGGCAGAGCGACAGAATTACTCCTGAGAGTCCTCCAAGCAAATCCCTCCATGATCACAGTGATTTAATTTGCAGCACACATCACATACATACTATCATCAGATTTCAGGAATCTGGAATTGATTTCTTTCTTATATTTATATGTAGAATTTATTTTAGTCCCTTAACCTCCTAAAATAGAATTTATTTTAGGAGGTTAAAGGGTGATATGACAGCCATGTTCAAATATATAAAAGGATGTCATATAGTGGAGGGAGAAAGGTTGTTTTCTGCTGCTCCAGAGAAGCGGACACGGAGCAATGAATCCAAACTACAAGAAAGAAGATTCCACCTAAACATTAGGAAGAACTTCCTGACAGTAAGAGCTGTTCGACAGTGGAATTTGCTGCCAAGGAGTGTGGTGGAGTCTCCTTCTTTGGAGGTCTTTAAGCAGAGGCTTGACAACCATAGGTCAGGAGTGCTCTGATGGTGTTTCCTGCTTGGCAGGGGGTTGGACTCGATGGCCCTTGTGGTCTATTCCAACTCTATGATTCTATGATTCTATGATTCTATGATTCTATGATTCTAGTCTGGTGGTGATAGCGCAGCAGAATATCAGTCACTTGAAAAGCTAGAGAAAGATTCAAGAGGAGTAAGAGAAAATATTTTATAGTTTTTAACAGATATATACAAACTTTCTCTAAAAAAAGTTAAAATATACAGGGATGTTAAACTTCCACATGAAATGTGAAAGTCATCTCCCACACCCAACGCTAAAGTCAACCTTGATCTGCATCCATACTCACAATTCAATGCTCTCCTTAGCCAAATGCACAGGGCCATGTCTACCATTGGGTAGAGTGAGGCAGCTGCCTCAGGAAGCAGGTGCTGGGTTATTTTCCCGATGCACGGCCAGGTGGGGATGGAGAGGAGGACCATTTGGCTCAGGAAACATCATAGCTCAGTGGTAGAGCATCTTCATTGCATGCAGGAGGTCCCCAAATCAATCCCTGGCATTTCCAGGCAGAGCTGAGAGAGAACCCTGCCTTAAACCCCAGAGAGCTGCTGAAAGTCACCTTTGAAGGTGACCCAGAAACTACAACTAATCCAGAACGCGGCAGCTAGACTGGTGACTGGGAGCGGCCACAGAGATCATGTAACACTGGTCCTGAAAGACCTACATTGGCTCCCAATACGTTTCTGAGCACAATTCAAAGTGTTGGTGCTGACCTTTAAAGTCCTGAAGTTTACCTGAAGGAGCATATCCACCCTGGACACTGAGGTCCTCCTCCGAGGGTTTTCTGGTGGTTCCCTCACTGCGAGATGTGAGGTTACAGGGAACCAGGCAGAGGGCCTTCTTGGTAGTGGCACCCACCCTGTGGAACACCCTCTCAGCAGATGTCAAGGAAATAAACAACTTTCTGACTTTTAGAAGACGTCTGAAGGCAGCCCTGTTTAGGGAAGTTTTAGTGTTTGATGTTTTATCGTGTTTTTAATATTCTGTTGGGAGCCGCCCAGAGTGGGTGGGGAAGCCTGGCCAGATGGGCAGGGTATAAGTAATAAATTATTATTATTATTATTATTATTATTATTATTATTATTATTATTATTATACAATACCAAGCTAGACAGGCCAGTGGTGTGACTCCGTATAAGGCACTTGCTATGTTTCACAACTTGTTTAAATGCACATTGGAACAAAATGTGACACACATCCTCAGCTTGAAAAGGCTAGGAAAGCATTCGCTAAGTAAAATTTTTAAAAATCAAAATACGCTTCACTCTATTCTTGGTGTCTTATTTTGTTGTTGGGTGTTGCCATGTTTAGTCTTATTATGCCTAGGGGGTCTCAGGAGCTGAAAGTGGCCCAGTCCTCTCTGAAACTGGGCTTGGGCAGGGGTGGACTCTATATTGACTCGAGTGCCTGTGATGGGAAACTCTGAAAAAGACTTGTCAACATCGTGAAAACTATCTGGGGCACACCAGCGTGGAGACATAAATTCACACATATGGTCCCTCTCTTCAAGTCCAGCCGTGAGCTTAGTTTGGATTTGGCTGTTATCTAAATAATCTTGAAGCCTTTATTGGTCTTCAGTGATCCCCCCCCCCGTCCCGTGCTGCTCCCCACTTGGTAAAACTTATAAGAGGGTTAAAACAAAACAAAAAAATCCTCCCCAACACTCCATGAATTCTTGAGCTCCCATTTATCGGCCCCATAGAATCAAAGCGCATTGGAGAAAATGTAGTCAGCAGTGGCTGTAAATTGTCTGGAAGTCATAAATTAAAATTAAGGAGTTCAAATATGATATAAAATCATTTAATCTGGATGATTTATGCTCATTCTCAGATGCAATTATTTACTAACGCTTCTGTTTATTGCTCTTTTGACTTTTATAATTACTGCATTCCAAAAATTCAATTACAGAGAGTAGTATATATTTCAAGCAATAGTATTGTAAATAAAAGGGAACCAATTAATAATGTGCTTAGTCTAGCAGAGCTAAATCAAGTGCAGTACAAAACGCCTCGTACGTTGATCAAGGTTGGTGGGGAGTAAAGAACAGATCCCATCTCATTGTGGTGTGACTGGAAGAAAGGACATTCAATATTTATTGCAGCGATACTCATCTTGGGAGAAACTTTTCTCCTTTCTTCTCCTTCTTCTTCTTCTTCTTCTTCTTCTTCTTCTTCTTCTTCTTCTTCT
>JAXCMG010000039.1:12980976-13023511 GCA_034642415.1 Podarcis siculus
CTTCTTCTTCTTCTTCTTCTTCTTCTTCTTCTTCTTCTTCTTCTTCTTTAGATTGGCAGACAGGAAGAAGTGAAATTGTGGGCCTGAGAACCAAATTCTGGATTCTCCAGTATGGAAAGTTTTTATAAAACAGTGGAAGTAATAAGAGTTTGACTAAACCTCTGCCAAGGATGGCTTAGTTTTTTAATTAGTTTCCCCCCCTTTGGTGCAGAGGGGTGGACCGCACCACTTTTCAAAAGTTCCTAATAAATTTCAGAATGCTAAGGGATTTTTTGCAGTGCTTTTGACCACCACAAACCTTGGAAAGGGTATGATGCTGTTAAATACTGCTAAATGTCATAGATGGATTTCAGAATTTGAACATTTGACTTTTATTTCAAATATCTTTCCCCCATTTTTAAAAATTGCAAACATACAAAAAACCAACACAAGCAAAAAAGAAACAAACCCCCCGTCACCCCAGGTACCCACACAAGCACATTTAATACAGATTTCATTTGGCAATGGCCAAAACAGCCCAAGAATGCCTGGTGAATATTCAACACGGTCTTTTGTACTTATCCCCTGGAAGAACTATGGGGAGGGGCGGAATCATTCCAGGTCTAAAAGGCTTCCTGGAAGAAATTGTGAGTAAATGACAGATCAATTTAGCTGTGTCAGGAGAGGACATCCATAGGAGATAATAGGTAGCGAGGATATTTATCAACAATTCTTTGCAAAGAAAGAGATCAGCTCAGCTGTGAACACGGATATCCTGTCTCCCCTTACTTTGGGTAGGGGGTATCCAACATTTCCTTCAGTTTTCTTCCAAGGATCACACCGCAGCTTCCTGATTTCTTTCACATATGAACATCGGAAGCTGCCATTGGCCCATCTAGCTCAGTATTGCCAGCATTGACTGGAAGCAGTTTTCCAAGGTTTCAGGCACAACTCTTTCCCACCCCTAACATGGAGACCCCAGGGATGGAACCTGGGGCCTTTTGCACACAAGGCATGCTTTTTACCTCTGAACTAAACCGTTTGATGATCTACAGAATGGTGAAGGAAAGTCACATTGCATTCCCAAGCAACTTGGGGCTGATTCAGAAAAGGTGAGGGACCATGGCTGGTGGTTCATGTTATTCCTCCCTTGATCCCAGGTGGCGCTGTGGTTTAAACCACTGAGCCTAGGACTTGCCGATCAGAAGGTTGGCGGTTTGAATCCCCGCGACGGGGTGAGCTCCCATTGCTGGGTCCCTGCTCCTGCCAACCTCGCAGTTCGAAAGCACATCAAAGTGCAAGTAGAGAAATAGGTACCACTCCGGCGGGAAGGTAAACGGCATTTCCGTGCACTGCTCTGGTTCGCCAGAAGCGGCTTAGTCATGCTGGCCACATGACCCAGAAGTTGTACGCTGGCTCCCACGGCCAATAAAGCAAGATGAGCGCCGCAATCCCAGAGTCGGTCACGACTGTACCTAATGGTCTGGGGTCCCTTTACTTTTACCTTACTGGGATCTGAAGATGCCACCAATGACATGACAGGTGAGTCGAGCAGCTGCTGGGGATCTAGGATTTGGGAGTCACAGCAACTCTGCAAAAAAGCGTCATCTTGATTGGAAATATTCATGGAGCACCTAGAATGGAATCTGCCCTGCCCTAAACACTGAACACAAGCAGGTCCTAATTTAATTGTTTTTCGTCAGGGTATCTCTGCCTAAAACGAATCAATGTTGTAAGCAGCCACCTCCCCCCAAAACAATAATTGCTCTGCTGCAAGAGGCTCATGTGACTCATTTCTTTGCCTGCATCCTGGGCATTGTAAATCTGTCCCTTTGGGGATCTATCTGGGTTGGGGATCTATTTTGGATTTTGCATGTGCTATGGTACAAGAAGTGGTGCTTTGGGAAGAGCTGCTTTGCATGTAAAGACACAGCTGACATAAAATTCCCCTGTTTTAAAAGCAATAAGTAAAACTTAAACCGGAACACCAGGCCAAGAAGACAGAAATAGATCTTCGGATCTTCTTTCCTCGAGGAAAAAAAAAGGGGGGAGAGCGGAGAAAAAAATAGACTTATAAACTGGAATTGATTCTTGTAAAACCTTCATAAAAAATAAATGTAAGCATTTAGAAACATCTGTTGGGAAGAGCGAGATTTCTTTGAATGAATGAATGCAGCCTAGAAAGAAATCCAAGACTACTTCTATCCCCTGATGAATACAAACAACTGCAGAAAGTTTCCCAGGCATATGTGTGTCCCGGTTGGAACGTGGATGCAGGTAGTGATCTGAAGTCGTTTCTATATGCATCTTATTACTTACAATGTATCTAGGGCTGCCATATGTCTTGATTTTCCTGGACATTACCAGGATTGGTAAGTCAGAATTGATTATCTGGGGGGAATTTCCAAAAGGTGGCTCTTTGTCCTGGAACTTAGGGAAGTCAACTGAAAATCATGGGTCTCAACAACTTAACAATTTTGGGGTGTCCCGGTTTTTACTTTTTGAAATACGATACACCAAGTTAAGCAGAATAATAGGGTCAAAATAGATATAACAGAGGTAGCCATGTTAGTTTAATCACATCTGTACAGTACTGGGGTCTCTGATTTGAGTATCAGAAAGTATTTCCTCAAACTCCCTTAGTTAAAAATGGATAGTTATATTATTGTCTTCACTGCTGCTGCCTGTTTTAGCATGAGTGAAGGGTTGGATAAAAGGCATAATTTTTCTCTTTGCTTAAATTTTCCAACAGAACTCATGTTGCAGCGACCAAAGCAAAATAGACACGCACCATTCCTGCCATGGCCACTAGAGTTTCTAGCTCATTGTGGTCTGAAAACACTGAGTAGCTTAATTAAAATATGAAGCTCGGTTATGCTTCCTAAGTAATAGGCATCATTAAGCTAACTTTGCTTTTGGGGAAAAAGAAAACACCTTTTGACACACAGGCACTTACAGCCACAACATATGGAGGCAGAACATGACTGCTCAGCAAAAGGACGGAGCTGTGGACACGGACGTGCATTTTGAGAGCAACTGAGAAGATGAGATCAGTCCAGAACCAGTGAGAAAGTCAGCAGAAAAGTTACTCTGACGGTATCGTGGAGACCAACTCTGTAGCACATGCTACGCTAGCAGAACTTGTGTTGTTTGCTGACTTGTTGGCAGGGGTCACCAAACTTTTTTGGGCCAGTAGGGTACATTTGGAACTATGAGAGAGTGGGAGCCATTCACAAAATGGCTCCTGTAGTGGGTGTGTGGCATGACACAAAATGGCTGCCATACTGTACACTGTGGGGAAAGACACAGAGCCACAAAATGGTGCAGGCATGTCCCCTCCCTGCCCCCTCCATCAGTGAGAAAAAGTCTTCTACATTACTTGCTCATGGAGGGAAGTAATGTACCTATCTTCTGTTCAAAACTGTTGGGAGGGTGGGTGTCAAATCCACACCGAGTTACAGTTCCCAGAGTGGATTAACAGTAAATCCCTCTTTCCTGAAAACTGTAGCTTTGTGAGGGGAATAGGGGTGTCCTGGCAACTCTAAATACCATTTTCAAACTACAGCTTGCACGGTTTTTGGGTATGTGTGTGGCATGATTGTTCCCAGTGGCACGATACTACTTTAAATCCATAGTGCACTCAGGGCCTTACAGTGCTATCAAGTATGCAGCCACAAAGAGAAGGGAGCGATCAGCACCTTCTTCCAGTCCTGCATTGTTGTGATTGTGATCACACACAATTGTGATCACACACAATTCTCTAGGCCTTAGAACTGTGGTTTGCAAGTCCTCGTGATCTGCTAATTATTGGAGCTTGTGAAGCCAGATGTGCAGCACTTTCCAATACGTGATGGTCAGTTGGTCATCAGAGCTTATTCTCCAGAGATTATTCTCCAGTAGCACCTCCGGATTGATGGAGTTGAACTAAATCTACCAGAGCTTCTAGCTCACAGACTACTTTTATTTTGTAAAGGTAAAGGTAAAGGACCACTGACAGTTAAGTCCACTCATCTCACTTTACTGGCCTTGGGAGCCGACGTTTGTCTGCAGACAGTTTTTCCGGGTCATGTGGCCAGCATGACTAAGCTGCTTCTGGAGAAACCAGAGCAGCTCACGGAAACACCATTTACCTTCCCGCCAGAGTGGTACCTATTTATCTACTTGCACTTTGACGTGCTTTTGAACTACTAGGTTGGCAGGAGCTAGAACTGAGCAACAGGAGCTCACCCCACCGTGGGGATTTGAACCACGGACTTTCTGATCAGCAAGCCCTAGGCTCAGTGGTTTAGACCACAGCGCCACTCGCGTCCCATATTGTATGCTGTAAATCTCCTAAATGCTGCGGCATAGGTGATGCAACAACAGCAACTTCAGTGTAGTTGGACAGATGTTAGGCTTTTCTGATTTCCTTTGGTTTTTTTTACTAGAACCGCAGGGCAGGGTGTATGGAATGAGGGTCACTCATGCAACCAGACTTCCCCCCATCTCCTTCCCCTTGTGCCCTCTAAAATCTGCTGTGGAGCATTGGGAGATCCCCAGAACATGTTTAAGGAGCACACAGGGGGAGAGAGGAGAAAAGCCCCATTGTACAAGCAGACCTCATTCCCCAGACAAAGGGCTTTTCCCCCAGGGGGAACTCACAGGAACTCAGTTCTGGCACCTCTCTGGTGGGCACCATTGGCATTCTAAGAGAATGAGGTAGGTGTTCATGGTAAGTTCCGGCACCTATTTTTCTAGAAAAATAGCACTGCCCCCATTTAACACTACATTGAATTTTACCCCCAGAATCTAACAAGAGCCAGTGCTAAATTTGAAAAACAGGGTACCTCTGAGGTCTATGGATTTGTTTTCAGTATGTAAACTGAACTCAACTCAAAGTCTTTCCCAACCAAAAGCCACTCCTAGTTAGCCTTCTTCATTTCAGTTGCTTAATTTAGGTGTGGAATAAAAATATGTTGACGTTAAACAGTCTGAACATCAGAGAAACACAGTCTGAACATCAGAGAAATTAAGCAGATTCAAATCTACCTTTTGCCCAAACCTGATCTACAGGATTGGCACATTCCAAACTTTGCATACAATTTTCTTCAGTCTGAGATGTGATCTATTTCAAGGTGTAATCATAGAACTTTGATCACATGACAGCAGCCTTCAACTGAAGGGGGAGGGGAGCAAAATCCTTGAAACAAGTTTCTATTAATTAAACAGTAAACGTGCCAATTGGGCAGGAAAATGCATTAAAATGTATTTACTCAAGTAAAGAAGCAATTAGTTGTAGTTGAATTGCCATAGAAGGTTGCCAAACCAGGACAGGGTAGAACAAGTGTAAATAAAATGAAAGCAGGGAGATTTATTATTAAATTAAAGCCACTTAATTACTGCAAATGTTAAATATGCAGTTTTCTGACATTTAAATGATATTTTTCACCAAAATTAAAATGAATTGTCCAGCCCAAATTCCCACTTCTTAGCTGGCAAGTAAATGTCAGACCAAAATTAAAGTTAACTAGGACCGGTATCTGCTATAATGCTTAGGAAAAAAGAAGAAGAGGGAGATTTAATTAGAATCAATAAATCACTTTTATTGAAGTTTCCAAAGTGTTCTATTATTCTAAACATATAGTGAGTTGCATTGCTCACAATGTTCAAAGACTTCCTAGCAGGTATAGGTCAAAGGGGAAACTCTGGTCTTGAAAGCTCAACAACACCATCTGTGAGCAGACCAGGAAAAAAGGCAGCTTTCAGAAGCTGCCGGCCTGTCGTGAATATTATACAGCAAGCTTCCCTAACCGGGTGTCTTCCAGATGTTTAGACTGGAATTGATGGGGACTGGTGATGGGAGTTGTAGTCCAAACATGTGGAGGGCACAAAACTGGCGGGTGCTGTTACGCAGGAAGAACCCTGACCTTTCACGTTCCCTTGCAAAACTCCATCATCTATCATGCTGCCAAAACACCAAAAGCCAGACGTTCCCTCAGCAACCATATAGAAAGATTCAGATGCTTTGTGACAGGGATAGACAAAACTACTTCTGGACTGTGTCAGCTTTGCATGTTTTTACCCATATTTCCAATGGTGGATGCGGTTGTGGCGCTCCCCTGTCTTCCAATTGGCCCACAAAGCTGCGAGAGGGATGAGGTGGCAGCAAGGTCAACAAGGTATAAATGCACTAACAGGAGCACTGGATTGGCTCCACTCAGGGGCGGAGCAAGGTGGGTGCGGTGGATGCGATCCACCCTGGGTTCCACCTCCGAGGGGGGTGACAAACTGTTGTGTGGCAGTCAACGTCTGTGATCGACGCTGTGGGTTTGGCGCGCGCAGGCTTCCCGCTGTCAAAATGGTCCCCCTCAGCAGCCTCCTCGTCGCAAGGCACACGATCTCCGCCAAAGAAGCTTCGTGTCCAAGCAAGCAGCATAAGCAATAGCTATACCCAAAGGGAAGTTCCCAGCAAGCTGTGCTGGAGTGTAAACAGGCATGTGACACACAACAGTCATGCCTGTACTTAAGGTGGAATGGAATATCCTAACAATGTGTGGGGGGGGGGTGGCAAGAAATTTTCTGCACTGGGTACCACCTAACCTTGCTTTGCCACTGGCTCTACTGGCTGTGTTGGCAATGGCACACCACCTCCTACCCCCACCCCCTAACTCACACAAGCGCCCAGAGGTTAGGTGAGTGAGGCTACCCTAACCATGCCGTTGGCAACAATGTACAGTGGACACTCGGGTTGCGAACGTGATCCATGCAGGATGCACATTTGCAACCCGCAGTGTTCGCAACCCGCAGCTGCATGTCTGCACATGCGCAACTTGTGATTTGGCGCTTCTGTGCATGCGCAAAGTGTGATTTAGTGCTTCTGAGCATGCGCAACTGCCGAAACCCAGAAGTAACCGGCTCCGGTACTTCCAGGTTTCGGCGGTCCGTAACCTGAAAAAATGCAACCTGAAGCATCTGTAACCCGAGGTATGACTGTAATTCCATATTATTCCGCTTCTGCAATAAAGTTTGTGTGTGTGTGTCCATGGTGGGACGAAGGGAGAGGCTGCTATCCTATGGTCCTAGGGAGGGTATCTTAGGATTATGAAGAGAGAAGACGATCTCCTTTGCCAGATTCTTCCCCCACGAAGCTACTACAGAAAGATACACAGCTTGTTCCGCTCTGCCTTTGGAATTCTTTGGAAGGTGAGCAGGAGGCATCCCTGCGGATCCATAGCTTCTCTCAATATACCCTCAAGTGAGACTGTTTTGCTCCTTTCTCAAAACAGGAAGAGGTAGCTTCCACCCTGCCCATTCAAGTCTGGCAGAGAATGAGCAATGGCAGTTCATCCTCCTTTGGTCCTCCCTCTTATGCAGTCCATTTTTTTCTGATGAAAAGCGGTATATCATCATCATCATCAACAACAACAATGATAATACAGTGGTACCTCAGGTTACAGACACTTCCGGATACAGATTCCGCTAACCCAGAAATAGTACCTCGGGTTAAGAACTTTGCTTCAGGATGAGAACAGAAATCGTTCAGCGGTGGCACGGCGGCAGCAGGAAGCCCCATTAGCTAAAGTGGTGATTAACGTTAAGAACAGTTTCAGGTTAAGAACGGACCTCTGGAATGAATTAAGTTCTTAACCCGAGGTACCACTGTAACAATGTGCTGATTTACATCATTTTCATGCAACATTGTTATTATGAACTGCCCTGGGCTCCATTTGGGAAGGAAGGGCAGGTGATACATTTGAAATAACCAATCAATTCCCCTTGATTGGGGGTATTAAAAAAAAACTTAAACTATTTGTGGTATAAAAATGCCAATGACACCAAATGCTTATATAAACCACTGGTTTTGTGTTTTTATTTTTTTCAATTTAACCCTGAATCTATATAAAAACGGGTCTTGAGTAAACTTTTATTGTGTACCTTTGCTGAGTAAAGAAATGGAAATTTCTTTTGTTTATTTCCAATATAGGCCCTTCTGCTTGTATGTTACAATTACCCAAATGATACACTGGTCCAATTTTGCTCCTCTTACTGAAATCTGAAATGGTTCCCATAGAGGGAATTCATTCCAGCTGTTGCTCAGAATAGCAACAAGTTACTTCCTTGCATCTCCCCATTTTATTTTATTTTTTTACTATTATTTGGAAATTGATGTAGCAGCACAAAGAGAAGGAGCTCTTTCACCAAAGGACCAGTCTGTATCACTCTGGGCAAAGGGCTAAAGATATTGTGAGGCAATATCAAAGAAGGAATCACCTTTTGCAATTCAAGCATGGAAGAAACTCACCCAAAGGTATCAGCTCCCAATAATCCCAATGGGCCTTGGTTTGGAGAATGTACCAATGGATGGATACTGTGGTTACCACATTCAGAATGACTGTTCTACAGGGAGGCCGTGAGGTATTTAAGGCAATTTTTTACCCTGCATGATCTTAGATCAAGATGTAACATCCATCATCTATCCCTCAACTCAATTCTAAAATAGAGACAAAGCTTTCCGTAATCCCAGGCTGCTTTGAATTAGTTCTAATTTGATTAGAAATGTCCCACAAGGCTACCCTAGTATGTAGAGATTATGTATAATTAATGCTGTGATCAATTAGTTCTGAATTGTTAGTCCATCTAGAAGCAATAACAAGGGCTCTGATTTTTTTCTTCTTCCAAAGAGTTTTCCCTAATCCTCTTGTTCTATTGCTCTTTATGATGAGATAAAAAAAAAAGTTCTTCAATTAGGACAACATTATGCTTCAGACAACTGGGGAAAAAACCCTTCTGGTTACATGTTATAACTATGTAAATGATACATTGGTTTAATTTTGCTAAGAGTGTGAAGAAGCACAGCTCTCATTAACTACCAGGGGAATTTTCCCTACCTACGCAAAAGAAAACCTATTATACTGTTACCTACCTTCGGCGCTTGTGATAGGGTTGGCTATAGATTACATTAGCAAGATAAACTATAAGTGTCGATAACAAATCCTGGGGGGATATCTCCACAAATATCCAGTCTTCAAAGAATTTAGCATGATTGCTTTTTCACTTGGGTTTCCTTGTGATAAATGCCAGATTTGATATGTGAAAGCCCCAAGTAACTTGGAAAGTAAGTTCAAGAACCAGTCGAGGGTCAATTTATACAATCTGCTTTTGCAGGGGACTGTTATCATGTGATTTAAAACAAAACAAAACATTTGTAAGGTGTTTTTGTGTGTTTTCTCTCTCTCTCTCTCTCTTTGTGTGTGTGTGTGTGTAAAGTAAATACTCCAAAATAAGGAGAGAGAAAAAACATAACTAGCATTACAGGTCCACTGTTGTTGACAGAAGCATCAAAACGTTTTGAGCAAGCAAATAGATGACACAACCAGTGGTGTAGTGTGGGTTGCTAGAGGCCGGGGCCATGCGGTGTGGGGTGGGTGGGAGGGAAACGGATGGAGTATGCATGGGCATTCATCTGCCTAAAGGTGCCCACGTCACCCAGGAGATCACAACCGCAGAGATAAGAAAAGAAGAGGCGTTCCATTGTCTGGAGAGGTCACTTCCAGAGTCACATGGAGAAGCCATTTTCAACAAAGCCCAGTGATGGAAGCACACAGCTGTATTGATGCAGCACTGGGTGTTGAAATTTTGCACGCCTAATAATTTTGCACCTGGGACAACCGCCCCGGTGCTACACCACTGGCTATAACTACGCCAAGGCTGCACCTTCCAGGTTGAGATTCATGGGTGTTATGTACTAAGCTTGGATCCTAGAACAATAGGCAGGTAGGATCCTAGAATGCAACTGATTGGCTTGCAGGAGAAGACCAATCAGGCTCTAGGAGGAAGTTAATCTGCCTATTAGGCTAGTAGGATCGTAGAATGCAACAACTGATTGGCCTGCAGGAGGAGACCAATCAGGCTCCAGGAGGGAAGCAGAATCAGCCAATCAGACGGGACTCATTGTGTAAATAATGTATATAAAAGCCTGAGGTTTGGGGGGAAATTCAATCACTGTTTTACAACCTGCAATAAAGAGCATGAAATCACTGCAGGACTCCTAGTATATTTCAATGGTGTTTCAGTCGGACATGGGAATGTGAGAAATTTGGTGGCAACTCTGTCATAGAGGTTATGCAGACCCTGTGTGGTGCCGTGGTTAGAGAGAGTTGGACTAGGACCTGGAGGACTAGAGTTCAAATTCCTACTCAGCCATCAAACTCACTGGGTGATCTTGAGGTAGTCATGCCACAGGGTTGTTGTGAGGGAAGAACCATGTTTATTATTATTATTATTATTATTATTATTATTATTATTTATTATTATTATTATTATTATTACAAACTATAGTTGGAATAGCACTGTAGTAGTACTTATGCCCATGTCTTAGAGATATTTACATTCCCAAGCAATTGCTCTAACATGGAAAAGGGGGGGGGGGGGAAACTCCTGCAAAGACATTCAGATGCATTCTTGGTTACCAAACAACAGCTTGCGCATTTTACAAAAGCAGCAAAAATATTTCATCTTGGATTCACAGATGGTGAAGGGAGCCTCCACCTGGCCTCCACCGGGATTTGAACCGGTGACCTCAGATACGGATGCGAGAGTGAGAGGAAGAAAAAGAGAAATGTCAGCACTCTTCCAGAGAGGCTAGTGTGAATAATACTCCAAAGCGTGCTGCGACAAGCAAGGTGCAAGATCACCTTTCTGAAGTCGTCATATCGTTATGTACTTAAAAACATGCGCCAAGGTGGGAATTGTATTCCATTGCCTTACATGCAAAGCCTTTCAATAATTCATGGAATTTTATTATTCAATGGGCAATTCCCGGCAAAAGCTAAAATTGCACTGCTGAAGCCCTCAGGAATGTTATGTTTTTAAAGTGTTACACATGTCAGCCTGCAAACTAAGGTATGAATATTTTAGGCAGAAGGTACGTTTTTGTTATGAGTATAAATGCTGCCTGTGTCACCGCATTTCATATTCCCTCGTCTATTAAGACGTCTATGCAAAATAGACTAAAATTAGTCTCCTTTAGGTGTCTAATATTTCCAGCTGGGTTAAGTAATTTGTGCGTGCTTGGCATTTATTTGAAGTTATTGCAGATATGAAATGCCTGTTCCAGTTAACGCACTGATTTCTGTGGACAGCTTTACTTATTTTTTATTCAGCAAGATTTATATACTGCTTTGCTGACTCTAAGCTGTTTACAGCAGTGTATAAGAACATTCATTAAAATGATCAGGCATTAGAAACAGCAGACAAAATGATCAAAAATGGATAAAACCAACTGTTTTAAGAAGCAAATATGCATAATAAAATTGCATGTCAATGTACTTGTCTGGGTAAAGGTAAAGGGACCCCTGACCATCGATGTGCTTTCAAACTGCTAGGTTGGCAGGAGAGGGACCGAGCAATGGGAGCTCACCCCGTCACGGGGATTTGAACCACCAACCTTCCAATCAGCAAGCCCTAGGCATCCCACCTGCGTCCCACTTGTCTGGATAGACTTGCCTAAACCAAAGAAGAGGTTTTAGTGGGCATTGGAAACAGTACAATGATGGTGCCTACATAATGTTAAAAATCAGGGAGTTCCAGGGGAAGTCTGGTGGTCTTCATTCAACTAGGAGAGGAGGAGATCAGCGGTGTAGCGTGGGTTGTCAGCACCCAGGGCAAGGCAAGTAATTTGCGCCCCCTAACCCGGGGCAAGGCAAGTAATTTGCGCCCCCTAACCCCTAACCTGCCGCCGCTGCCAGCTTCTTCTTGCTGCTGCCTGGGCTGGGGTATTTACGGTAAGGTAGCCACAGCGGCGGCGGCGGGTCTGTGTCAGGTGATCTGAGGCGAGTTGCCGCTGGCGCTGCTGCCCAAATGACGCCACTTGCCCGGAGGAGGAGGAGGGCAGAGAGGCGAGGAAAATGCAACAAGGCCCAGCAGCTGCAGCAGCAGCGGCGGTGGGCTGTGAGGAGGGCGCCCTCCGTGGCCCTGACGCGCGGGGACCGTGGCGAGCGCTGAGAGCCGCTGCCTGCTGGACGCGCGCACAGCTCGTCGGTTCCGCGAGACATGGGGCTCTGCTACAGCCTGCGCCCGAGGCTCTTCGGTGACTCCGGAGGTGGCGAGCGCGCCCCCCCAGATGTTGCGCCCGGTGCGGCCGGCCCCCCCTGCACCCCCCACGCTACGCCACTGGAGGAGATAACCAGGTCTGGGCGATATCTGCTTTCCAACATTGTCATGTATTGCCAGCTAAACTTTGCGATATGGAAGTATATGGAGGAAAGAAAGTGGGGAGGAAGAAGGCAGTTGCCGGCCATGCAGATGGATAGCATTACTGCACGCAGCTTCTGCCTCTCCTGGCCAGGATGGATGGAGTGCGTCAGCCAGGTGCCGCAGGACATGGCACCATGGAGCTGCTGTCTCCCTGGAACCACCAGTTCCTGCTTGCAGCCCCAACAATAGTCTCTCACCATGCAAGCAATGGCTACAGGGAGCCACTGTTCCACTGGGTGAGAGGAGGAACAGAGGGAGCAGAGGGAGGAGGTAGCCTGCCAGTGCTTGCACAGCCAGAAAAAGAAATGAAGGTGCTGTCTGTCTGTCTGTCTGTCTGGGCTGCAGAGGGATGGAATGGGCGAGCAACAGGTGAGCATCAGGCGGCCTGATTGAAGTGCATCATGCTAGCTGCAAGCAGGGATTCCCAACACATTGCTTGATCGGAAATTCTGAAACCGTTCTCGCCTTGGTCCTGTATACCTGAAGGAGCGTTTCCACCCCCATCATTCTGCCCGGACACTGAGATCCAGCGCTGAGGGCCTTCTGGCGGTTCCCTCCTTGCGAGAAGCAAAGCTACAGGGAACCAGGCAGAGGGCCTTCTTGGTAGTGGCGCCTGCCCTGTGGAATGCCCTCCCACCAGATGTCAAAGAAATAAACAACTATTTTACTTTTAAAAACAACTGAAGGCGGCTCTGTTTAGGGAAGTTTTGAATGGCTAATGCGGTATTGTTTTTAATGTTCGGTTGGAAGCCGCCCAAAGTGGCTGAGGAAACCCAGCCAGATGGGCGGGGTATAAATAATAAATTATTATTATTATATAATTTTAATTTTAACCCGGTTTCAGGCAATGTATTGATACATCACCCAGGCTGAGAGATATCAGCAGCAACAACAACATGGTTTTAATAATGGTGGAACAGACTTATTTAGTATCATCATAAAGAAATAGAGCCCTGCTGGATCAGGCCAGTGGCCCATCTAGTCCAGGATCCTATTCTCACAGTGGCCAGCTGGACGCCTGTGGGAAATCTGCAAGCAGGATCTGAGCACAAATGCATTCTTTTCTCCTGCGGGCTCCATCAACTGGTACTCAGAAGCATTGGAGGAAGAGCGTAGCCATCATGGCCCTCAATAGGCTTCTCATCCAATCCTCTTTTAAAGTCGTCTAAATCGGAAGCCAGCCCTTCTTCCTTTATTTTATTTTTAAAAATTATTGAATGCTTTATGTTACAAAAAACATTACAGCCATAATACCACAAAATATAATTGAGAAATAAAAATTACATACATCAACATTGTGTTTGTTATTTGTTATTTGTTATTTACTGTCTTATTTCCTCCCAAATATTCCATACAAAACACACACCCACACAATCACAGAAAGAAAAAATAATAATGAAAATAATGAAAATAAATATTTTCCCACTTTTATCTTCCAAAATCTTTTCTTCAGTTTTGACTTCCTGTCAAGTCCCTTCGCATGTGTTTTATCTTACAGTTGAATGTACACAAAACAATAAACCTTTCTATATAGTTTTTCCAATACATTCAGAAAACATAATAAATCCTTAATTGTTATCCGCCTCCTTTTACTTCCTTTGTCATTCGAATGCTAGCACGGAGTCAAAACTATTATTGTATTTTTGAATATATCTTCTATAACCATCCCATTTTCCTGCAATTTTTTGCTTTGAGTTTCCTCTGAGTTTGCTAGTCAATTGAGCCATCTCCACAAATTCCTGTAATTTAGTTTGCCAATCTGTTATTTTTGGAGCCTCCTGATAGCCAGCCCTTCTTCCTGTGGGAGCAAGTTGCCTTAACTATGTGCTGTGTGAAGAAGTAACAAATCTGTCCTGACTCTTCCAGTGCCCAGTTTCATTGAATGCCCATGAAGTATTATGAGAGAGGGAGAAGAAGATTGAGCTATGTGCTTGGGTGTGGGGGAAATTTCTTTCTGTTTAAAATACCGGTATATGAAAAGATGAAGAAATACCGATGAAAGAGGAATGGCAGACAAAATTAATGGACTACGCAGAATTGGATAAAATGACAGGAAGGATTCGAAACCTGCGGGACCAGAGATTTACAGAAGATTGGAAGAAATATACGAACTATTTGAAGAGCAACTGTAATCAACGAATTATGCTAGTAGGACTACCAGAAGTTTTGTAAGGAGAAATATATGAAATATTGCAAAGTAGAGAAAGAATAGAGATATTAGTTATGAGATTTACTGAATTTTTCGCTCTATAAGATGCACCAGACCACAAGACGCACCTAGTTTTTGGAGGATGAAAACAAGAAAAAAAAATTCTGAATCTCAGAAGCCAGAACAGCAAGAGGGATCGCTGCGCAGTGAAAGCAGCAATCCCTCTTGCTGTTCTGGCTTCTGGGATAGCTGCGCAGCCTGCATTCGCTCCATAAGATGCACACACATTTCCCCTTACTTTTTAGGAGGGAAAAAGTGAGTCTTATAGAGCAAAAAATACGGTAAATGTAATAGTGAGAGTAAGAAATGCAAATTAAGTGAATAGATTGAAAAATTTTCAGATGTGATTGATGGAAGTCAAAAAATTGTATAAGATATAAAAGTATGTTTAATTATTGTTGAAAAATGATATGTTAAAAAAAGTAATAAAGATCTCTCTCTCTCTCTCTCTAAATATAAATATATGAAAAGATAATTGAGACTTGGAAAACAGCTTAGTGTTTCGGTTACTGACTTATACTGTGGGCAAGACCTGTCCTTCATCTGTCTTCTCTCCTTCTCCCAGCCCTTAAATCTTTTCTGCAAAGGTTAAGACAGGTGTAACTTCTAAAGCAATATAACTTTGTCCCCACCTCATAAAATCGTACAAGCCACGGAACAACCCCCCACTCCCAAGCTCTTTCACATTTTCTATTAAGATCACTCACTGTCTGAATAACCGTTTGGATCTGTTATTAGCTGTTAGCTTCACCTTCTGGGTTTTATCAACCCTATTGGTTTCTTTAAAAAATAAAATAAAAAACGAACCACTTGCCATTGTAAAGCTACATGAAAGGTGGGTGCTAATATTCTTTGCGGTAAGTGGAAATATGATCTGCAGAAAACTCCAAAAAAACCCGAGCCCTTTTCAAAGCACTGCACCTTTGTTCTCTTCTGACTGGTTTTAATCATGGCAGAAAATGCTAATCAATGTCCTCCTCTGACCAGGACTTTATGTTAGTATGATGTAAATAAGTGGCTTTCAATTTTCCTGTCTTCACAGAGAGCTCTCTCCTTTAATTATCCATCAATGAGCTGCTGTACATCTATTACAGAAACTCTGCATATTGTTAAGGGTTCTAGATTGGACTTTCACCATACATAGGCCACTGGCTGGACTTTCATCCCTTGCTGTTATCTTGCATCAATTGAATGTGCAACTTGGGTGTTATCCTGCGGCTGTCTTTAAATGCACTTTACCCCCTCTTGGTTTTAATGGATCTAAGTGGGGTTGTGTTGTGTTGTTGTTTTTTTGTCTGTGTGTTTGGTTGTAAGTCGCTTTGGGTTGCTCTGATAAAGCAACTAACAAATTTAATTAAAAAAATAAATAAAATAAAACCAATTAAGGGGGCTTGGAGGCCCTGATCTAGTTCACAAAATAGAACCCCCTTCCCCTACAAAAAAGGATTGCATGAAATAGGTAAAGGTAAAGGTACCCCTGCCCGTACGGGCCAGTCGTGACCGACTCTGGGGTTGCGTGCTCATCTCGCTTAAGAGGCCGGGAGCCAGCGCTGTCCGAAGACACTTCCGGGTCACATGGCCAGCGTGACAAAGCTGCTCTGGAGAGCCAGCACCAGCGCAGTGCACGGAAACACCGTTTACCTTCCCGCTATAAAGCGGTCCCTATTTATCTACTTGCACTTAGGGGTGCTTTCAAACTGCTAGGTGGGCAGGAGCTGGGACCAAAAGACGGGAGCTCACCCCGCTGCGGGGATTCGAACCGCCGACCATGCGATCGGCAAGTCCTAGGCACTGAGGTTTTACCCACAGCGCCACCCGCGTCCCCCATTGCATGAAATAAGGTACCACCGCCGGAGGCGGCGCGAAACGGCAATGGCGGACCTCTTCTAGTACGGGAGAGGAAGCTCCGCGGAAACGGGTCGTCTGCTACGGCAAAGCGGAGACCCACTCTGGAAAGCCACAGGCAGCTGTAGCCTGTGGTCTTGGGACCCGGCGGGCACCAAAAGCGCCCTCAAAATCGTCAAAAGAACCCCGTAAGGGGCTCCGGAGACGAGGACGGGAGCGCGGTGCTGTGGGTTGATCGGCATTCCAGCGGAGCGAAGCCGCACAGCTGCTGTCGATGAGCGCCGACCTTTTTTCCTGGACAAATTCGACTATAAAAGCAACAACCCGTGAGTAAAGGAATGGAAAGGAAAATCGGGACTAAATTTAAGCTGTAATTTGATTGAAAGCGGGAGATTTTAACAGGAAGTCCGTCTCCCGTGCTGCTTGAGAGCTAAAGCAAAAGCTTTCAAGACTGAAGCCTTTGATCCTTTTAAACAACTGACTCTTTTAACTGACTCTTTCTCTTTGCGACTATTTCTATATCCGGAGGATCTTTCTTCTTTTTCTGGCGTATTGTTTTGTTTTTATGGACTTTATCTCAACTCTCCCTGTGGATTACAAATTTGTTATAGAGCCCAGGCAGGGGACTGCCTGTGACAGAGAACTGTCAGGTTGCAACTTTAGTTACCGTGGATACTTAGAAACTGAACTTGGTTACTTTAAACCTAACTGGAACTGGAACTGTTACATTGGAGCTGCTCTCACACTTCTTTGAGACTTTGTTTTATATTTGCCTAAGACCAACTCTGCAGGAGTTTAGAAACTGAGGTTCCTCCAGAAAATGGAGGCAGGCTGGACATTGTTCTTTTTTTAAGTTTGCTTTTTTCCCTCATTAATTTTGTTGGGCTCCCTCTAGAGGAGAGTGGATACATACTGGGACGTGACTTTGTACACCTGCTATTTACTATTGGACTTTATTGTTTACTCTTTCTGCTGAAGATTTCCATGGGACTTTATACAATCTGACCTTGGCTTTTGGAAGGGGTTTGGAATGAGTGGAGCTGGAAAGACAAGAGCGGCTAAAGCGAAAGCAAAACAAACAACTTTGAATTTATCGGCACAGCCGCGAAGATCATCTGTTCCTGCTGTGCTGGACTCAGAGGGCAAAGTACTTGCCCCTCTTGCTTTGGACACAGAAAAAAAAGAAGGCCCTGAACAAGACGTGCTGGAAAGCATGGCAGGAGATTCCAAATCTGTGTTAGATAAAATATTGGAAAAATTGGAAGCTCTGGATAAAAAAGTGGATGTTCAATCGGCTAAGATTGACCAAAATACAGCCAGCTTAAACAAATTGACGGAACAAGTGGTTCAGAATGCACAGCAAATTGGGAAGTTATCGGAAGCCACTCTGGAAAATCGTAAATTAGCACAAGAAGCTAACCAAAAATGTGAAGCTCTGCAGAAAGAGGTAACCCCTATGCACAAGCAGATTGATGAACACCAGGCTTATTTATCGATGTTAGAACTACGAAATCGGGAAAATAATTTGAGATTGAGGTCGATCCCAGAATCAGAGCAAGGTAACCTGATTGGATTTTTGACAACTGAATTCTCCAAGTTCTGGAATTTGGAAGCAGAAAAGGACTTTAAAATTTTGACAGCTTTCAGACTTGGAAAAATAACAAGGAAGGATAGGCCCAGAGACTGTTTGATCATATTGAGATCTAAGGAGGAAAGGGATAAAATTTTGGGCCTACACTACGAAAAGTCAATTGTAATCCAGGAGAAAAGAGTGGAGATCTTTAGAGACATCCCAAAACAATTACTGGATCTCAGATCCACCTACACAGATCTAACAAGACTTTTGAGGAGCAACGTCATTCCCTATAGGTGGGAATTCCCTCAGGGAGTGTCATTCTCATTCAGAGGGAAGAAAGTGAGAATTAAAACAGCCGAAGACAAAGAAAAGTTTCTGACTATATACGGAGAGGATCTTCAGAAAGGGATTGATAGACCTCTGGGAGTTGGGCCACCGCCTGAACCAACACCTGTGGGACCAGAGGATCAAGAGAAGGAGAAGAAAGTACCACCACCACCTGCGAAAGGATAACATATTTTCCCAAGATGTCTCTGCAACTTCTCAGCTGGAACATTAACGGTTGCAATTCCCCGGAAAAAAGGAAGAGAATATTTCATATTTTGAGGAAAGAACAATTAGACATTATTTGCCTGCAAGAAACACATGTGACTAGACTCCACAGAAAGGTGTTAATAAATAAGAGACTAGGTCAAGAATTTATTTCATCGGACCGAGTTAAAAAAAGAGGAGTGGTGATTTACGCAAAGGAGAATCTAGCACCAAAGTTGCTATTTAAAGATGAGCAGGGAAGAATTCTGGCAATTGAAATTCAAACACAAGGTGAAAAGTTTTTAATATTAGGAGTTTATGCACCGAACGAGGGGAAATCGGAATTCTACAAGAATTTGCATGAGACACTATTGGATTATATGGATTACAACAACATCATTATGATGGGAGATATGAATGGAGTGGTATCAACCAACATGGACAAATCTCACAATCAAAATCTGACAAAAGATGGCAGACTACCTAAGACTTTTTTTGAATTAACGGACAATATGGACTTGATTGACATCTGGAGGACAAAGAATCCCCTAGAAAGAGAGGGAACCTTTTTCTCTGAAGCCCAATTGACATGGACAAGAATCGACCAAATATGGACAGCTAGAGGACTGGCACCTAAGATAAGAAAGGTGGAAATCTGCCCAAAGACATGCTCCGACCATAATGCAGTAAGGATGGATATGAGATTAACGCCAACTGGCTCCTTTAGATGGAGAATGAATGACAACCTATTTAGAGACCATGAGATTGTTAAGAAGGCCCAAAAATCTTTGAAGGACTATTTTGAAATAAATTTGAATGCTACAACGGAAAAAAGAGTAATCTGGGATGCAAGTAAAGCGGTCATGAGAGGGTTTCTGATACAACAAAATACGATAAAGAAAAGACAGCAAAACGAGAAAAAAGATAGGATCTTGGAGAAAATCAAAGACTGTGAGAAAAAGTTAAGATCAAAACCGAAATCGCGGGAGATATTGAGAGAAATAAAACTTTATCAGGGTCAATATTCTACATTGATGAATCAGGAAATAGAATGGAAAATCAGACAAATGAGACAGAAGTCATTTGAATCGGCAAATAAATGTGGAAAACTGCTGGCATGGCAGTTGAAAAAAAGACAGAAAATGAACACCGTCACAAATCTTGAGATTGAGGGGAAAAACATACAAGATCCGGCTGAGATTAGAAAATGCTTCCAGAGATACTTTAAACAACTGTATACTCAAGGGCCACAGAGTGAGAAGGAGATAAGTCAATTTCTGAGAAGTCATGGTCTCTCTAAACTATCACAAAGTAACAGGACAATTCTTAACCATAAAATAACTCAACTTGAGATCGAAGGAGCCATTCAGAATATGCAATTGGGCAAATCTCCAGGACCAGATGGCCTTACCTCCAAATACTACAAAACACTGAAAGACTATTTGATACACCCTCTAATGGAGGTATGTAATGAAATTATGGAAGGGAAAAAAGCACCAGAATCGTGGAAAGAAGCGTTCATCACATTGATTCCTAAATCTGAGACTGAAAAGACACAGCTCAAGAACTACCGCCCCATTTCCCTCCTAAATGTGGATTACAAAATTTTTGCTGACATTCTGGCAAGTAGATTCAAAAAGGTCTTAAATGAGGTGATTCACAAGGACCAGGCAGGCTTTCTCCCAGGTAGACAATTGTTTACTAACACAAGGAATATAATAGATATTTTGGAACTTTTGCAAACAAAGATCAATACAAAAGCTGTTTTGATATTTATAGACGCGGAGAAGGCCTTTGACAATATTTCATGGAAGTTTATGAGGAAAATTTGGAGGAGATGGGAGTGGGACGGGGGTTTGAAAATGGTATAGAAGCTATCTATTCAGAACAAAAGGCGAAACTGATAGTCAACAATGTGGTGACAGAGGAGTTTAAAATTGAGAAAGGAACACGACAAGGTTGCCCTATTTCCCCTTTGCTGTTTATTTCGGTCCTGGAGGTGCTTTTGAACATGATCCGGGGGGACCAGTTGGTGGAAGGAATTCAGGTCGGAGCCAAACAGTATAAGCTTAAAGCATTTGCAGATGACCTAGTTTTGACATTGCAGGAGCCAGAATCTAGCACGAAAAGAGCATTACAATTGATTCATGAGTTTGGTCGGGTGGCAGGGTTTAAATTAAATAAGCAGAAAACTAAGGTATTGGAAAAAAATTTGACGGCCTTAGAATTGGAAAGGTTTCAGAAGGAAACAGGTTTAAATGTGGTTAAAAGAGTGAAATATCTAGGGGTAAATATAACAGCTAAAAATATGAATTTGTTCAAAGACAACTATGAGAAATGTTGGTCAGAGATCAAAAGGGACTTAGAAAGTTGGTCCAGATTGAAACTTTCCTTGTTGGGACGAATTGCTGTTATAAAGATGAATGTATTGCCAAAAATGCTGTTTTTGTTTCAGACTTTACAAATTATGGACAAAATGGAGTGCTTCAAGAGGTGGCAGAAAGACATTTCGAAATTTATCTGGCAGGGCAAAAAGCCCAGAATCAAGTTTAAGATTTTAACGGACGCTAAAGAAAGAGGGGGGTTTGCCCTGCCGGACCTAAGGTTGTATTACGAATCAGCTGCATTTTGCTGGCTGAAAGACTGGCTACTTCTTGAAAACACTGATGTTTTGGATTTGGAAGGTTTTAACAATGCTTTTGGATGGCATGCATACCTGTGGTACGACAAGGTCAAAAGTCATAAGGCTTTCAAGAACCATATTGTCAGAAGAGCACTGTTTAATGTTTGGATAAGGTACAAAGACCTACTTGAGAATAAGACGCCAAGGTGGCTGTCACCATTGGAGGCAAAGGCCCCGAAAAGACTCAATATGGAGGCCAATTGGCCGAAATATTGGGAAATAATAGAAAAAGATGGAGACTCTTGGAGATTGCAGAGTGCGGAAAAAATAAAAGACAAAGTGCGAGATTGGCTACATTATGCCCAAATTAAAGAGGTTTTTAAATTGGACAAAAAGATAGGATTCCAGGTGGAAAAATCGAAGTTAGAAACAGAATTGTTAGAACCTAAGGTAAAGGTTTTATCTAAAATGTACAACCTGCTGCTAAAATGGAATACACAAGATGAAACGGTCAAATCAGCTATGATTAAATGGGCACAAGATATCGGGTATAACATTATGTTCGCTGACTGGGAAAAGTTATGGACCACCGGCTTGAAGTTCACGGCATGTAATGCCTTGAGAGAAAATATTATGAAAATGATATATAGATGGTACATAACCCCAGTCAAGCTTGCAAAGATATACCACCTGCCTGATAATAAATGTTGGAAATGTAAGGAAGCTGAAGGAACGTTTTTTCACCTTTGGTGGACATGCCCCAGGGTTAAAGCCTTCTGGGAGATGATATATAATGAGTTGAAAAAGGTATTTAAGTATACCTTTCCTAAGAAACCAGAGGCCTTGCTTTTGGGCATTGCCAGCCAAAGGGTGTTAAAGAAAGACTATACTTTTTTTATGTATGCAACAACGGCAGCAAGGATACTCATCGCTAAACACTGGAAAACACAAGATTTGCCCACGCTGGAGGATTGGCAGACGCAACTGATTGAATATATGGAACTGGCAGAAATGACAGGCAGAATCCGGGACCTGGGAGAAGAAGCAACGGAAGAGGACTGGAAAAAATTCAAGGATTACTTACAAAAATATTGTAAATTGTATGAATGTTAAGAAAGGGAAAGAGTGAAAATAAGTGTGGCTGAAGTAAATTAGTTAAAAAGACTGTGAGCTCATTATGAAATCGGAGCGTAAGTTTATTGTTAAATAATATTATGTGTAAAATCAAGGTTTTAAATTTACTGGAGGTAAATGTAGATTGGGAAACATAATAATTGGAAAATATAAATAAGTATTTGAGATAAGGTAACAAATTGCTGTTTAGAAATTCTTAAATTTGGAAAGCAGGGTCGGGGGATGTGAGGAAGTCCAATTGGTAAAGGAAGTAAGATTCGGAACAAGATGCTATATCTGTTTTGTTATATGTTTTATATGTTGTTTGTATGTGTTTTTTTTTCTCTGTATGTTTCTCTTTCCTTTTTTTTTGTTTTTTTTTCATTGTATTCTGGAAAATTTTGAATAAAAATTAAAAAAAAAAAAAAAAAAAGAAATAAGGTACCACAAAGTAAGTTCTGTGGTAACTTAAATACTAATAAATTTATTATTGCACAAGCTTTTTATACTGCAATAATAATAATACTACTAAAATACTCTGAACACATGCAGTTTCACAATTTCCAACAAAACACAAACAATGTACATTTTGCCAGCCTTGACAATAGAAAGAAAACACTGTGAGTATTTGCAATTTCACATTTTAAACTGTACTATAAAGGGCCAAGTCTGTCCTTCCTCTTTCCCCCACCATGAAAATTAGTACATATCCAAGGCTTCAACCAATCTTAATATGGCCTGACAACTGTGTGTTTCAAATGCCTAAGATCCACTTGTGTTCAAATGAGCTTACTCCCAGGTTAGGGTGCACAGGTGATTGAGGAGTTATCTTAGGCCTTTACCCTGCGGGTAGGAGACAGCGGAGATCTGGTTGTGTTTTGAAGATGATAAAAATACTTTTTACTTCTAAAAGTAAAGTAGTGTTATGGGTCAGTGGGAGAACAGGGATCTCCCAGATTCCAGGGTGCCAGATTTCCCCCTTTAGATTCTTGGGTAGTAGAGTTTAATCAGAAGGTTAGTAAAGGTAAAGGAACCCCTGACCATTAGGTCCAGTCGTGGCCGACTCTGGGGTTGCGGCGCTCATCTCGCTTTATTGGCCGAGGGAGCTGGTGTACAGCTTCCGGGTCAAGTGGCCAGCATGACTAAGCCGCTTCTGGCAAACCAGAGCAGCACACAGAAATGCCATTTACCTTCCCGCCTGAGCAGTACCTATTTATCTACTTGCACTTTGACGTGCTTTCGAACTGCTAGGTTGGCAGGAGCAGGGACCGAGCAATGGGAGCTCACCCCGTGGTGGGGATTCGAACCACCTACCTTCTGATTGGCAAGTCCTAGGCTCTGTGGTTTAACCCACAGTGCCACCCGCGTCCAATCAGAAGGTTAAAAGCTTGCAAAATAAAATAAAATATTGAAATCCAAAAGTCCTCACTGGCATGGGCCCTGCTGCAATTGCATAATTTTAATATGGCCATGGCTGAATGATGGAAAGTTGATACTCTTTTTCAGGGAGGCTTAGCTGCAAATACAGTTGTGCAGCAAGGGCCCGCACACCGCACGAGATCGTACACGGCAGATGGCCACCCAAACTCTGCTTAAAAACCTCCATGGAAGGAGAGTTCACCACTCCTTGTGGAAGTCTGTTCCACTATCAAACATCTCTCGCTATCAGAAAGCCCTTCCCTGCTTTTAGTCGGAATCTCCTTTAGCTCCTGAAGTAGCTAATTCCACCGTGACCCCGATGCTACAAGGGGAAAGTGTTAAGTTGTGGGTGAACATATCAGACGACACAGCGATTCTTCAAACAGCTCTTGTTTATTCACAGGCCAGGACAGAACTGAACTGAAGGGTTCAGTCAGCCTGCTTATATAGAGCTCCAGTACAATGTAACTGTAACAATTTTCTAAAACTATCCAATCAGTGAACGTCACTTTCAATCCCTTATTTGCATAACTATCTTTTTTTTAATATAATAATATTTATTCAAATTTTCAAACATTAACAACATCAAACAAGCATCAGACAGAAAAACAAAAAACAACAACAATTCATATAACAAACATCAAAAAAGAAAAAAGGGAAAAAAGGAAAAAGAGGTAAAATACAAAATTAACGCTAAAAAGAAACTTTTTCTTACATTGTAACTTTCAATACCTTATTTTCTTTGCTTCCACCCACCTTCCCTTCTTGTATTTTTATTTTAAAAATTAATTCAGCAAAATCATCAATTACTCATGACTCAACTTTTATCCTTCCCATTACATTCTACTCATCTTGGTCGCAAAAACCCCTTCATTACGTTTTCAAAGCCCTTAACACTCATTGATTTTACAATGTCTTTGTAGATAAACCTTAAACTTCTTCCAGTCCTCTTCCACCTGCTCTTCTCCTTGATCTCGAATTCTGCCGGTCATCTCTGCCAGTTCCATATAGTCTATTACTTGCATCTGCCATTCTTCCAGGGTGGGTAGGTCTTGCGTCTTCCAATGCTTTGCGATGAGTATTCTTGCTGCTGCTGTAGCATACATAAAAAAGGTTCTGTCCTTCTTTGGCACCAATTGGCCGACTATGTCCAGGAGAAAGGCCTCTGGTTTCTTCAAGAAAGTATATTTAAATACCTTTTTCAGTTCATTATAGATCATTTCCCAGAACACCTTAATCCTTGGGCACGTCCACCACAGGTGAAAGAAGGTACCTTCAGTCTCTTTGCATTTCCAACATTTATTATCTGGTAAGTGATAGATCTTAGCAAGCTTGACTGGAGTCATGTACCACCTATACATCATTTTCATAATATTTTCTCTTAAGGCATTACATGCCGTAAATTTTATGCCGGTGGTCCACAACCGTTCCCAGTCAGCAAACATAATATTATGACCAATGTCTTGTGCCCATTTTATCATAGCCGACTTGACCGTCTCATCCTCAGTATTCCATTTCAACAGCAAATCGTACATTTTCGACAATATCTTAGCATTGGGTTCTAACAGTTCAGTTTCTAACTTTGATTTTTCCACCTGGAAGCCATTTTTCCTATCCAAATTATAGGCCTCTCTTATCTGCAAGTAATGTAACCAGTCCTGTACCTTGTTCTTAAGTTTCTCATAACTCTGCAGTTTCAGTCTATCTCCTTCTTGTTCCAAAATTTCCGAATATCTCGGCCATTTAGATTGCCTATTAAGCTTTTTCACTGCTTTGGCCTCCATTGGCGACAGCCACCTAGGAGTCTTATTTTCCAACCAATCTTTATATCTTGTCCAGACATTAAATAGTGCTTTCCTAACAATATGGTTTCTAAAACCTTTATGAGCTTTAACCTTATCGTACCATAGATATGCATGCCACCCAAAAGCATTGTTAAAACCTTCTAAGTCCAGAATATCCGTGTTCTCAAGAAGTAGCCATTCCTTCAGCCAGCAGAAAGCTGCTGCTTCATAATATAACTTAAAGTCCGGCAGGGCAAACCCCCCTCTGTTCTTAGTATCGGTAAGGATTTTATATTTTATTCTGGGCTTTTTGCCCTGCCAGACAAATCTAGATATTTCCTTTTGCCACTTCTTGAAACAGTCCATCTTGTCAATAATTTGTAGAGTCTGAAACAAAAACAGCATTCTTGGCAATACATTCATTTTGATAACCGCAATTCTACCCAATAAGGAAAGCTTCAAATTTGTCCAAATTTTAAGATCTTTTTTCACATCTGACCAACACTTCTCGTAATTATCTTTAAATAGATTAACATTATTAGAAGTCATATTCACCCCTAAGTATTTCACTTTTTTCACCAATGACAAACCCGTTTCTCCCTGAAACCTCTCCTTCTCCATCACTGTCAGATTCTTCTCCAAGACCATAGTTTTTGATTTATTCAATTTAAAACCTGCCACCTGACCAAATTCTTGTATTATTTCCAAAGCTCTTTTGGTACTAGGGATCGGCTCCTGTAATGTCAGAACTAGGTCATCTGCATATGCTTTCAGTTTGTAGTGTTTAGCTCCGACCTGTATACCCTTAATTTGTTGGTCCCTTCTAATCATGTTCAGCAAGACCTCCAAAACTGAGATAAAAAGCAGAGGGGAAATTGGGCAGCCTTGTCGTGTCCCTTTCTCTATCTTAACTTCTTCTGTAACTGCGTTATTCACTATTAATTTTGCCTTTTGTTCCGAGTAAATCGCACCTATACCATTTCCAAACCTTTCTCCCACCCCCATCCCTAGCAGATTTTTCCTCATAAAAATCCAAGAAATATTGTCAAAGGCTTTCTCCGCATCAATAAAAATCAGGACAGCTTTTGTGTTAATGTTAACTTGTAATTTCTCCAGAATGTCAATCAAATTCCTCGTGTTATTTGACATATATCTGCCTGGGAGAAAGCCAGCTTGGTCTTTATGTATCATTTCAGCTAAAACCTTTTTCAATCTATTAGCCAAAATATCGGCAAAAATTTTGTAATCCACATTAAGTAGGGATATGGGGCGGTAGTTCTTAAGTTGTGACTTTTCAGTCTCATTTTTCGGTATAAGCGTGATATAAGCTTCTTTCCACGATTCCGGCGCTCTTTTCCCCTCCATAATTTCGTTACAGACCTCCATTAACGGTTGAATTAAAAAGTCTTTCAAAACTTTATAGTATTTGGAGGATAATCCATCCGGACCTGGAGACTTGCCTAGTTGCAATTTCTTTATGGCACCTTCAACTTCCTGTTCAGAAATTTTTCCATTCAGTATTAATTTGTTCTCCTGTGATATTTTTTGTAATCCATTTGTTTCTAAAAATTTCTCAATTTTGACCTCGTTCTGTGGCCCTTGTGCATACAAATGTTTGAAGTATCTCTGGAAACAGTCTCTAATTTCCTTTGGGTTTTGTATGTTCCTTCCATTTACTTCAAGATTAGTCACTGTATTTAATTTTTGTCTTTTCTTCAACTGCCAAGCTAGCAGTTTCCCGCACTTGTTAGCCGATTCAAAGGTTTTTTGTCTCATCTGTTTGATCTTCCATTCTATATCCTGATTAACCAATTTCAAATATTCCGCCTGGTATGATTTAATTTCTCGCAAAAGTTCCTGTGACTTAGGTTTTGACCTTAATCTCTTCTCTCCATCTTTAATCTTCTCTAAGATCTTCCCTTTCTTATCCTCTTGAAGTCTCCTCTTTATGGCGTTTTGCTGAATCAAAAAACCTCTCATTACAGCTTTACTCGCATCCCAGATTCCTCTTTTTTCCACTGTAGTCTTCAAATTTATTTCAAAATAATCTTTTATAGTTTTTTGGGCCTTTTTAACGATTTCTGAATCCCTAAACAAGGTGTCATTCATTCTCCATCTGAAGGAGCCAATCTCTGTTAACTTCAATTCCAGTTTCACCGGGTTACGGTCGGAGCAAGTTTTTGGGCAGGTTTCCACCTTTCGGATCTTAGGTGCCATCCCTCTTGTGATCCAGATTTGGTCAATCCGTGTCCATGTCTTATTGGCTTCAGAGAAAAATGTTCCCTCTCTACCTAGAGGGTTTTTGGTTCTCCAAGTATCAATTAAGTCCATATTGTCTGTCATTTCAAAAAAGGTCTTAGGTAGCCTTCCATCGTTTGTGATTATCTGTCTTTCAGATTTGTCCATGTTTGTCGACACAACACCATTCATGTCTCCCATCAAAATGATATTTTGGTCCATGTAGTCCAACAAAGTCTCATGCAGTTTTTTATAAAATTCTGATTTCCCCTCATTAGGTGCATAGACTCCAATAATTAGTATTTTCTCTCCTTGAAATTGTATTTCAATTGCCACAAATCGTCCATGTTCATCTTTAAATAAAAATTTCGGTGAAAGTTTCTCCTTCGCATATATCACAACCCCTCTTTTTTTTACTTTGTCTGATGAGATAAATTCTTGGCCAAGTCGTTTATTTATCAATAATTTCCTGTGGAGTCTTGTAATATGTGTTTCCTGTAAACAAGTTAGATCTAGTTGTTCCTTTTTTAAGATGTGAAAGATTCTGTTCCTTTTACTCGGGGAGTTCAAACCCCTAACATTCCAGGTTAACATCTGCAGAGCCATGTTGCTGTTACAGTCGGGTTCCTCCAACCGCGCCCAGGAGTTGTTCTTGATCTGATGGTTGTGTCTCTAGTTGATCCGACCCCAATGGGTGTCTTCCCAAGTCGGGTGGACCCAGTCCCAGTGTTTCCAGTTGTTTTGTTCTGGCCTTATTTGCATAACTATCTACAGTATCCCCCTGCTGGCCCAGGGTGAGAACTTCAGTACATAACAGAAAGTGTGGTGCAAAATTATACACTGAGAATCTCATAATCTGGAGCACTACTACTAGGAGCAGAGGGACATAGGAACTTTCACCACCAAGGGAGACCATTGGCCCTTTTACTTCAGTAATGCCACCACAGACGGGAAGCAGCTCTCCAGGGTTCCCGATGGGACTGGGAAAGCACTGCCAGCCTGAGTAGACAATATTGAGATAGACAGAACAATGACAGTATAAGGCACCTCCCTCTGTTTCTCTGTGTTCTTGTTCCTTATGCAGAATCAGAAAGACAAATGATTCACCTTGCTTAGTGTTTTCTCACCTGCCTGGGAGCAGTTTCCCAGGGGTCTTTTGCAGCCCTACCTGGAGATGCTACCTGGATTGAAGCTTGCAGAACAAATTACTTTCCCTGCTGCCCTTTCCTATGACAGTTTTCCTGCCTGTTGCTGGCATCCGATTATATGTGTGCATTTCTTGTCTGGTGACTTCAGATAGGTGGCACAATAGCTTCTGAACACCCATAATTTCTGAGATAATGTTTACATGCAAAATTAAAATTATTGCTTCTTTTTTTTTAAAAAAAAGCTGTCATTCCTCCATATTTTACTGATGTGTTTATTTGTATCTGTATTAATTCTGAGCTTTAATTAAAATGCATTCAAACTTTTTATTTTTATTTTTGCATCGCTTCTGCGGAGCTGTCAAGGTGTGAATATTAAATTAACCATACGCCTAAAATATCCTCAGCCACCCCCCCACCCCGCCTCATCTATAGGCACTTTCACTACTGTTTCAAAGTAGCACCAGCTGCTAATCTATAATGGCAGCTGATCATAATAAACCAATAAAAATAGGTGAGTTGCTCTGAAAGTTTAATCAGTAACATATTTAGCATGACTGATTTCAATAAACTACTTGTTTTCTCTTGGTTGGTATTTTGAAATTAAATTGCAATATGGATGACCTAACATTTCTGGTCTTCTTGATCTCCAGTGCTTAAAATTAGTGAGTAATTATATAATAATGGTAATAAATGGATCTGCACTAACTGTTAATTAATCAGTGGGGGCCAAATCTAATTGCCGAGGGCCAGTATAAAATTAGTGGGACTGTGAGTTAAGGGGATTCTTGTTTATTATTTGAGATTATTTTGGTCCTGGAACATGACTGTAATAAGGGAAGGGGGGGGAGGAATAATAATATATTAAATATTAGCCTTAATAATGAGCGGTTGTTCACAAATGATTAAACAAGGGCTATTTTATACCTTCTTCAGTATCTCAAATAAAGAAGCTGCAATGAGGTAATATTTTAATTTTAAATTTGTTTAAATTTAATTGATTAAGCACAGAGCTAGATTAATCATTAACCTCCATATCCTCTGGCTGGAGGGGGGTCAGGAAGGGAAGGAGAGGTAGTTCTCCATCTGCTGCAGTGCCCCCCCTCAGCCCCCCATATTTCAGCAGCCATATTTGTTTGCAAAAATGTCTATACCACCAACATTAAGCGGGGCGGGGGTGTGTGTCAAGGCAGTGAGCAGCATAAAAGCAGCAATTCATAAAACAAGTGAGAAACACATTGCAAATCAATAGATCAGCTTTAATACATTGTCCCGCTTGGAACACCCATCAGCGAAAGCTTGGGTGAACCAAAGGATTTTAAGAAGGTACCCAAAAGCCAATATTGTAGGTGCCTGACTGGAGTTCAGCTGGAGTGTATTCAAAATGGTGAAGGTAAAGGGACCCCTGACCATTAGGTCCAGTCGTGGATGACTCTGGGGTTGCAGTGCTCATCCTGATTTACTGGCCGAGGGAGCCAGTGTACAGCTTCTGGGTCATGTGGCCAGCATGACTAAGCCGCTTCTGGCGAACCAGAGCAGCACATGGAAATGTCATTTACCTTCCCGTCGGAGTGGTACCTATTTATCTACTTGCATTTTGACATGCTTTCGAACTGCTAGGTTGGCAGGAGCAGGGACTGAGCAATGGGAGCTCACCCCGTCATGGGGATTTGAACCGCCGACCTTCTGATTGGCAAGCCCTAGGCTCAGTGGTTTATACCACAGTGCTACCTGCATCCCATATTCAAAAGGGTAGGTGCTACCAAATAAAAGACCCTGGTTTTAGCTGGCTCTACTAACAGTTTCTCTCCTGAGAATCTCTGTGACCAGACAGGGGTATGCAAGGCAAGGGGTTCCTGGAGATCACTTGTCCCAAGTTGTCCAGGGCTTTATTTGTTAATGCCAAGACCTTAAACAGCTCTTTCAGCCCAGGTGTTATGTGCTGTTGATAGTTATGTGCTCCCTCCACTGTCAGATCTCCTCTGAATGCTAGTTGCTGGGAATCGCAAGCGGGGAGGACGCAGTTGCACTCAGGCTTCCCATAGGCAGGGAGCCACACTGAGAGCAGGAACTCAGAACCCAGCAGGTTTTAATCCAGATGTATGGCAACCCATGTCAGCAGTGTCATTTTTGTTGATTTTCTATTAAAAAAATAATAGGTCAAAATAGGTCAAAAACATCAAAGCTCAACAATTCCAGGCAAAACTATAAAAAGCTCAGCAACTGCCCGGATTTTCACTGTTTGAAATATGGCAACCCTAAGTTAGACCTACTGCCAGCAATGTTTATCATCATCATCAAACTTTTATTATTTGTACCCACCCATCTGACCGGGTTTCCTTCCAGGGGCAGGGCAGAGGTGACCTTAGAGTCCAAGGGGGTGGATTTTATAAACAAGCACACAAGCAAGCAAACCAATAATTTTGTTGTTGTTTAGTCATTTAGTCGTGTCCGACTCTTTGTGACCCCCTGGACCAGAGCACGCCAGGCACTCCTGTCTTCCACTGCCTCCTGCAGTTTGGTCAAACTCATGCTGGTAGCTTCGAGAACACTGTCCAACCATCTCATCCTCTGTCGTCCCCTTCTCCTCTTTCCCAACATCAGGGTCTTTTCCAGGGAGTCTTCTCTTCTCATGAGGTGGCCAAAGTATTGGAGCCTCAGCTTCAGGATCTGTCCTTCCAGTGAGCACTCAGGGCTGATTTCCTTAAGAATGGATTGGTTTGATCTTCTTGCAGTCCATGGGACTCTCAAGAGTCTCCTCCAACACCATAATTCAAAAGCATCAATTCTTCGGCGATCAGCCTTCTTTATGGTCCAGCTCTCAAGAATAGCCAGGGCAAAAAGAGAACCATGTCTCCCCTCTGCCATGGCCATCTTGCTCTAGCCAATGCAAGCTAGCAGGACTTTGGAAGTGATAGATCATCCATCGCTCCCCTCCCTTCCTTAGGATTACTTTATTAGTTTCAATCAGTTAATAAGACAGACTATTAATCAGTTGACAGTCCTACAAATAATATTCATGACTTTTATCAATATTATTATTATTATTCCAGTATTCCAGATGAGAGTGAATCAGAATTTTGTGTTGGCCTCTCCACTCTGACATTCTAGTCACCCAACCATGTTAGAGTAAAATTACTAATATCTGACCAGGTTCTGGTCTGCACCTGTGAAATACAAATCTAAGTCCTTTGCTTGGAGCCAAATGGGCAGAGAGCCTAGTGCATGCAAGGTGTGTGTGTGGTGGTGGGGAATCTGTGCGCTGTTAAGAGATTCCCTGGAATCCCTCACAACACCTTGTCAGATAAATTAGAAGAATTGCAGTAAAAGGTAGAAAGCCCTGGCAAGAACGGAAGGAGGGCATAAGGCAGTTAAATAGCCAGGGCTGCGTTATTGTCCAGCAAAACGTCCATTTGCTGGAGGAATTTCCCTTCTGTGCCAGTTGCTGTAAAATGCTGCTGAGCTTGCACAATATTTTCCGGCACGCAGAAACCAATCAATCAGATGATTTGCACGAGGGCTAAGCCAGCAAGGCCCACCGCGAGGAGGCGCGGCCAACAGCAGCCCAACATGGCGGTCTGAGAGAGGCTGCTACCCAGCACGAGCTGGAACAAGAGCTAAAAGATGAAGCTGCCCGCTTTATCATAAGGAGAACGAGAGGCCCCAGAGTGCCTCCGAGTTGGAAACAGCTGTGATTTGATTTCTCATTACTGCCAGTTGACTGGGGAGTGGTAATGGTTGTGAGCACAGAGCTAGAAAGCGAGAGGGTGGGGAGAGGAAGGGAAGGAGATTTTGGGGGCAGGGGGGCGGGGGAGAGAAACAAACTGCGGAAGGAAATGTAATGAGCCAGGATTAAGGATGGGGGACAAATTTGATTCCGTTCACATGTAAAGGCAAATCTACCAAATTTGCAGCCCCCGAAACAATAAGTAAATCGAATCATAGCCATCCTTTGAAATTTGCACTTCTGTTAATTTTGTGATCATCTAATCATAGAATTGTAGAACTGGAAGGGACAACAACAACAACAATTTATTATTTATACCCTGCCCATCTGGCTGGGCTTCCCCAGCCACTCTGGGTGGCTTTCAACCAAATATTAAAATACAGTAATACACCAAACATTAAAAGCTTCCCTAAACAGGGCTGCCTTCAGATGTCTTCTAAAAGTTTGGTAGTTGTTGTTCTCTTTGACATCTGGTGGGAGGGCGTTCCACAGGGTGGGCGCCACTACCGAGAAGGCCCTCTGCCTGGTTCCCTGTAACTTGGCTTCTCGCAGCCCAACAGAGACTCCGTCTCCTCAGAGTATTGCAAAAGAATGATGTCAATCAACATTTGCTGATCTCCTTCTACAGGTCCACAATAGAAAGTGTCCTTTAATACTGCATCATGGTGCGGTACGCTGGTTTGACATCAACTGATAGGAAGTGCCTACAGAGGGTGGTGAATACAGCACAAGATATTATGGGCTGTCCCGTGAATCTGCTGGATGACATCGCGAAGAGCGTTGCCTCAGGAGAGTGAGGAGAGTTCTCAGGGATGAGTCACACTTTGGTTGGCATTTTCTTGATCTCCTGCCCTCAGGCAGAAGATATAGAAGCATGATTAGTTGCACCAGCAGGGTAAAGAGCAGCTTCTATCCATGGGCTGTTAGGCTGCTGAATGAAAAGTTAACAACAGGGCAACTGACTTTCGGGTTTGGTGGGTGTCTGTCAGTAAACGAGGGGAATTAAGACTAAGAGAGCTGAGTGGGGGGTGCTCGTGTAATCTCACTGTATACAAGTTGTACAAGTGACAATAAAGTATTTCAATTATTTCAATTCAATATTTCAAAAAGCGAAAATCCAGACAAAAAACTTGTTGAGCAAAGTTGTTTGGCAAAGTTGTTGAGTTTTGTTTTGGGGGGAGCTTTGTTGAGCTCCCCCTATACTTCCAACATGGGCTGCAAGATGTCCGGATTTTCCCAGACACGGAGCGATTTTCCACCCGGACGCTGTTTACAAGGGGTGAATACCAGCTATGTCCAGGAAATTCCAGATGTATGGCAACCCTAATACTTGACATTATGTGGGCAATGCTTGGACAAATATCAGAAGTCAGGGGATGGGCTGATGAGGACTTTTAGCAGCCTTGTCCTTCCCTATAACTGCTAGAAGACAGGTTGCGTTTTGTGCATGATTTATACAGTTTGCAGAATCTAGCTTTTCTTGTGGAATTTTTGTTAAGTTGGAACAGAGTTTTGATCCCTCACCCCCTTAAGCACAGATCACCAGGTGGCCTTGTGAACGCTCTTTTACGGAAGGGTTATCCTCACTCCAATCCTGCAATTTACCGTATTTTTCGCCCTATAGGACGCACCGGCCCATAGGACGCACCTAGGTTTTTTTTGGGGGGGGGGATAAAGAATTTTTTTTAATCCCCCTCCCAGCCACGGCTTCAGCGCGCCCCACGCTCCAGGCAGCAGGCTGCTATCCGTAACCTAGGGAGCCCTGCGGGAACTCCCACGGCCCCCCCAGGCTTGCTGATAGCTTCCTGAAGCCTGGAGAGCGAGAGGGGTCGGTGTGCACCGACCCCTCTCGCTCTCCAGGCTTCAGCGAAAGCCTGCATTCGGCCCATAGGACGCACACAGATTTCCCCTTCAATTTTGGAGGGGAAAAAGTGCGTCCTATAGGGTGAAAAATGCGGTAGTTTAGGCTGGTAGAAAAATGACTTCCCTAAGAGCTTTAAGGTAGCCCAGTCAACAGGGGCACTATTTAAAAAAGAATAATAAAAAAGGCCGATGCTTTCGCTGACTTTTGGCATCCAATCTGCCTCAGCCACCTTTTCCTTTCTCCTCTAGTGGCAGCAGCTGGAAAGAATAAATTCAGGATGGTTCTGGAAATATGCACGGCATACAAATGTCCTAGAGTGGCTCCAAACTTGACAGCTATAAAAGATGTTCTCGAATGAATTTTAAGCTTTCCCAGTAACCATTTGGAAAAACTTTTTACTTCCAACATTTAAGCAAGTGTAAAATCAATTTTCTTGGCCCAGGCTGTGCAGTGCAAACAATTACTATCTATTAATATCAGGTTGGCACATGTAAGATGTGCGCAGAGAGGAAAGATAGCACTCACCATATAATTAGTATATCAGGAGCCTGGGCACACCTGCTGTAGTTCAGGTTACGTTGGAATTTTCTTTTCCCCCCCCTCCCCAATGCTCTGTCTGAATATAGAATCCAATTAAAAACAAAAATAAAATAAAATAACAGGGATGACAGATTAACACTACACATTTCCCGATCACCGATTGAAATTTCTGGATCAATAATGCTAATTCATTCGGAATATTGTAAGAAGGATGAAAACGCCATTGACTATAATTACAGGATTTCACAAAATGCCGTGGAACGCTTCTATAAAAGCCTGCGCTTCCCACTGACAAATTCTCTGCCGCCATCCACCCCATTGCTATGGCAAGAGTTTAGTCCTCCTCCTCATCCATGCACATGTCAAGTGATTATACCCCCCTGGTGCATTGCTAGCATGAAGGGGCGGTTGATGCAATTACTGGGAGTGCAGTCAGGCCCCTGGCATAAAACAAACTGCCCACCCCCATGTCTGTTTGCTTATTTATTGCATTCATGTCCCACCTTTTCCTGCAAGGAGCTCAAGGTGGCACACACAGTTTCCCCCCTCCTCATTTAATCCCCCCACAAGGTAAGTTAGGCTGGGAGGCAGTGACTAGTCCATGGTCATCCAGTGAGTTTCATGGCTGAGTGGGGATCTGAACCCTGGTCTCCCAGGTCATAGTGCAACACTCTAACCACTGCACCACCCTGGCTCTCTGTCTATGATGTCCAGTGGAGAATGCTATGTGTGAGCAGTTGCATGAAGGGCGGAAGGAGATGGGGAAGAAGTTCAGTTTTGTTAACTTTTTAACATGAAGTGAGCTAATCTTTACTTCCCGAATCAGTCCACAAACTGGAATACAGCCATGCTTCAAAGTTCACATTTTGTAGTGAATTTTGTAGGGCAGTTCCCCAGTCCAAAAATGTGTTGAAAAATATCGATGTTGTGGCAAAGTGTGCACAAAAATGCATATGTATGAGTGAAAACTGTACATTTGAAAATGCTGCCAGCAGAATTATGTAGATTGTGAGAAATGTTCACTAGTACCTTGAGAAATTTTCACAAGGACTTTTTTTAAAAATTCAAATTGATGTAGAAATTACATGAACTGAACTGGGAAAAAAATGAGTGAAACAATAAATGGACTTATTCATAAATCCCTGGTGAAAGGGGCTTTGAATGCCTGAAAGATTCACCATGGATCATGAACCACAGAATCAATGGCATAGATACAAATTTCATATAATTCCAAAGACAATGTTGTTGAATGGAGTCCGTTTAGACAGGAGGTGCTCAGAAACCAGCTGATTGCAGAATTCAGCTTTTCTTGTCACCAAATTTTGGTTACTGTGGTGCAGACTTAGTTTTAATTTTTGGAGCATGGATCACATGCACTGTTTAATCTAGAGATGAGCTAACACCTCCCTGAGAATTTTTGCAAATCCTATTGAAACTTGTCTAGCATCCCTTGAAATTCCTGCAAATGCTTTGCCTCAAATGTCTCTTTAACCAAATATGGAGAGAGAGAAAATGTTTTAAGCAAAATTCTGTTCTGAGTTTGAGTGCTGTGACATCCCTGGAAAAAAAGGAGCACTTACTTGAAGGATGATGTCCAGATCTCACACAACAAATGAACAGCACCTGTACCCCCATTGCATTATGTCCATGAAAGGCCCGAGGGAGTGACTCTGTCCCAAACTACTATCCATTTTGTTCTGGGAAATTAAGAATGACTAAACCATGCTTAAATTCGGGGAGAGACAGAGTTGAGATGGCCTGCCAATGTATTATTTTGGAAGTGCCGATCAGATCAAGCACAGATGGGCAGCACAGAGCTCTGATATTCAGCTTGGATTTGAAAGTGTTATCATTGGGATGGTAAACAAGTTCATAAGGACCCTAATGAGGCAAAAAATTGCTATGGTAACAGACAAAGAACAGTCTGGAAATCGAAGAGGAGTCTGTACATGGTGGCTCAAAAGGTACTGGAGTGTGATGTTTCTGGTAAGATGCTTTGGCTTGGGTTTAGATGGCCTAAGGCTTTTTTCACGCTTGAGGTTTAAATCAATTCTTGCTTGAATCGCTTTGTATCGCAAATGCAAAACCTATATTGACGAGGATGTCCATTCCTGCATTCTGTTCCACATTTCCACAGGGCATGCACAATACACAAGAGCTTCCAAGGTGCATTTCAGCATTTTGCTCAGCAAATAAGCGAAAGCTGAAAGTTCTCAGAAGACCTTTCTCTGAGAGAATTTCCAAGGTTTTCTTTTTCTTACCCTGCTAGAAGAAGAACACCAACATTTCCCCAATATATTCTCCCTAATTAGGGTGTGTTTGTGTGTGTGTGATTATATATATATATATATATATATATATATATATATATATATGCCATTCCCTCATCACCACCTACCACCACTAATGGCCACCAGAGGTGGGCCACATTCACAGCATACATATACCCATGTCTTCACTGCAAGAACCCTGGGAACTATAGTGTGTTAAGAGTGCTGAGAGTTGCTAGGAAATTCTTTGCTCCACTTCCAGAGCTACAGTTCCCAAAGTTCCCTGTGAAGAGGGATTGATTGTTAAACCACTCTAGGAACTAGCAACTCTCGGCACAATTAACAAACTAGAGCTCCCGGAATTCTTTGGAGGAAAGCTGGGACAGTTCAAAGCACCTTCATAGCACTTTCAATGTATGGTGTGAATGTGGCAAAGGCCTGGGGCCTTGTGGCAGATACAGTATGGCACCCAGGCTGCTAACACAGTTGTTGCTTCTGACGGTTTCAGCAGCAGAAACATAAAACCTTCAGAAAAAAAGAAAAGCAACTGTGCTAATGGTGATCCCCACGTCCAAGAAACTGTTGTAGAACTTCTCTTCTCCTGGAGAAATTTGGGGATATTGTGTGTGTACCCTTCTCCCAATTTCTTTGCCCACAAGTGGGGTGGAGAATTTCCAATGGGCACTTCCGCACAGCTCTAATTTAAACTGGGCCTACACAAGTCATGACACTCCAAGGCATGGACTTCTTATCAGATGATGGTCCACCAGAGATTCTATCTTCACTTGTTTCATGGGACTAAAAAACATAGGGTGGCAGTGGTGGAGGCTATCAAGCAATCAATAGGTTTCAATCCGTGGCTGCTAAACTACTTGGTGGGTCACAAACTGTGCACTTCTGCATTAAGCGTCTGCCATCCCAGTGGTGGGACAATGCTATGGCCTTGGGACTGGGTGGCCACATTTCAAAACTGAAGCCATTTGAACATCTGAAAGGGGCTCTTTGATTTCCTCCACAGTGAATGAGGATTGAGGCCAAGCTACATGATTGCACCCATGCATGATGTTCTCTTCCTGGACTTTTCAGGACTCATGATGGACTGTTCCTGGACCATTTCAAATGACAGGTGGTTCATTGAATATTTGATTGCTCCCTCTAACAAAAGCAGACATATAGGCGCACAACCTTTCTCCTTGTGGAAAATGAGTACATCAAGGACAAAGGTTCTAAATCCTAGCCTTGGTCCAAGCAGTTAGGTATATTTATGAGAGTCCTGCAGGATCAGGCCAATGGCCCCTCTAGACCAGCATCATGTTCTCACAGTGGCCAGCTAAATACCTGTAGGAAGCCTGCAAAGCAGGACATGAGCACAAGAACACAAAACCTCACCTGTGGTTTCCAGCAACTGGTATTCAGAAGTATTACTGCATCCGAACATGGAGCCAGAGTGTAGCTATCACAGCTAGGAGTTGCGTTTTGCTCTGTTGCAGGGGCATAAGTGCTCCTCCCCTTGTTATAGTCAGAAGTGGCACAGTTCAAAAGCAGGTGCCCACCTGGGAAGGACGATCATGGTTTTCAGCACTGAGACACAAGGCCTACTCCCTGCTCGCTTCCTCTTTTGCCTTCCAATCCGTTGCCATGTTCTGTTTCAGTTTGGAGAACTGTACCAGTGAAAGGAGCAAGGCCTCCAAGGATCGCTGCCAGTGTAGCTGTAAACTGCAGCTCAGAGCAGAGCTAACAGAATGGTTAACACATCCTCCAAGCACCGTGCTGCATTCAAAGGCAGTTTATAACACAGCAAACCCAAAGGGCAAAAATCTGCTGGCAATCGCAAAGATGTTGCCAGGATTGCACGGAGACCATCCAGGGCACTGAACAAAATTCTAGGAAAATCAGGACTGCAAGGCTTTCCTTCTCAGGCTGTGCTTGACATGAACATCATCATACTTTCTCTTGTGTTGAAAAAAGTTTTCATCATATATATTTTTTCTATGCTTAGTGGGGAAATATTGTTCTTTTTATTCCCCACTATTGCATCATTATTTACAATATGTTTTACTGCCTTCAGGGATGGAGGAGAAACTTGGTTTGGTTCGGGTTTTATTGTGGACTTACCTAATTCTCACTTGTCTGAAACTTGTGGTGCAGTTCTCCAAGCAAAAAACTTGCATAAAAATGTGCTCATTAGGAGAATTGTACATAAAAATGCACACATTAGTGAAAATAAGATACAAACATGCAATATATTATGGGGAAAGTTGCTTGCAAAAAATGTATATGTCAGGCAAAATTGCATAGGAAAATGGGTAAATTATCAGAAATTTGCACTAAAATGCTGATGAATTTCCATGGGAGCTTTTTTTTAAAAAAAGTAAAGTAAACTCATGTAGAGATTTGGATAACTTAATTTTGGAAAAATGAAAAACTGATATAGATTTGTCCATCTCCAACAGCAGTTATTCTGCTTGCCTGTACAATGGCCATTATAATATTCTTATTCTTATTCTTATTCTTATTCTTATATTTTTATTAATGAGGGAGCTAATAACTGATGCTCATGTCTAGGCTGCCACAGGGAACCTTCTGCATTCTAGTCAAATACATTGAGCACCAGCTCTTACAACATATACATTAAAAGTGTATTTGGCTTGTCATGTTTCCATTGCATCTGTATGTCCAACCTGTTTTTTGGTCTGCAGTTAATCAGCCATGATGGGGCGCATATTGATTTCACACAGAGTGGCTTGTCCTACACACGTTCCTAGCTGCCACTGCAAATCCCTTAATCTGAGGATGGTTTGGAACTCCCATAGTTTAACATTCCATTCAATCTGCGGCTTGGATTGCTCTCCCCAGATACAACAAATGCTATTATGAAGCAGGCTGAATGTAGCAAAAACAAAGTGCTCTGTTAAATTTAGAAGACTCCATTGACTTACAAGCAGACTGGTTGCACTTTTAAAAGTCCCAGAACCAGCCAGCCAGCAAAAAAAAAAAAAAATGAATTGTGCATGATGCAAGGCTAAAATAGACCATTTGCACATGAAGTAAGACCTGAATTTGAGGTTAACATTTGTGTTTTCAACTTTCTCATCCACCGGCTCAGGTAACATTTGCACACCAAGAATACTCTGCAACTTTCCGTTGTTGGGACCTGCTTGTTCCCTCTAAATTAGATCATAGGTAGCAAAGAGAGTGGGACGCGGGTGGCGCTGTGGGCTAAACCACAGAGCCTAGGACTTGCCGATCAGAAGGTCAGTGGTTCGAATCCCCGCAATGGGGTGAGCGCCCATTGCTCGGTCCCAGCTCCCGCCAACCTAGCTGTTCGAAAGCACGTCAGAGTGCAAGTAGATAAATAGGTACCACTCTGGTGGGAAGGTAAACGCCATTTCCGTGCGCTGCTCTGGTTCACCAGAAGCGGCTTAGTCATGCTGGCCACATGACCAGCTCCCTCGGCCAATAAAGCGAGATGAGCGCCGCAACCCCAGAGTCAGTCACGACTGGACTTAATGGTCAGGGGTCCCTTTACCTTTACCTTTAGCGAAGAGTGTGGGTTTACATCCATGGGCATTTCCTGAGTGGAGAATTCACCCCTCTCCTCTAAACTCACTTTCTTAGGATAGAGTGCGTTGCCTCTTTGCTACTTTGTCTAATGTGGAAGTACAGTGGTACCTTGGGTTACATACGCTTCAGGTTACATACGCTTCAGGTTACAGACTCCGCTAACCCAGAAAAAGTGCTTCAGGTTAAGAACTTTGCTTCAGGATGAGAACAGAAATCGTGCTCTGGCGGTGCGGCGGCAGCAGGAGGCCCCATTAGCTAAAGTGGTGCTTCAGGTTAAGAACAGTTTCAGGTTAAGAACGGACCTCCGGAACGAATTAAGTACTTAACCCTAGGTACCACTGTACTGGCAGTCTTAAAAATGACTCCTAAACCAAGGGTAGCCAACACATTGACCTTCCAACGTTTTGGAGGATAGTTTCCATCGTCAGAAGTGATGATCCCTGACCATAGCCACACTGGCTGAGCCTAATAGGAACTGGAGGGCAAAACATCTGGGGGTGCCACATTGCCTCTGTGTGCTAAACTAACATGGGAGTTTGAACTTCTTGGGTTGAAGAGGGGCTGCAACAACCCTAGTCAAAATCCAATCAAGGTGTGTGCTTTTTGAGGAAAACTACATCTCTGCAAACTACAAGAGGGATGTGAAATCAAACGAGGAAGCTGTTGCTTTTTTTGAAAGCTAAGTTGAATCCCATATGGAAACCTGCTATTTAGCTTGTAGGCCCAGATTTACCCAGCCAAACTAAAATGGTTTCACTGTTGCTCATCCTGCTGCCACTTTTTGCTCCATTTGCGATGAGATGGCAGGATGAACTAGCTACTGAAACTGAGGAGATTCAGTTTATTACAGCATCATATATACAAATTACCTAACTTGTGCCGAACCATATGGAAAGCTCTCTGTTGAATTTGGCGTCACTAGTGGGGTGAAACCAGGTTGAATTTTGTTCCTCTTCCTTCCTCTTCAATTATACCATAGATTGGCTCAGGCAGAAAGCTCCAACTGATCATCTGGGCATAGCAATCAGCCCTCAGGAACATTACAGTGATGTAGTCAATGCCAACACACACAGTGTTGCCTTGTGCTAAAAACACCAAAGGGAACTCAAGTGCCCACTGATTCCTCATGCAAATCAGTAGTGCTTAATGCTAACCTGGGGCTAAATCCTTCTCTGCAAAGGGGGCCAGTCACCTAAGTTACCATGTTTGGAGACAAAGAATCATTTGATAGTAGCTGTATTTTAGGACTTAAAGCCTAAAACATAGTATGGGGGGGGGGGGGGGGGGGGGGGCGCTAGCCACAGATTACACCATTGAAGTTTCTGTCGGCTAAATCTGATTTGAGACAATCACAGAAGGGATTTTAGCTCCAGAGTGAAACTCTGCTTGATTATAAATATATCTATCTGTCTGTCTATCTAGTGCTTTTTTCTGGGGGGACGCAGGGGTATACATACCCCTAAATGTTTTGTGAATCTTTGTACTTTTGTCCATTTACTGTATTTATTTTTCCCAGTTTGAACTATAAAATAATGATTTTCTTGAGTCAAAATGAGAGTACCCCTAAACATTTTTAAACATCTATCTATCTATCAATCATCTATCTTTCTATCTATATCTATCTATATCTATCTATCTATCATCTATCTATCTATATCTATCTATCATCTATCTATCTATCTATCTATCTATCTATCTATCTATCTATCTATCTATCTATCATCTATCATCTATCATCATCTATCTATCTATATCTATCTATCATCTATATCTATCTATCTATCATCTATATCATCTATCTATCTATCTATCTATCATCTATCTATCTATCTATCTATCTATCTATCTATCTATCTATCTATCTATCTATCTAT
>JAXCMG010000039.1:13023521-13212014 GCA_034642415.1 Podarcis siculus
TATCTATCTATCTATCTATCTATCTATCTATCTATCTATCTATCTATATCTCTATCATCTATCTATCTATCATCTATCATCTATCTATATCTATCATCTATATCTATCTATCATCTATCTATCTATCTATGTATCTATCTATGTATCTATCTATCTATCTATCTATCATGTATCTATCTATCTATCATCTATCATCTATCTATCATCTATCATCTCTCTCTCTCTCTCTCTCTCTCTCTCTCTCTCTTTCATGTATCATCTATCTATCTCCTACCTAACTACCTATAATATACACCAACTTTTTCCCTGATAAGACTCACGATGGCTTTCAGATAAAAACAAGACCTGCTGAAAACGTACTCAAACTACACAAACAGGCTAGGCCAAGGGTCAGCAACCTTTTTCAGCCATGGGCTGGTCTACCGTCCCTCAGACCATGTGGTGGGCCGGACTAAATTTTGAAGGGGGAAAAAATAAATGAATTCCTATGTCCCACAAATAATCCAGAGATGCATTTTAAATAAAAGCACACATTCTACTCATGTGAAAACACGCTGATTCCCGGACCATCCGCGGGCTGGATTGAGAAGGCCATTGGGCCCCATCTGGCCCCCAGGCCTTAGGTTGCCTACCCCTGGGCTAGGCTATGACTAAGGTGCAAGTGACAACCTAGCATAACTGAGACCACATAATTGTGCTCACTGTGTGAGGGCAGCAAAAAAGACCCACTTCTCTGTCTCCATTGCATCCTCAGGTAGCTGTCCAGCAGAGGCTGTTTTGTATTGTCTGTTGTCTGTTGACATCTATGCAATTTTTGACCCTTTGGGAAGCCCACTGTGACTTGTTCATTTCTGCCTTCCTGGAATAGTTGGCTCATGTGTCCTTTTGAAAGACAGCCCTCTGCAGGACATCTACTGCTGTTTGAACAAATCTCGCCTTTTGAAGGCCAATGGCATGATCCTATGAGAAGCTGCATCAAAGTGATAAGATCCTGTGAACTACCTCTGTGCCAATGTGAGCCGCTAACTCATCCTCTCCTGCTGATCTAGGGACCCGACCCCACTCCAAACGCCCGTGCAGCAGCAGCAGCCCTTGGCACTTCCGTACTGCTGATTTGCCCAGCTCCAGCATGGCACAGCTGTGCTAAGCACATAGATTATATCACTCTGCCAAAGGTGAGGAGGGAACACGGCCCTTTTGTAGCATTATGCATGCCTTTTTGGCTCTCAGGAGTTGCAGAGTCCAGGATAAATGTCCACCAGCTACAAGTTAGTCCACACCTGAGCTGCTTCCTTGTTGCTCCTCTGATAATGCCTCTCTTGGACAGGATTTCACGTCTGATAATCTCAGAGAAGTCACTCTGGTGCTGCTAATGTAGCAAAAACAATGCAGGAGGCAGCAATTATGAGTTACTGGTCTCTACAGCCTCAGCAGGTGCTGTGATTCCCTCATAGTTTGACTTCACCCTGGAGGCGCACTTCATCCTCTCTCGAGACAGACGGATGCCAACAACAGCAACAATTGTGCCGCCTGTGAGGCAGCTGCCAGGGGTGGAAATAGAAGGGAGCCATGAGGAAGAGACCAAGCAGTCAGAGGCATAGGGGGAAGGAGGTGGGAAAAGAGCAGTAGGAGTCTGTGGTAGGTTCAAAGATTGCCATGCCTTGGAATCCCCTCCATCCTCTCCTCCACTGTCTCAATGAAGCAAGGAGGGACTTGAAAAAATGGGAGCAGCTGGAGTTGTGAGTGAGGAGAAGCCGACAAAAGCTTCAGACAAAGGGGGTTAAGAAAGCAGGAAGTGACATAGCTATGCTGGTACACTAGTGGCCAAAATTGTGGAAACCTTTTGGGAAAAGTGTATTTCTAAGGTTTGATGGCTCATAACACAACATTTTTTGGAGTAATACCATAAAATTATATATCATTGGAAAGATATTTTATTGAAGGATGTAATGCAACAAAGTTTGTTCAATTATCTGTATTCTGTCAAAAGTTCTAGCCAAAAAACCAGAAAAAGGAAGCACAACTTGCTTAGGTTGATATGCAGTAGCTTTCCTTCATTTGAATGTAGCCAATGAGCATGAGTGTTTAGGGAGCCAGTCAGGTGTTATGAGCCATCAAACACTTTTCCCAAAAGGTTTCCACAATTTTGGCCACTAGTGTACTCCAGCTGTCTGAGACAGAGCACAGGTCTGCAGAGGTAGATTGCCTATGCAACTAATTAGTGGGAAGGGTGGCGCTGTGGGTTAAACCACAGAGCCTAGGACTTGCCGATCGGAAGGTTGGGGTGAGCTCCCGTTCCTCGGTCCCTGCTCCTGCCAACCTAGCAGTTCGAAAGCACGTCAAAGTGCAAGTAGATAAATAAGTACCGCTCCGGCGGGAAGGTAAACTGCGTTTCCATGCTCTGCTCTGGTTCGCTAGAAGCAGCTTAGTCATGCTGGCCACATGACCTGGAAGCTGTATGCCGGCTCCCTCGGCCAATAAAGCGAGATGAGCGCCGCAACCCCAGAGTCAGTCACGGCTGGACCTAATGGTCAGGGGTCCCTTTACCTTTTTTAGTGTAAACATCACTTGTACCTTAGGAGTTGATGTAACTGAGTGCTTTTGCTAAGAAAGAACTAAGATTCCAGTCGCCTGTCCTTAGTCTGTCTACATTGACTGACTGTGGCTCTCCAGTGATTCAGTCTCTTCCTGCTTTCCCCAGAGATGGGATTGAACGTGGGACCTTCTGCATGCAAAGCAGGTGCTCTACCACTGAGCTATGGCCCTACCAAGTATTCATAAAACAGGGCAGTTGCTCCAAAGAGGTGACAATGGTTCTGGACGCTGTGTGAGTCTGAAGACACAACCTGCAGCCGATGACCCTACAGAGATCCCCTCTCCATTCTTCAATATAAAGAATAACACACACACCACAGCCCGCTACTGCCAATAACACACTTGATGGGTACAGCGTAAACCAGCTCTTTGGAAAAGATCAAATCTCAACAGCACTTGGAGCTCAGCATCCCAATCTGAAATTTCAAAAAAATAAAGGGAAACCCTCTCCTGAGCTTCCTCCCTCAATCCCCCCCTCCAAAATAAAGCCTAATTAGTGTTAGTCTATTGGAGAGGAAGTTGAGCACGCTGCTCCACCACTGCCAAATAAAATTAAGGCCCAATTATTGATAAATGAAGAGTGGTTTGTGCTGGAGCCTGGCCTGCAGTCGGAGGAAATACATCTGTCATTTGGCCTGCTCAGGAGTCATTCATGTGTGGCATAACATCCTGTGCATCTATCATGCATCTGCAGATTTTTGTTTAAATTCACTTAGCTGTCTAACTAGATTCAGTCCTGGGTGCTTCGTACGGAGTGAGTATTTGGACTGACAGATGCAATTCTGGGGCTAAAACGGCGTGTGACTCAACTAGCTATCCCTGCATATTAATTATCATTGAACGCATTAACAGCTAAAGCCTGTATTTTGCTACCTGGGTTTTGGGGTGTGCGTGTGTACATTTGTATACATCTTTTACATGTAACAATTGCTCTCTTGCTCTGGGGCAGGTAGGAGGCAGACTGCAGATCAATGGGCCATTGTTGTCTAGGGCATTTATTATTACCATGAAAATTAAAATGTGTTTGAAACAGTGCAGTGGGGAGGAAGGAAGATGCCCCTCTTTTGCCCTTATGCAAATTCTATAAATTGGAAAAAAAGTGGGTGTCGGGAGCTATGGGGGGCAGGCGTGGGGTAGCCGTTTCATAAATCTTAAATTGGCAAAATAGTTTATTAATTCCATTGTCAAATGCAAATGGAAAACAAACATTTGTTAAGATGATAAAATTGTAATGTCTGCGCGATTGTTTCGAAGCAGGCTCAGAGCCGTCAGCTGCAAGACTTATTTATCCTGCTGTACTAAAGTTTGATTTAAAGTTCATGTAATTTCATCATCTTATTGTAAGGAGAATTGAAAATAAATGTCACCTTCAAAGAGAAGAGCTAATGGAGTTTTCATTCTCTCTCTCTCTCTTTCCCCCTCCCTCCCCGCCCCAAGTTCTGAGACAATATTCTGCAAGCAAGGCATAATGAAATATCTGCCTGGGCAACTTTCGCCATAGTATTCTTTTCTTTAGCCTGGTCACATGATTCTTCTACCAACTCCTAAAGGTTTGCAAAACCTTGTTGGAACTACTACTACTACTCTTTCTAGTCTTAGATTAAATAAATATTATTTCAGAATCTTTAGATTAAATAAATATTATTTCAGAATCTTTCCCCAAAACCTGCTGTAACATCAAACGAGGAGGACATAACCGGGACTCATCTTCCAAGCAAATATGGCTAGTATTAGACCCCATCTGCACTATATATTTAAGGCAGTATCATGCCACTCTGAATAGTCACAATTCCACTCCCCCTCAGAGAATCCTGGAAACTGTAATTTGTTAATGGTGCTGAGAGGTGTTTTGAGACCCTTATTCCCCTCACGGAGCTACATTTCCCAGAGTTCACTGGGAGGAGGAATTGGTTGTTAAACCTCTATGGGAATTGCAACTTTTTTAAGGGATGAAGGGTCTTCTAACCACACTCAGCACCCTTAACAAACTGCTCGGTCTGCTCTCCAGGTGCTAACTGTTGGTGGGGAAACTCAAAACCTCTCCTGCTATCCCTCTCCTTAGGGCTCTTTATGCTTGACTTGGCCTGGATAGGCCTTCAAACAGAGGACTGCTTCAAACAGCAGCTGTCCTCTTTCTGCACTTCCAACAGAGTACTGATCTCTATATTTTAGGTCACATGACCACCCTAATGTGAATTTTCCCACATCATGCCCAGGGGGAGTGGGCAGCTTTACCTTGGGTAGGTCACCTGTGGTTACCTTTTGCTAGTAGGCAAATGAAAATATCCTGGGCAAAATGACTTGCTTGGTCCAGAAACTGTGCTGGTCCCGGGGGGTCCGAGTCCAGTCCAAGGTCGAAGGTATGGAGGCTGTCCATCAAGGGCGAAGCAGGGTCCAAGGCAAGGAGTTGGGTGTGGTCAGGAACTCTGGCAGGGGAGCAGGCAGTGGCGTAGCGTGGGGGGTGCAGGGGGGGCCGGCCGCACCGGGCGCAACATCTGGGGGGCGCGCTTGCCGCCTCTGGAGTCCCCGAAGAGCCTCGGGCGCAGGCTGTAGCAGAGCCCCATGTCTCGCGGAACCGACGAGCTGTGCGCGCGTCCGGGCTGAAGGCATCCGACACGCAGCGGCTCTCAGCGCTTGCCGCAGTCCCTGCACATCAGGGCCGCGGAAGGCGCGCCAGGCAGCCCCTCCTCACAGCCCCCCCGCCGCCGCTGCTGCTGCAGCTGCTGGGCCATGTTGCATTTTCCTCGCCTCTCTGCCCTCCTCCTCCGGGCAAGCGGCGTCGTTTGGGCGGCAGCGCCAGCGGCAACTCGCCTCAGATCACCTGACACAGACCCGCCGCCGCCGCCGTGGCTACCTTACCATAAATACCCCAGCCCAGGCAGCAGCAAGAAGAAGCTGGCAGTGGCGGCAGGTTAGGGGTTAGGGGGCGCAAATTACTTGCCTTGCCCCGGGTTAGGGGGCGCAAATTACTTGCCTTGCCCCGGGTGCTGACAACCCACACTACGCCGCTGGGAGCAGGACAGGGTTCCAGCAGGAACAGGTTACCAACGATGTTGCTCCCGCAACCTGGGACTGGGCTGGCTGGCTTTTATCTCCTCTGGGCGGCCCCGGTCCACAGATGACTCACCTCTCCTGGCCTGGAGGCGAGCACTCCTCCTGCGAGAACTTAGTTCCCTCCGCCTCTCTGCCCTGAGCCTCTGCAGATAAAGGAGAGGCTGGAGGGTTACTGGACCCAGAGGCAACCTCACCTTCCCCTGATGGGACTGAGAGTGGAGCACCTACAGGCAACGGGTCCTCGATCAGAGCGGATTCAGCTGGCGTCTGCTCCTGAGGATCCGGCACAGGTGAGGGCCCTTCAGGTTCAAGCCCCAGCCCCGGCTCAGCCGGCCCTGGAGGTGGGGACTCCTGTGCAGGCTGGGATTCCTCAGGTTCAGCCTCTGAATCCGATTCCCAGGCCATCACAGAAGGAGAATTTCAGATCCCCAGTTCTCAAACTGAACACGTTTAGCACTGAAGCAGTATACCTTGTTTAAAATGTCGAGCCATTCTGTTGCAGGAGGATCCATTTCTGCATGTGAAATTTGGGCTCTTTCTTCTCTTTGACAAGGATGGAATTAAAAAAACACCTGGGTTTTTTATTTTATTTTTTAAAGTAACCTGCCTGCCCCCATATAGCTTTGGAGATACGATAGCGCAGGTGTTTTTATCCCTTCACCTCCAGGTTTTCCCAGCTGCATTGTGACCCTGTTAACTTTCACCAAGGAGTAATTTTTTAGCTGCTAGTGACATATTTGTGTTTACAGAAGAATATGCAGAACAGCATTTGGTTCTCGGTGACTTGTGTATCCTCACAAAGGGACATACCGTTATTTACTTTTTTTTTTTAAAGGCCTTCTTTTTGCAGCTTTGTAATTCTTTAGCAGGGACGCGGGTGGCGCTGTGGGTAAAAGCCTCAGCGCCTAGGGCTTGCCGATCGAAAGGTCGGCGGTTTGAATCCCCGCGGCGGGGTGCGCTCCCGTTGCTCGGTCCCAGCGCCTGCCAACCTAGCAGTTCGAAAGCACCCCCGGGTGCAAGTAGATAAATAGGGACCGCTTTCTAGCGGGAAGGTAAACGGCGTTTCCGTGTGCGGCTCTGGCTCGCCAGAGCAGCGATGTCACGCTGGCCATGTGACCCGGAAGTGTCTCTGGACAGCGCTGGCCCCCGGCCTATAGAGTGAGATGGGTGCACAACCCCAGAGTCTGGCAAGACTGGCCCATACGGGCAGGGGTACCTTTACCTTTTTACCTTAATTCTTTAGCAAGTGAACAAAAATATAATTTACAGGCTCAACTTCATGCCCAGTCATCTTCCCCTTTCTCTTCTACCAGGACTGCCATGTACCTCTCTGAGCCCCAGGACAGTGGGGGCAGCAATGGCTCCACAGTTTCACAAAGCCCCATTGGTGGGGTTGGGGGGTTGGATTGCACCCTAAGGCAAAATTTATGTTCTTTGGTTAACCACTTCCCTATATAATCTTATCCCTGGATTAAATAACAATAAGATTGAGTAGTGATGCATAGCTGTCTATTTGTACAGTGGTGGCGCTGTGGGTTAAACCACAGAACCTAGGGCTTGCTGATCGGAAGGTCGGTGGTTCGAATCCCTGTGACGGGGTGAGCTCCTGTTGCTGGGTCCCTGCTCCTGCCAACCTAGCAGTTCGAAAGCACGAAGTGCATGTAGATAAATAGGTACCACCCCAGCGGGAAGGTAAACGGTGTTTCCGGTCACTGCTCTGGTTTGCCAGAAGTGGCTTAGTCATGCTGGCCACATGACCCGGAAGCTGTATGCTGGCTCCCTCGGCCAATAAAGTGAGATGAGCGCTGCAACCCCAGAGTCGTCTGCGACTGAACCTAATGGTCAGGGGTCCCTTTACCTTTTCCTTTACCTTGGTTGTCAGGGACGTGGGTGGTGCTGTGGTCTAAACCACTGTGCCTAGGGCTTGCCAATCAGAAGGTCAGCAGTTCAAAACTGTCTGCGGACAAACACTGGCTCCCTTGGCCAGTAACGCGAGATGAGCGCCGCAACCCCAGAGTCGTTCGCGACTGGACTGAACTGTTTGGGGTCCTTTACCTTTTTACCTTTTTACCTTAATCCACTCCGGGAGTCCGTTCGACTCCCAGAACTGTTCGAAAACCAAAACGTGGCTTCCGATTGGCTGCAGGAACTTCCTACACTCAATGGGAAGCCACAGAAGCTGTGTTGGATGTTCAGCTTCCGAAAAACATTTGCAGACCAGAAAACCCACTTCCGGGTTTGGGGCGTTCGGGAGCTGATTTGTTTGGGAGCCAAGCCGTTTGACAACAAAGGTACCCCTGTATATTTTTGGCTTTTTTATTTATTTGCATGCAAGTGTCTCTGATATGTACAAAATACATAATAAAAACGAAAACAACCAAATAATGCCCCCCACCCGCAACACAAGTTTTTCTTGGAGAAAGGGGGTGGGGGGGAGAGAAAGCTGTTGGACACAGACCTGGAAAGCCAGGATAAGTATCTAGAAAGTGCAGAGCAAAAGATAAGAGTGGAAGAGCCTAGTGTCTTTTTAAAGGATCAATATACAGTGATACCTCAGCTTAAGAACTTAATTCGTTCTGGAGGTCTGTTCGTAACCTGAAACTGTTCTTAACCTGAGGTACCACTTTAGCTAATGGGGCCTCCTGCTGCTGCCGCACCGCCACCGTGCGATTTCTGTTCTCATCCTGAAGCAAAGTTCTTAACCCGAGGTACTATTTCTGGATTACTGGAGTCTGTAACCTGAAGCGTCTGTAACCCGAGGTACTACTGTACAGTGGTACCTTGGTTTACGAACTTAATCCATTCCGGAAGTCCATTCTTAAACCAAAGCGTTCTTAAACCAAGGCGTGCTTTCCCATAGCAGTGGGGGACTCAATTTACAAATGGAACACACTCAACAGGAAGCGGAACATGTTCTGCTTCCAAGGCAAAGTTCACAAACCAAAACATCTACTTCTGGGTTTGCAGCGTTCTTAATCCAAGTTGTTCATAAACTAAGCTGTTCTTAAACCAAAGTGCCACTGTACAAGGGTTTTGGTTTTTTTGCAGTCTGAAACCAGCAAAACAGAAATTGCATTACCACACCAGCCATTTGGGTACTGATGCCTTATGAGATAGATTTGAATGTTTTCTTACAGTGGAGGGTTAGGCGGTGGGGTGTGTGTGTGAAGTTTTAATGACTTTAAAATGCAGAGTTCGGTTTTGACACAGTCACTTTGTGCCACATTAAAAAGCAAGTGACTCGCAGACCCCTCTGGGGGCCCCAAACAGCTCCAACATTTGCTAGACACCCTTTTGCATCTCATTTTATCATAAACCACTTATTGCCTTTTGTAATGCTGCGGTTATTAGGTTACATCAACAGCACTCCCCTTATAAACCTCTATTGATCGTGCATGTTCCTTGGATGGCTGGCAGCGTTTCTTTCTTTTAAATATGTGGATGGAATAAATGATTTGCCCCCACTCCCAACTATTAAACTATAGGGTTATCAAGGGACGGAATAACGGCTCTTAGTGTAGCAATTATTTTTGCAGGTACTGTAGTTGGCCATGTTTAAGCATAATTACCTAGTAATGCGGTATTTACTATGTAACTGCAATGTGTAATATTTACACCTTGTAAAATAAAACCAGGCATTTAAAAGCGCTTAATACTTTCCAGTTTTTCTTTATATTTCTACCTTTGTTTTCCCATCAAGCAATGGTATGGTACGATGAAACCTCATAGTCCCTCCAAATCCATAGCTTTCTAATTGTTCCAGCTCTGTGCAATGTGAGCATTGTTTAAGCTCTGAGATGGTATTTTGCTGTTTCCAGAGTGTTCGTAAATCCATGTGGTCTGCCTGCATTTTTATTCTAGATTCGTGGGTGAGAGTGGAAAGCCATACGGCAATGGTCTCTGAAGTGCAAAGAATCTCCTTGTTTATTTGTGGTGTTGTGAGACCTTGGAAGAAGCAACTGAGAGAGCAAACTTGCATGCCAAGGGAAAGCTTAATTAAAATTGGTGAACATGAGTACAGAGGGGAATGGTCCTTCAGAGTTTATTGCAGGCCCATTCCATATTGCCGTAGGTTCCAAAAACTTTGTCTAATAATCACCTGACTACTGCTCAAGCCCTTTTCGAAGAATTGAAGTGTACAGTGGCTGATAGTGTAACAAAAATATGTAGCATGTTCCTAATGTTGGCTTCTGTACCTGAGGACTAGAAAGTGATGAATGCATCACCATTAAAAAAGAGAAGACATCAGTGTGGGGTGAAAAATGCAAAGAATGACAGACCAGTAAGCTCAATGTCTGTTACAGGTAAATCGGTGAAAAGTATTATTAAAATAAAATGACCAAACATATAGAAGGACAAGTCTTGATGAAGAAGAATCAACATGGCTTCTGCAAAGGTAAGTCCTGCCTCTCTGGTGTTTTTAGAAGAAGAGTAGAAGAAGAGTTTGGATTTGATATCCCGCTTTATCACTACCCTAAGGAGTCTCAAAGCGACTAACTATCTCCTTTCCCTTCCTCCCCCACAACAAACACCCTGTGAGGTAAGTGAGGCTGAGAGACTTCAGAGAAGTGTGACTAGCCCAAGGTCACCCAGCAGCTGCATGTGGAGGAGCAGGGAAGTGAACTCGGTTCACCAGATTACAAGTCCACCGCTCTTAACCACTACACCACACTGGTTCTCTTTTCAGAGTGTTAGCAAACATATGGATAGAGATGCATTGATAGACATTGCATATTCAGACTTTTACAAACTTTTGACAAAGTCCTGCCTTAACTAGGCACATTTGAGAAGTAAGGAGAGGTCCACTTGTGGATTGTTAACTTATTGAAGAACAGGAAGCAGAAAGTAGGAATAAATAGACAGTTTTCATAATGGAAGGATGCAAAACTTTGCATTGTGACCAGCACATCTTAACTTTTTAATAAGTGATATGTAGTGAGGGGTGAGTAGTGAGGTGTCCAAGTTTGTAGATGACACCAAATTTTTCATAAAACAAAAATAAAACAAAAAGAGACTGAACTCCAAGAGGATCTCTTCAAAGCGGGTGAATTGGCATTCTTTAAAATGTGGCTCCTTCTTTAAAAAAAGAAGAAAGAAAATTCACACAGTTTGTGGAATTTGCTCCCACAAAGGCAGCGATGACCATTAACTTGGATGGCTTCAGAAGACAAATTCTTAGAGCATGAGGTTATCAATGGCTACCAGTTGCGCAGCCTGGGAGTCATTTTGGACTCACAGTTGTCCATGGAGGCGCAGGTCAATTCTGTATCCAGGGCAGCCGTCTACCAGCTCCACCTGGTATGCAGGCTGAGACCCTACCTGCCCGTGGACTGTCTTGCCAGAGTGGTGCATACTCTAGTTATCTCCTACTTGGACTACTGCAATGTGCTCTACGTGGGGCTACCTTTGAAGGTGACACGGAAACTACAACTAATCCAGAATGCGGCAGGGAGACTGGTGACTGGCGGCGGCTGCTGAGACCACATAACACTGGTCTTGAAAGGCCTACATTGGCTCCCAGTACGTTTCCGAGCACAATTCAAAGTGTTGGTGTTGACCTTTAAAGCCCTAAATGGCCTCGGCCCAGTATACCTGAAGGAGCGTCTCCACCCCCATCGTTCAGCCCGGACACTGAGATCCAGCGCCGAGGGCCTTCTGGCAGTTCCCTCATTGCGAGAAGCAAAGCTACAGGGAACCAGGCAGAGGGCCTTCTTGGTAGTGGCGCCCGCCCTGTGGAACACCCTCCCATCAGATGTCAAAGAGATAAACAACTACCTGACATTTTGAAGGCAGCCCTGTTCAGGGAAGTTTTTAATGTGTGACATTTTAATGTATTTTTAATCTTTGTTGGAAACCGCCCGGAGTGGCTGGGGAAACAAATAAATTATTATTATTATTATTATTATTATTATTATTACTACTACTACTACTAGCCATGATGGCTATGTTCTACCTCCACTATTGGAAGAAGTACACTTCTGAACACAAGTTGCTGAAAACCACTGGAGGAGAGGGTGTTATTGTGCTCAAATCCTGCTTGCAGGTTTTCCACAGGCATCTGGTTGGCCACTGCGAGATCTGGACGTTGGACTAGATGGGCCATTGGGCTGATCCAGCAGACTCTTCTTATGCCACCAAAGTTGAAATGTGTTTCCTATGCTGTTGTGGATAGCTCGTACTCATGCTACCATTCCCAAGAATGCTGTATCTGGATTACAGATTCCTTCTGCTTGTCTGAACAACAGATTCTTTGAAAGTTATAGGCTGGGTAAGGTTGGTCCTCCCTTCCCCCTGCTTTTAAAGCATTCATTAAAAAACACACACGCTTACCACAGATGTTTAACTTTCCCCAGATGTTCCTCAAGGTATCTGTGACAAGTTGGCTAATTTCTTGTAGTCATTCGGGAGGAGGTGGCTCTTTTCGCTACCTTGTTTAATCCCTTTGTAAAGCAAGGGGCCTGTTTCAGGAAGGGGAGCTGGGATGCAGGGAGCTGCCTGGGGGAGCCGTGTAAAAGGATTGCTACGTTGTCAAATGCTATAATGTGTTATGACATAGATCAGCTGTTGTTTTCCAGTCTCGCAGGAAACCTTGTGGAATCTCATTTCTTTGACTGTATTAAATTATCTGTAAATGTTGTCCTTTAAACTGACACTCAGGGCCCCCTTCATCAGGACATTAAGACACGGATTGCCTCAATGGCAGAATCCCTTCAAAGCTATTGTGTCTTCGGAGGATTTGTGGCCTACCTTTACTTTTGCATCAAACTAACTTAATAAATAGAGGGCTAGGGGAGAATCGTTACTATAGCAACCCCCATGGTAACACAGAAATTGCCACAAACAGCCGTCCTCCAAGAATAAACCCCCTCTAGAAGAGCTCCAGTGTGAGCGAAGCAGAAACTTACCTCTGAGGTAATTTTGATTTCTAAATTCAACAAGATTCGAACGCTATTGAAAGTTATGGAAAAGAAGAAGAGGTGATGCTCTCGCTTAAGAAACCAAGTTACATGGCTCATAAAACAATAGTATTCCAGCCCTCTCGACAGACCGATTTTGCTTCCTTCTATATAATCCCGTAGACTAAATTATGTACGCCCCTAGGGAATATCCAAAAAAACCTACAGTTTTGTTTTTATAGAGTTGGAGGAACAGGAATGCTTTTTAGATAAACTTGCATTGGGAAAGTTTGGATGTTTTAATTTTATTGCCAGAGCAATCAAAAAGTGGGGGGAAAGGGAACTGGAGGTGGACAAACCACCCCATCAAAAGCCCTACTGAGCTCGCACCAGCAGGGGGAAGGTAGCAAAAGCTAAAGGTAAAGGTAAAGGTACCCCTGCCCGTACGGGCCAGTCGTGTCCGACTCTGGGGTTGTGCGCCCATCTCACTTAAGAGGCTGGGAGCCAGCGCTGTCCGGAGACACTTCCGGGTCACGTGGCCAGCGTGACGAAGCTGCTCTGGTGAGCCAGCACCAGTGCAGCGCACGGAAATGCCGTTTACCTTCCCGCTATAAAGCGGTACCTATTTATCTACTTGCACTTAAGGGTGCTTTCGAACTGCTAGGTGGGCAGGAGCTGGGACCGAAAGACGGGAGCTCACCCCGCCGCGGGGATTCGAACCACTGACCATGTGATCGGCAAGTCCTAGGCGCTGAGGTTTACCCACAGCACCACCTGCAAAAGCTAGGAAGGTGGAAAAGACTTTTGGTCCCCTGGTGATGAAAAAAATGATGATGGAGGAGATGATAAGCTATGAAAGTTTCTGCATCTGCAAGTAGGCTGCCTCCATTGGCAGATCTCCTTCTCTGTCTGTGGATCTCTCTTTCTGTCCAAGGAGAGGGAGAGCTACACTCTCCTATGTTCCCCATGACATTCTCTCAGGGAGCATAGGATTGCAACCAGTATAGGATTGCAACCATGTACCAGTGATACATATCTGAAGAAATTTGAATATTTTCTTTGGCGTGGACTGTATCATTCTATTTGAGGTCCCAGGGCTCTTGTTAATCCTTGAATTTTTTTGAGAATATAGTTATGTATATCTAGTTATGTATATCTTCTTCTCCAGTCATTTCTATCCTACTTTTCTATCTAAAACAAAGTGGCTATCAAGAACATATAAAATGCGAAAAGTCAGAATTGATGAAAATCAATGAAAAATCCTAAAAACTAAAACAACATGTGAGTGAATATTATTGCTATTATTAATGAAATTTATGTATTTAGCCATCAGTAAACATTCTCTGGGTTGCATACATAAAAAGAGTATATTTTAAGTATGACATATAAAAAACCCATCAGTAATTAATAAAAAAGATTTTTTTTTTAAATTGTACTCACAAAATGGACCTATCACCACCTACCTCTTGGGGTGATGCTCACAAGCACACCTGCAAGGAAGATAAATGATGCCTATGTTTAGGGAAATGGCTGTATTTATTAAACTTGGAGGAACTGCAAACAAATTAACCAAATTCAGAAAGTACAGGCTGGAGAAGATTTTATCTGCCTCTGGCAAGAAAACATCTCTCCAACCCTATGGGCATGTGATAGAACCATAGACAGTGGCTCTCCCCAAAAGGATGGGGGAAAACGACTTCCACCTTACTAGGTGAGCCTTGGTTATAAACTCGGCCACCCAGCGTTCACCCCAAAAGCATGTGTCAGGCCCAAAGGCTTCCCTGTGAAGTCCCACCAGGTATAAAGCATTGGAAGATCCCTAAAGACTCCCCATAACCTAATAATGCCTTTGTATACCTAAAGGTTTTCTCCCCAAATTAATCACCTGCCTGTACCCAATGACTCAGGAGCAACCAACCCATGCTACTTCCCAGATGCAGTTGAATTAGTCTCAGCAGTGTACAGAAGGTGAAAAAAGAAGGGGTTGTAAGGGCCAGTCAAGGAATTCCAACTAGCCCCCAAATCCTAATCTCTGTTGGAGGCAGCATTACTGAATAACCTTTTCTGGGAATAGCAAGTGTGGCGAGTTCTGTTGCACTAAGGTTTCCCATAAAAGTCTGGTTGTCTTCTGTGAGAACAGGATGCTGGACTAGATGGACCTTTGGCCTGATCCAGAAGGGCTTTAATATGTTCTTATGATTAACTCCTGATGCATGGAAATCAGATGAACCAAGTATAATTAATTTACGGAATTTACCTTCTCAGTGAATTCCAGAAATTAGGTTTTTTGGGGTTTTTTTAGAAGTTTAAAAGCTCATTATCGTGAGCTATGGTTTTCCCAGTAGCGATGTATGGAAGTGAGAGCTGGACCATAAAGAAGGCTGATCGCCGAAGAACTGGTGCTTTTGAATTATGGTGCTGGAGGAGACTCTTGAGAGTCCCATGGACTGCAAGAAGATCAAACCTCTCCATTCTGAAGGAAATCAGCCTTCAGTGCTCACTGGAAGGACAGATCCTGAAGCTGAGGCTCCAATACTTTGGCCACCTCATGAGAAGAGAAGACTCCCTGGAAAAGACCCTGATGTTGGGAAAGATGGAGGGCACAAGGAGAAGGGGACGGCAGAGGACGAGATGGTTGGACCGTGTTCGTGAAGCTACCAGCATGAGTTTGGCCAAACTGTGGGGGGCAGTGGAAGAGAGGAGTGCCTGGCATGCTCTGGTCCATGGAGTCACGAAGAGTCGGACACGACTAAACGACTAAACAACAACAACATCGTGAGCCATGATATCCAAAGGAATTCTGCACCTTCAGAGGCTCATCTTCTGATTACAGATGTTGGGGAAGACAACAGGAACATCTGGACTTCCCACAGATAACTGTTTGGCCATCTTCGGAGACAGAGTATTATATTTTGGCCTGATCTATTAAGACAATTTTCAAACAATCCTGAAGCTAATGACTGAATTTGATAAAGAGGTCAACAGTCCTGCATTTTGAGCTTTCTGTTAGTAACAGGAAACATTTTAGCATTTGCGGTACAGTAACTGCATCATTCTTCTCTCGAATGTACAGTGCTCTCTTTAAGGCAAGAGTTGTTTTGCTCTCTAATAATGCACTGTATTTTTAGAATTGTCCAAGAAACAATTATAGGTTTCACTGACTGCAGAGGCAGAAGAAGCCAGTAAATAAGATCTTGGAGAGAGACATTGATTTATAAGAGGCTACAGGCCCTTTCAAGTCTTTCAAAAGGATGGGAGGAACAGGCAAAGAGAGAGAGAGAGATTCCAAGACAGCCTTAGGGACGGCGGGGGGAAGAGTTCAGTTACAAACACCATGCGGCAAGAACAAAGTCCGAAGCAGCCTCAAATATGTGTACAATCTATTAAATCTCCCCGTCTGTTTTTGGTGATATTTAGCAATCCTAATAGAAGCCCCTTGGAAATGAAGGAAAGCTCTGAAGCAAGCATCAGCCTTCTTCTTTTGTTTGTTCATTCATTGAAAAACCAACCTATCACTGTGAAATTATGATAACTAATAGATTGCAACAACTGTTTTGTGTACTCAGTTCTTTCCTCCTGGTATTTTCAAGGTTCTTCCAGAGAGTGTAGGGGTTTTCTACAGACAGGGCTGGGGGATTTAATTCAGTTTGCATTTAAGGGTGATCCTGCCTCATTTGCACCTTCTGAAACAACATGAGAGTGAAAACGCAGTCATCCTACAAAATTCGCTAATATCTGAATATTGCAATGCAGTTCTTTGGCCAAGTAATCCTAGAATTGAAGAGTTGGATGGGAACGCAAGGGTCATCTGGTCCAAGCCTGTGCAATGCAGGACATGGGGCTTGAACCCATGGCCCTAATGCACACAAAAATACATGTACCAGTATGAATGGTGCACAAAGAGGTATGTACTAGTGAAAATGGTGTTAAAAAGACATTATATTCAGAAACACGTCTTTGCAAAAAATGTGCACGCTAGGCAAAATGGCATATAAACATGCAATCTTAGGGGAAATTTGCTTATACATTTTCATGAGGACTCTTTAAAAGAATGCAATCTGATATGGAAATGTGGAGAACTGAACTTAAGGTTGTAAAACTGCTAAACTGAGAGAAACCAAAATTGACAGATTCACCCATCCTTGCTGGTTCCTCTTTTCTCAAATCTTTTTCTTCTGATGGCACCTCTCTTTATTATTTTTATGGTGCCATAAATAGATATGGTGCTTTAAAGCAAAAATCCACACACACACACACGAACAAACAGGTCCCTGGCCTATGGAGCTTGAAATCTCATGCTCATATCTATGTGCTGTTTCACATGTTGTGTGTACATCTCCTGATGTCTCACTATGTGTTTATACTATGGTTCCAGCTCAGAGCTGGACTCCAATAAACTCACATGAGGTGTGTCTGCCCAGGCTACAATACTCCACTGACTCACATTCTTTGAAAATTTCCATTATGGCTCCCCACCCCCCTGTTCAAATTAAGCATGCAGCTCCATAATCTGTATGATCTCACAAGAGCATAAGAAGAGCCCTACTAAGTTAGACCAAAAGTCTATCCCGTCCAATAGCCTGTTGCCCACAGTGGCCAATCAGATGTCCCCAGGAAGCCAACAGACAGGGCACAAATGTTATTTTAGCTTTGCAAAACTGCGTATATTAAGGGAAATTTCATTCAAACATACAGTCAGATAAAGTCATACCAGACCCTCCAAGTGTCCCTATTTTCCAGGGACAGTCCCTTTCCTGCTACTGCTTCCCAATGGCTGGTTTTCAGATGCATACTGGTGTCTCTGATTCTGGAGATAGCCTGGCTAGGACCCACTGGGAAGAGCCACAGAGGAGTTTAGGGGCATGCTGTCATCTTGCACTGGGGTGCCACACAGCTTCCTTCCTTCCTTCCCTAGTTGTGTGGGGCAGTAACCAAAGCAAACCCTCCTTCCATGTACAATATCTTGCTCTCCATTTGAGGTCATTGTGGTTTGTAGATAGTGTGGGCGGTTTTTGGGGGGGGTGGGGAGATGGAGTAGGGTGCTGTGATGCGTGGAAAATGCTGTCTTGGGGCAGTGGGTTTGCATTTAATGGACTCCTGTTCCCTACCAGCCCTGCGTGTCTGTGATTCACATATTGCTCACATTAGTCAGGGATTAATGGTTCCATTCCAGGTTAATTGCATATAGATTTAGGAACCTGATCTTACACTAAGTAGCGGCTGAAACAGCTGTGAGCGAAAGTAGGCAAAATGTTAGCAGGTGCCTTACAAACTCCGATATATACTGCTCTAATAAATCAACCTCTGTTCTGAGTGGCATTCCCTAAAACAACTCGGCTATTCAAGAACTGGGCCTCACCTCATCAAGAGGACCACGCAGGGCATGCAAAATTGAGAGGCAGTGCTAATTTTGTTTTCTTTCCTCTTCGTACAGGAAATGTGAGATTAGGTCTCGCCGGTTGGGCCTGCAGACTGAAACCGCTATTTATATTCACAGGGTGGGGGCTGCTATACATCGGGGACAACAAGCCTTCCCTCTAACGCTCACTGACCAGCACACAGGAACTGTTTTCGCAGGCAGCCTTCCAGGAGGCAACACCCGAAAAAGGCCACTTCTCTGCCCATTCATTCAACTCTTTCTGCGAACAAAGGCTCTGTGATGAATTTAGTCAAACTCTCGCAGCACACTCACTTGTGCCCGGGAGGCTTGTGCAGTGTTTGGGGGTCACTACTTATGAAAAGGGACGGCGAGAAATTCAATTCTGTTCATGTTTAAAGGCGAACTTGCCTAATCCAAAACAATACGGGGACTTAAATGCAACCATCCATAGTGATTCGTAGTTCTCTGATTTTTTGAATGCAGCTCGGGTGTACCAAGATGCATATGGTGGGGTAAAGCATCCACAAAAGCACATATGTTGGTAAAAACATTTTAGCTTTGCAAAACTGCGTATATTAAGGAAAATTTCATTCAAACATACAGTCAGAGAAAGTCATACCAGACCCTCCAAGTGTCCCTATTTTCAAGGAAGAGTCCCAGATTTACAGAAGCTTTCTTGGTTTCTGATTTGATCCTGGAATGTCCAGCTTTTCCTATTTTCATTGAATAAATGTTGGAGAGTATGGAGTTATGCGACCCCCAAGCCAAGGAGATAGGTTACTATACAACCTTTAGAAGACTTTTGAAGACAGCCCTGTAAGGGGAAGTTTTTAAAACTGTTTAATGTCTTACGGGGTCCTCGTCACGGGATCGCATTCATCCAGTGCTATACCAGCTGCACTGGCTCCCGGTGGAATACAGGATAAGTTTTAAGGTGCTGGTTTTAACCTTCAAAAAACCTATACGACCTAGGACTCTCGTACCTACGAGACCCCCTCTCCTGGTATGTCCCATGGAGGACCTTACAGTCTTCAAATAATAACAGCCACAGGGAGGTTAGGCTGGCCTCGACCAGAGCCAGGGCTTTTTTGGCCTTGGCCCCGATTGGGTGGAATGCTCTATCCAAGAGACTAGGTCCCTGCGGGACTTGACATCTTTCTGCAGGGCCTGCAAGACAGAGCTGTTCTGCCTGGCCTTTGGCCAAGGCACAGTCTGACCCCCTCTCTCCTTCTGTAATCCTCATAGAACTCTAACCCAATGGTTGCCATTAATTCGATTGTGAATTGATTTTAGAATGTATTTTACTTAATTGACTGTGTGATTTTATGTGCACTGTGCTATTTTTACTTGTTGTTAGCCGCTCTGAGTCCAGCTTTGGCCGGGGAGGGTGGCTTACAAATAAATATTATTATTATTATTATTATTATTATTAGTTGTTGTTGTTGTTGTTGTTGTTGTTGTTATATATGTTGGAAGCCACCCATAGTGGCTGGGGCAACCTAGTCGGATGGGCAGGGTACAAATAAAATATTAATATTATTATTATTATTATTATTAATAATAATAATAATAATAATAATAATAATAATAGAATGGGACGTCCCTATTTTCATGAGAGAAATGTCAGGGGAGTATGTCATACTAAAATACTGATGAATTTCCACAAGGACTTCTTTTTTTAAATAAAAATGAATCAGAAACTGATGTGGTAAACTGAACTTTAGACAGGGAAAATGAGAAACTGAGAAAAACTGAAGTGGTCATATTTGCCAATCCCTATTTATGCATCACATACACACAAAAGAAGAGATTACAGGATAGTACCCAGCTTTGTTCACCTGAGTATTTGCAGCATCAACAATCCAGGCAGAGGGATGTGGTGGTGGGAGCATATATCAATAAAACTACCATCATTCTTACCAGGAAACCAATCCATCTGGGAGTTGGGTTCAAGGGTTTGCATGTGGTGTTGAATTGCAGAAACAGGACAAGAATCTCTGCTGGCCAGCTGCCACATAAGGACCTGAGCCTTGTAGGCTAAGAAGTCTCCTGGGCAAGAAACTCCATTAAAATAAGTATATCTCTATTTGTACCAAAAATGCAAATGAAAGTAAGGTAAAGGTAAAGGGACCCCTGACCATTAGGTCCAGTCATGACTGACTCTGGGGCTGCGGCGCTCATCTCGCTGTATTGGCAGAGGGAGCCGGCATACAGCTTCCGGGTCATGTGGCCAGCATGACTAAGCCGCTTCTGGCGAACCAGAGCAGTGCACGGAAACACCGTTTACCTTTCCGCCGGAGTGGTACCTATTTATCTACTTGCACTTTGATGTGCTTTTGAACTGCTAGTTTGGCAGCAAAAAGGACCGAGCAATGGGAGCTCACCCCGTCACGGGGATTCGAACCGCCGACCTTCTGATTGGCAAGTCCTAGGCTCTGTGGTTTAACCCACAGCGCCACCCGCGCCCCTTTTGCATATGAAAGTGGGGAAGGCAAATGCTCGCTCTATGCCATGAGTTAGGAATGGGGAACCTGTGGCCCTCCAGATGCTGTTGGGACTCTGGACCTGTGGGTAGCTCAGTTAGTAGAGCATGAGTCTTGTAACCTTAGGGTTGTGGGTTCAAGCCCTATGTTGGGCAAAAGATTCCTGCATTTCAGGTGGTTCCTTCCAACTCTACTATTCTATGAACTCAGCATGGGCAATTGTCAGGGGTGATGCGAGTCATAGTATGGCAATATCTCGAGGCCCACAGGCTCCTCATCTCAGTTGTTACTGTTCACAGAACAGTAAGAGCGAATGTTCATAATGTGCACCAACACAGGAAGTGAGAGTGAGCTGCACTTCCTGTAGTCCCGCTTATCATCATTATCGCCTGAATCCGCTTCAAGTTGCAAAATGAGCCGCAAAGGGTCAAAACTGGGTAAGAGTCCATGTTCTGCACCTTAGCATCCGTTCGGGGATAAATTTGGCTCTTAATCAGAGCTGACAATTAGGCCATACAGTTAATATTTTTACAGCTGTTTTATTAATAACACATACATTGCATCCAGCCAGGATTTGTTGGAGACACCTCAGGAAAACGAATGATGTAAATAACAGATGGAGGCAGAATATTCTTACAAACAGGCATAAAGATATTCCCATCTTGTTTAGAAGGAATTTAAATAGACAGATTGTAGATAAACAGGCAGACCAAAAAGAAGCGAGTGTGTGTGTGTGTTGGAGGGAGGGCGGGAGAAATCCCAAGAGGGGAAGGGTGGATGGGTGGAAGAGGAAACAGAGACTTTAATATGCACCCAGCACAATACATAGAACACTCCTCTTCATATATTTCTATGTATAATGTGATTTACTTGCTGCACTTGAAAGACCCGCGCAAATTAACAGTAGCAGTTGAAAAGGCAGCAGTGCCAAAAGGTTGCTGCATCACACTCTCCTTCCCGCTGCCTGCTGCCTGCTCTTCCCCCAGTTGTGGGCTTTTACAAACAGATGGTACTGAGAAGGCATGGCTGACAACAATACCTCTTCGTGGTACAGTCATACCTTGGGTTATAGATACTTCAGGTTGCGTTTTTTCGGGTTACGGACCGCCGAAACCCAGAAGTACCGTAATGGGTTATTTCCGGGTTTTGGCAGTCAAGCATGTGCAGAAGCACTAAACCACGCTTTGTGCATCTGCAGAAGTGCCGAATCGCAACCCACACGTGCACAGACACGCCGCTGTGGGTTGCGAACACTGAAGGTTGTGAACGTGCATCTCGCACAGATCACGTTCACAACCCGAGCGTCCACTGTACTCCTCTGTGCCTTCCATATTTTGTCAGCATCTTTCTCCCACTCAGGGCCCTTACTCTTGTTGAGTTCTTCTGGACAAAACCACTCCCTTTCTGAGGGGGGTGAAGTTGCAGGCAGGCCACAAGCACTCCCCATGTACAGTGGGGGGCATGGCGATGCCACCCATGTCATTGGGAGTCCCAGCCACGTCACACACCCCCCGGCCAACCGATCTGGTCAACCGGGGGGGAGGGCATGATTTACCCTATTTAAACCCCTGCACGGCCAGGGATCAGTCTCCTTTTCTTCTGACTCTTGTTGACTTCTATTGGACAATAGGGTATTCAAACCTAGAGTAAGAAGGCAAATTGGAATACAAAGAATACAAACAAGATGCAGAGCAAGAGGATGCAACCTCATTTAGGGTTCATTCACGGTTTTCCTGGTTACCTCTGTCCTGGATTCTAACATTCCTGTTACACTGCATCGCCTGTTGCATTGTGGAACTTTGGCTTTTGGATCAACTGCTAAATTTCACACGGCAGTAAGGAGCTGCATGCCAGGATACTACCCTGAATTCCCACCATGTGAAGTTGCATGAAGATACCAACAAAAGGTAAGTTCATTGTAGTTCACAATACTGAGAGATGCTAGTGAAGTTGTAGATGGATGTTAATGAAGTTGTAGACAGGGTGCCGGCGTTTTGCACCCGTTTCGCCCTGGTAGTCCAAGTAATCAAGAGGCCGCTGTTCACCCCTGATGGGGCCCTTTTACTGGGGCTTGCAGGTAGCACACTCCCAAGGTAGTTTTCCGGGCTTCTTCAGTGGTCTAATCTCAAAGCCTTGATACGTATATTGATATTGCATTTTTCTAGCATTACTGTATTTCCCTTCATTACTAAGCTCAACACTGGACAACAAGAGCCCAGAATCTCCCCATGGTACAATTTCTCTTGAACAGAAAGTTCCAGTTTGATGCATCCATATGAGTGATAGTGAAGAAACACTCCACTGAATGTCGGTATATACGCCTTACGTAAAATAAAGCCTTAAACAGCTCAGGACCGTAATACCTCAAGGACCGCCTCTTTCAATATAAACCTACCTGGACTCTGAGATCATCTTCTGAGGCCCTCCTTTGTGTGCCTCCTCCTTGAGAAGTCTGGAGGGTGGCAACACGAGAACAGGCCTTCTCTGCAGTGGCTCCCCGTTTGTGAAATGCTCTCCCCAGGGAAGTTTGTCTGGCGCCTTCATTATACACCTTTAGGCGCCAGGCAACAATGTTCCTTTTTAACCAGGTCTTTGGTTGAATGGATTGACATCAGGTGTCCCCAAACTATGGCCCACGTGCCAGATAAGGCCTGTGACCCCCGCCACCTGCTGCCGCTGCCTGCTCTTACCGGCGCTGCGCTGCATGGCTGCCCACTTCCAGGTCGGAAGAGCACCGGAAATCGCTTGTGTGCATGCACAAGCATTATTTCTGGTGCACATTCGGATCAGAGAGGCTCGTGCACATGCACACAAGCTATTTCTGGTGCTCCTCCGACCCGGAAGTGCGCCGGAAATAGCATGTGCGCACTCGTATGGGCATGCGCTACCCCGCCCTCTGGCCCACCGTGCGATCGGCGCTGAAGACACTAGCCCCTGTCCTACATCGTTTACCCTTTTAAAATGTGGCTCATTTTGGAGGGGGGCTATTATGGGGTAATTGTTCTTACCGGTATTTTGATTTATATATTGTAATATTTTCTGTGAACCGCCCTGAGACCTCCAGGTGTAGGATGGTATATAAATCCAATAAATAAATAAAATAAATGGAGCACATGGGGGCATCTGAGGTGGGGCTGGAACATGTGCCCCCATGCTGGCATTCCCTGATGAGGCATGACACCTGAAGGAAGCTTTTTCTTCCTCAGCTATGTGACTTCTTTTTCAGAGCCGATAAGCAGAGCAAAACAGGATATTCAGATCCAGCCTAGATCCTCTTGCGCTGTATCTTTGCTTCATATAGCTGTTCCGCTGAGGAAGTGATATGTAATAGAACAGTTGGGACTTTGCCCTCCGACTTTGACACAATGCTAATAGTCTGAACAATGGCAAAAGGCTAAAGCTTTGCAGTAAACAGGAAGCTTTGTGTCATGCCGAGGGTGTTGATGTGGTACGCTTGAAAGAAATGGAGTCTGGTCACTCAGGGTGAAGCGTCTGTAAAATATTTGATTTCAGTTACATTGTGGTCAGGCTGAAGAAACCACAAGTGAGCACTTAACAGATTCAGCTGTGTCAGTTGCTAACCCACAGAACGATGGGTTAGATAAGAGGACAAGTATTCTTCCTATCCTCTTACTGGGACCGACACATTTCTCTGGGATTTCAGTCCTCGAGTTCTCACAAAGGGGCGGAGACAGAGGAGAGGACCAAAACAGGGTGTGCCTGCAAGCGTCATGGGAAGGATTTTCTTGATTCGGATGGTGTTAATGGAACATGTATAATGCCAAAAAACAAGAACAAAAACAGCAACAACAAAAACCAATGGAATTTGTTGTGGTTCCAGAACAAAGAATTGCGCAAGGAGCCACTCTCTCTCCAAATGGCTCTGCTTTGTCCTTAAGGGCAATTTCCGCAAGTGACAAACAGGATGTCACCATATGTCGGAGATGGGAGACCTATGGCCATCCAGCTGTTGGTCGCCTCCAATACCAATCATTCCCATTAGTCTGGTCAGTGGTCAGGGATGATGGGAAGACAGGTGCATAGCTCTGCCCTTCCTCGCAAAATGGCATAGAATCATATAAGTCCAACTCATATGAGTTGGAAGGGACCCCAAGGGCCTTGTAGTGGAACCACCTTCAATGCAGGAATCACAACTGAAGAATCTCTGACAGATGATTGCCCAACCATGGTTTCAAAAACTCCCATGAAGGAGAGTCTACCACATTCCAAGGTTGTCCACTCTTCCTAATGTTTGGTCAGGGTTTCCTTTCTTGTAATTTGAATCCATTAGTTCGGGTCCTACCTCTGGCACAGCAGAAAACAAACTTACTCCATCTTCCATGTGACAGTCCTTTAGCTATTTGAAGATGACTATCATATCTCCTCTTAGTCTTCTCTTCTTCAAGCTAAACATACCCAATGTCAGGGACTTGCTGGCTGAGGGAGAGTGGTAGAAGCTGGCCTCCTAAGAGTTTCATAGGGAAGGCACAGAAGAAGAAGAATTAGATCCTAGAGCCTGGTGGTGGTGGGACACTGGCCACACCTCAGAGGAGGGGACAAGCTGGAAGGTATCAGAAGCAGGAAGCTTGAGGGATCACAAAGATGCAGAAGCAGGCACAGGACAGGGTGATGAAGTTTCCAGCTTGGAGGCAGGCTTCAACAGAGACAACAGAGGGGAGCCAGCAATCCCACAGATCCATCCTGACAGCTCCTCATCGAGGAGAATGGAATCCTCTTCCATTCTGTAGACATGATCAAACCAGTCTAGACGTTGCTGAGACAGGAGTGCAAGCATTCTGGGAATGTGGGTTTAGGAAAGCAGATATTTTCTTGAAGTGTTTGGAGGCAGACAGGTCGTGAATCCATAGCGGTGAACAGAGGAGGAATGACCATTGGGAGGAGTATGGAGAGAAGGAACGCCATGGTGCATCTGCAGCAGCACAACAGGATGCCTTCATCTGCCCCAGCTGCAGCGGAGGAAAGAGGAGGAGCCTCGGCTGCAGCCGGGTTAAATAGCCGAGGCCCCGCCCCCGGAGCCAGCCGATTGGCTGGCCCGGGGTATGATGTGCCCGAGGATTCCCTTGTTATCACGGGGGCTGGAGCCAGCCCCCGCGTGTGTGGGGGAGGAGCGTGAAGCCCACAACCCCACCTCCTTGCTAGCACGGAAGTGGCTTTCCCTTATTGGTCTTTACAGCCACAGCAGGCGCCGCAACCTTCTAACAGTTTGACTTCACCCCCAAAGGTGCATTTCTTCATGGTCTCCCAAGGCAGACGGATGCGAACCATGAATCTGTCACCTATTGAATAAAACACTTAAGCAAATGAAGTTCACTTCAGGAGCATGACTTAATCCCTGACAACTCAGCACACAACTCCTTTCCATACACATTTTGATCCATAGAGTAAGACGTATAACCATGTGTCATTAAAAACAACAAAAAAACAAAAGCCCAGCTTTTAATTACACACATGATTTGCTCCTGGGCCCTCAACTTGTTGCCTTCCTTTCGCCAAATGTTGCCAAATGCTTGTGTACGATTTACAGGACGATAAACATCAGCCACATTCAGTACGTGAGTGCTCTGTGCATTGAGCAGGAAGACCAAAAGGGGAAGAAAGAGAGAGAGAGAGAGAGAGAGAGAGAGAGAGAGAGCTCATTTTGGCAGAAGCCAGGGCTGGATTGTACAGATTTGCAATTGCAGTTGTATACTGGGGATTGTCATTGAAGTCTTGCGTGCGGGTTTGACAGTGAGCAGCTGTAATAGATTTTAAACGCTGGAGTTTGGGTTCTCCACAAAACAGCCCTGGAGTGGGTGGGGGCGGGGTGGGAATGAGGTGGGGAGCTGAATGATGCCAAGACGCAACAGCTCAACTCTGAGGGAAGAATGCATCACAAACACACACTGATCCACCAGCTTTGTACATGACCTGGAAAAAAGAAAGGATGTGTAATATCCTGGCTGGCTGATTCCATGTCTGCCTGCAGTGGGATGAAGGATGGTGAAGACAAGTTTGTCCCTGGCCATCTGTGCCTTAGGAGAATCCAGACAGAACTACTGTAGTGCACTCAACTTGCAGCTGCTTTTAAAGAGTGTTCAGAAACTTCCATTGGGTGGAGTGTAATGTATGGAGCTGAGTGGTACGGCATTCGGTTTGTATGCAGAAGGTCCCAGGTTCAGTCCCTGGCATTGTCCACTCTGAAGCCTTGGTGAGCTGCAGGGAGGCAGTGTAGGCAATACTGAGCTAGATGGAATTGTGATCTGAGTCAGTATTAAGCAGCTATGTAGGCTTATATACCTGAAGGAGCATCTTCACCCCCATCATTCTGCCCAGACACTGAGGTCCAACGCCGAGGGCCTTCTGGCAGTTCCTTCACTGCGAGAAGCAGGGGTAGGTAGTGAGAAAGCTACAGGGAACTAGGCAGAGGGCCTTCTCGGTAGTGGCGCCCGCCCAGTGGAATGCCCTCCCATCAGATGTCAAAGGGATAAACAGCTACCTGACATTTAGAAAAAATCTGAAGGCAGCCCTGTCCAGGGAAGTTTTTAATGTGTGACATTTTGATGTATTTTTAATCTTTGTTGGAAGCCGCCCAGAGTGGCTGGGGAAACCCAGCCAGATGGGCGGGGTATACAAATAAATTATGATGATGATGATGATGATGATGATGATGTCACCAACTTGTTCCCAGTCCAAGTTCAAAGCGCTGGTCCTCGGCATGGTAAATGGTCCAGGGGGTCAGTGCTAGACCATGGGCAGCAGTCTTGAGTGAGTCAAGGTGCAACCAGGAGTCAGTACCAAATTGCAAACACAGGACCCCCTGACCCCCCAAGGTAGACCCTGTTATTCAAGCAAAGCACTGAAACAGGAAGCTCTCATTTTCTCCACCCGGGCCAGGAATGAATGAATGAATGAATGAATGAATGCTATTTATTTATTTATTTATTTATTTATTTTACTTCATTTCATTTGTTTGCTTGTTTGTTGCACTTATATACCACTTCCAAGGGTGTCAAGGTAGTTTTACTGGTTCTTCTCCTCCTCCCCATCTTCATCCTCACAGCAACCTGTGCCTTAGGTTAGGCTAAGAGTGGTGACAGGCCAGAGCTTCGTGGCTGAGTGGGGATTCAAACCCTGGTCTTCAACACTTGAACCGTTATGTCATACAATGATTAGCCTAGACCAGGGGTTCTCGAATTTGAGTCTCCAGCTGTTTTTAAGACTACAAATCCCATCATCCCTAGCTAACAGGATGATAGGAATTGTGGTCCAAAAACAGCTAGAGACCCACGTTTTGGAAACCCTGGCTTAGACTGATGGAGCTACTCTATACCTGGAGGGCTTTCCCCTGAGGAGGTGCAGTTATGTATTTCACCACATGGGGCAGCAGTCATCAGTTACTGACAAAAGGTTTGCTAAGGAATGGCTGAAGTTATTGGGCTCACCACAGTGGGCGGTGGGCAATAGCTTCTGACTTCTGGGACTGAGATATCTTAAGGATCATCTCTACTCTGGGCTGGATGGTTTTGGCATCAGGGAAGCTTGGGGCTAATGAAGCTACTTTGTTCTTCCCTTCTTTTGCTGTAAGGAGTCAAGCCAGTGGGGAACACAGATTAGAGACAGGAGTGTGACCTGAGGGAAGTCCAATGGACTGGACTACAAGGCCTGGTGGCCGGACTTGGCTCATAGACTGGAGGTTCCACACTCCTGGCTTAGCCAGATGCTCTGAACTGCAGTTCTGTAGTTTGCCTCATAGGGAGCATATGGAACTGGTCCAGAGGTTCCCAGTTCAACCGTCAGCCCCTGCCGACAGACATTTTGTCCAAACTGGAACCTCCAAATTTGCCTCCCACATTTAGCAAAACTATGCGGCAACTCTAGACATCACGTACATGGAAGAGCTTTGAATGCTTGGAATGCGCTACATAAATTCTAACGAGTATTATTATTATTTTTACAGACACCTTTACAGACACAGATTCATTAAGGTATCCAATTTCGGGTGTGGGGGAGGAAGAGCTCTTGGCACAGTAACACAGATTTAAATCCCACGTATTAATGTTAGCAGATGGTGCTACGGTGCAGTTTAAGAACGAGTTGGCTAGTGGAAATGTAACCTTTAGTAACAGTTTGAGGTAGTTATATCTGCGAAATGATAGCTTTGATTCACCTAAAATGGTTGGGCAATTAATTATATTGGTGCAACATAAAAGAAATCTAAAGGGCTTCTTCTCTGCCATCTGACGACAGGCTGCTCTGTGACAGAAGCTCAGCGGGAGGCCTAGGAAGGACTCCAAGGATCGGTTTGACAGCCAGGTTTGCAAAGAAGTCACATATCCATTCAGATGCAACTAGCAATGATATAATTATTTTTTTCCAGAGATCGGTGCAGAAGCTAGGGATGGGTGAGTCTGACAATTTTCGTTTCTCATTTTTCAACTCTTCAATTTCAGTTCTCCATGTTCTCAAATCAATTTGTAATTTTTGTAAACACACACACACACACACACACACGTCCTCATTTTAGTGCAAATTTATCCTAATGTATACACTTGTTACCTAATAAAGACATGGTTTCAACACACTTTCCCCTTATACCAGGATCTGACCTTCCGGCCACCTCTAACAGGTGGAGCAAAGCTGTCTACCTACCATTCAAGTGATATTACAGATAACCTCAGGTGATTTGGTGCTTTGAAGTCCCAAAGGTGGGACTTCAAAGGAGCTTGCAAGCAGGAATGCGCTGCTAAAAGAAAGGTTTTCACCTCCATTTTAGCAGCATGTTGCTGCCTGCAAGGTGCAGTCTTCATTTGTGAATTTATTTGTGACATCACTTGATTGACAGATGGAGGGTTTCACACAACACACCTGCCAAAGTTGGGGAAGCGGTCTTTCAGGGAGACTTGCTCTGACATTACTAAGCTTCTCATTGCCAGATTTCTCTGAGCACACGGACTAAGACACTGAGGCATTATGGGTTATAAGTAGCCAAGGGAATCCATTCACACAAAAACTCATACCTGCCCAATGGGATTTTCTCTCCTCTCCCTGCATGTCTCCTGTCCCCAGATCTGTTCTGGGGATCCCCCCAGCTCTTTGGCTAGAGTTTGGGGGGCGTGAAGATAGAGGAGAGGAAGTTCTACTGCCTAGATGGAAGACCTTGTGCTAGGGGGACAACTTGGTTGGATACAACCCTATAACATTTTTCATTTGTTGTGTGTAGGCCTGATGCACAGTGACTACTAGTTATCAAGGACACAAATCCTGATAAACCTCTGCTCAGAAATTCAATTCCATTGAATTCAATGCAGCCTACTCCCAGGTAAGTGTCAGTGAATGGCAGCCTGAGTCTCCATGATTGAATCAAAGCAAATCTCTGTACATAATGGGGGGTATTCCAGGAATGTAACAGAGAAACAGGAATGCCTCCAACATTGGATTAGGGTGCTCATATAATGCGCTGAGAGATATTCAAGGACTGCTTTCTCTTCAAAGTAACAGGAAACCTATCAAACATATGAACGGGTCTATATGCCTGATAGCCTGCATTGAAGCAGGGAAGGCAATCCTAACAAGGAGATAGTAAATCCTTTTATTTAGCAATGATGGCAAAAGTCTACTGTAACTTCAAACCTTATCAGCCAGGAAACTCAGATAAGGCCAAAATGCTAACTTCTAAATGGCTCTGGTGTATCTTTCTTTGTTACTTATCGGAGCTATTGGAATCCTTTAGGCTTTAGTGATGTTTGCCATGCAAAATGTGGGATTAACAGAAGCTGCTTAGCAATTGGAAAGCCAGTCCCTTTCGCTTTTAATTTTTAAAAGGGCACCATCCTCTGCCAGCATCACTTGTGTCAGTCCCACTGAAATCAATGGGGAAAGCAGCTCAGCAGTTGCACTCTTGTGAAAAATCACCATGTGAAAAAAACGATTTGAAGAGAAGATACTCCAGACAGATTAGGCTCAGTGTTGCTTCAGATAATGTTGTTTCAGACAACAGGGTCTCTCTCTTTCTCTCTCTCTTTGTGTGTGTGTGTGAGAGAGAGAGGGGGGGGAGCTTGGCTACCCAATAATGTTGATTGGCAGTACATAAAAGAAAGTATTTCTCCACACAAACACTCAAATAATTTATGGAACTCTGGAACTCACTAGCCTTGTGCTGAAAACTCACTAGCCTTGTGCTGAAAAACTCACTAGCCTTGTGCTGAAAATCCACACTTTTAATAATAATAATAATAATAATAATAATAATAATAATAATAATATAATTTATTATTTATACCCCGCCCATCTGGCTGGGTTTCTCCAGCCACTCTGGGCGGCTTCCAACTGAATATTAAAAACATTACAGCATTAGACATTAAAACCTTCCCTAAAGAGGGCTGCCTTCAGTTGTCTTTTAAAAGTAAAATAGTTGTTTATTGCCTTGACATCTGCTGGGAGGGCGTTCCACAGGGCAGGTGCCACTACCGAGAAGGCCCTCTGTCTGGTTCCCTGTAACCTCACTTCTCGCAATGAGGGAACCGCCAGAAGGCCCTCGGCGCTGGATCTCAGTGTCCGGGCTGAACGATGGGGGTGGAGGTGCTCCTTCAGGTATACAGGACCGAAGCCGTTTCTTCATCCATTATTCCCTCATAAACCGCCTTGAAGATTTATTTATTTTTACAATCAAGCAGGATATAAATTTTGTGAAATTAAAGAAAGAAAAAAGAAAGAAAGAAGAGATTGTGGGGGAAATGATCAAAGGGGAGATAAAATTTAAGAGAAACTCTTATAAACAAAGTATGATTTTATTTTATTTTATTTTATTAGTGAAAGTGGGGAAGAGGAGGGCTAGTGCCGTACTTCAGAGTGCCCTCAGCATAGTCCTGTTGATGGGCCTTTGCCACCAAGCACCCCTTACTGTGGCCTCACTTTCCTCCCTGCAGTCACCCCATAATTGGCTAAAATGTCGCTGGCTTCACACATATGACCATCCAGGTGTACGCTGCTTGCTTGTGGAGGAACTGACAAAGCTGTACAAAGACTTGCGCTACCTGCCTGCATTCAGATGCTCTATATTTGCAAAATACACAGATATTACATCTGCCCATTCCTCACAAGGACATTTCCTGTGACTTGGGGAAAGTGAGGGGCTGCTTACAGCAATTGTATACAAATGTGGAGTGGGAATAAGAGAGTTTCCCTTAAAACAAGCAAAACGTGACAGGGTCGGTCTCAAAAACGTATCTGTTCCTGCTATCAGTGCTTCCAGCAGACACACACAAGCTAGCCCAGGCTGTCTGCCGGCAGGCGTGCAGGAGATGATCGCAAGCCGTCTCTTTCCCTGGCTACTCATCACTCTCGGGGACTGTGTTATCAAATCATAAAAGATCACTCCAGGGTTCAAAGTAGTTCGCTTGAAGGTCTCTAAGGAGAGAAGTAAATAAACAGCAATTAGCACCAACCTTAACATTTAGCCACTATTTAGAGTAGCTGCCTTCTCACACTGCTTGGAATGGAATGTTGAGGCAACTTTGCAAAGTGGTGATAGGCAAGGACTCTATGAGAAGGTCCAAGCATGAAATTATGGCACAGATAAAGGTGTCATCTACAGAACGACTGCCCTGCTGAGTGCGGTGTTTAAGGCCATGACCCCAGAGCTTGGAAAGACCCAGAAGATGGACATAAGCTGGCTCCTCTTTCTTTCTTGGCATTTAATCTATATATGGAGCTTGTCTAAATGTATTGCACTCACTTTGCCCGAGACCGAAATGTTCAGCTAGCTGTTGAAATGTCTCTGTAAAGAAATCCTTCCTGGATTGTTAGACACACACGCACAGAGAGAAACTCACATGAATGCCTTTTTTATTTACATGTTTCTTTACACGGGGCCTCAGTGTAGCTGAAGTCCCATGCAAAACATTATTATTATCCCACTCTTCTATGCATACTGCTCGTTAGGACCCCATCTTTATGGGCTGGCTCCATAATTAAATTTGGTTAAGTGTAAAACACAGGAATACAAGCTTTCTGAACTTCAAAGCCCCTTTGCCAGGTATAGTAAACAGGCACGGAAACAGAAGGTTGAATGTGTGCCAGCAGTTACTCCATTAGAGAGATAGCGGGGATAATCAGACATTTTAAGGGGAGATAGTTAAAGGATAAAATGTGAGATAGATGCTGATAGTTAAGCATACTCCGTTCTCTCTTGGATTTGCACAGATCTACAGTACAGACGTCTTGACACATAAATTTCACCATTATTGTTGTGTTGCCCTTTCACAAGAAAGGGTAAAAGAGATTTGTAGGAGCACTTAACACATGTAAATTCCTGCCTTTTCAAAGCAAAGCAGCATGTTAAATGAGGTCCATAAATTTCATAAGTCTCCTGTCCTTCTAAGATAAAAAAATAAAATAAAATGCTGACGAACCACTAACCCCTCCCCCTCTATTTTGGTGTAATTAAATGCACAGCTTAATTAAACTGCTGATTCTGAAGAGTTCAGCTATAAAAAGAAAAAGAAAGAAAGAATCACAGAATAAATGTCCTAAGAACATAAAAAAGCTCTGCTGGGTCAGGTCAAAGATCCTTCTAGTCTAGCATCCTTTAGTGGTCAACCACATAATGCTTATACTGAACCTTTAGGCAGGACCTGAGCATAATAGTGCTCTTTCCACTTATGATTCCCAGAACTGGTATTTGCTGCTCTGACAGTGCAGGTAGAACATAGCCATTATGGCTAGTAGCCACTGAAAGGCTTCATCCTCCATGATTTTGTCTGATCTTCCAAATCCATGTAAGTTGGTGGCCATCACTGCATCTTGTGAGAGTCAATTCCATAATTTAACTATGAACTCTTTGAAAAAGAGGCTTTTTTATGCCTGCCCTGGATCTTCTAGCATTCACCTTTATTGACTGGCCCCAAGCTGTAGTATTATGACAGGTGGAGAAACATAGAACTGTAGAATTGTAAGGGGTCCCAAGGAACATCTAATCCAACCACTTGCAATGCAGGAATCTCAAGTATCCACAACAGATCCAACCTCGGCTTAAAAACCTCCAAGGAAGAAGAGTCCACCACCTCCTGAGGGAGACCGTCCCACTGTCAAACAGCTCTTACTGTCAGAAAGTTCTTCCTGACATTGAGGCGGAATTTACTTTCTTGTAAAAAGTGTTAAGTCATTGGTTTGGTTCCTAGCCTCTAGAGCAGGTGAAAACAAGCTTGCTCCATCATCCATGTGACAGCCCTTGAGATATTTGAAGAGGGCTATCATATCTCCTTTCAGTCTCCCCTTTCTCAGGCTAAACACACCCAACTCCCTCAACCGTTCCTCATGTAGCTTTGTTTCCAGACTCTTGGTCATCTTGGCCGCCTTCCTCTGCACACATTCAAGCTTATCAATATCCTTCTTAAATCGTGGTGCCCAGAACTGGAGACAGTATTCCAGGTGTGATCTGACCAACGGAGAATAGAGCAGGACTGTTACTTTGATTTACCATCTCCATACCACACACAAACTCATGCATCTCTATCAGGCAGTAGCAGCTCATGCACTGGTATAGGCAGGGCACCACTGCTCTAGTTTTTACCAGGGGGCAGGAGAAGAGGAGGTGCAGGGGCCTTATGTGCATGTAGATAATTGGCTCCACTGCAATCTGCAGCCCAGAGCTCCACTCCAGGTGGCACAATAGGTCAGTGTGTCTGGCTGTTGACCAGAAGGCTGGTGCTTTGAGCCCACCCAGGGACAGCTGGGGGCAGGATTCCTGCATTGCAGAGGGCCAGACTAGATCACCCATGGGGTCCCTTCCATGATTCCCCATGCCTTGCTCCTCCCTTTCCAGTAAAAAGGCTAAAAGGTAAAGGATCCCTGGATGGTTAAGTCCAGTCAAAGGCGACTATGGGGTTGCGGTGCTCTTCTTGCTCTCAGGCCGAGGGAGCCAGTGTTTGTCCACAGACAGCTTTCCAGGTCATATGGCCAGCAAGACTAAACCCGCTTCTGCCACAACGGGACACCGTGATGGAAACTAGAGTACATGGAAACACCATTTACCTTCCAGCTGGAGCGGTACCTATTTATCTACTTGCACTGGCATGCTTTCGAACTGCTAGGTTGGCAGGAGCTGGGGCAGAGCAACAGGAACTCACCCCGTCGCGTGGATTCGAACCGCTGACCTTCTGATCGGCAAGCCCAAGAGGCTCAGTGGTTTAGACCACAGCGCCACCCATGTCCCCTTCACCAGTGACTTGCTGCGCTCAGTAGCTAGGAGAGCAGTGGTGGCCCCCATGCCACTACTGATATCATGTCCTCCCTTCCTCGCCCCCTTTCTAAAACTAAAAAACCCCAAATTTTGTAACCCTTTCTTGTAAGGGAAATGCTCCAACCCATTGAAGATTTTGGTTGCGTCTTTCTGAAACTCTTCCCAGCTCCATAATACCCTCCAAGATGCCTAGTGATGTATTTCATGCTGTAGAATTTCTAGCTGCCTATCCCTATGTGGCTTGGAATCGGCAATAATAGGAGAAAACAAATGCCAACACCAATAGTGCAGGTGAATGCTATAAACAAACTGGCCTTGATCCAGCTCTAGGAGACCTGGATGTGCAAAGGGCTGCAGATGCACTCCTGGGTCTGAAAATATATCACAGCAATTATGGTTACCAATCCAGGACCCCAGTGCTTTTACCAATCCATACATGGCGGGATTGGGTTGATTATACCGTAACGGACTGAGTGATTCGTTCAAGGCCAAAACAAAAAGTAGCAATAAAGAACCCCTCAAAATACCAGAGCAATAACCAAGGAATAAATAATTAAGCAAGGAAACAATTAAACAATTGAAACAGACAAATAATACAACAGTGAAAGGAATTACTACTTGTAATTATAATTATATTTAGTTGGAGCTGGATCAATTTACTAAGATTATATGTTCAGGTTAAAAAACAACAACATTCTTTTTTTTGGCTTGTAACAAATAATTTGAAATTTGATAACTGAAGAAGATCGTGAGCATATCTGCTCATAAGACTGACTGTGTTGTGCTTTAAGTTTCCCGTTTTGTTTCCAGAAACTTCCACAGTGGCCATTACATCGCCATTGGGGAGGGGGCCTTGCCGGTAGAAGACGGTGTGATGCAGCAGCCAAGAATCTGGCCAGGCCCCACCCACCTGGACTGAGAGGATTGGGATTCTTCTGGTAACTGGGTGAGCTAATAAGTGAGAGAAGTGTTATGTACTGAAGTTCTCGCCCTGGGCCAGCAGGGGGATACTGTAGATAGTTTTCACTCAGGTCCACATATGCAGATAAGGGATTGAAAGTGATGTTCAGTGATTGGATAGTTACAAAAAGTTGTTACAGTTGCGTTGTACTGGAGCTCTATATAAGCAGGCTGGCTGAACCCTTCAGTTCAGTTCTGTTCTGGCCTGTGAATAAACAAAAGCTGTTTGAAGAATCGCTGTGTCGTCTGATATGTTCACCCACAACTTAACAAGAAGTGTGTGTACTGGAACAAGTACAGTATGATAGTTTGGCTTTCCCCATTCCCTTTACTAACTGCTTCTACTCTTCTTGTGTCCCCACCTGACTTAGAATCCTGCCTCTCTCTGGGAAGATCAACCAGCTGCCAACTTTGTGTGGGGCTGCTCTTGGGTTTGACTTGGAAGCTTCCGTTGGCCCCAAATGCAACAGCCAGATTACAAACCCCTATTTGAAAACAGCCACACTGGTTACCAGTTCGTTTATGAGCCCAGTTTAAGGTGCATGGATGCAAATTTGCAAACTTTATGTGCTCATATTACATTATATCTGCATTTGATGCTCTGCACATGAATGCATGAAGCACGTGCAAATCTCAGTCCAGCACTGGAACCACACAGATAAGCTGATTTGGGTGTGGATTTTCCATTTCAGTTTGGGCATAACTGCCCTCCCCGCAGGCTTAAATTTCACTGTAAATTCTCCATATTTATCTTTTGGTGCAAGCACGCCCTTTGTTTGCATGGTTCAAAGTTCTGAGTGGGTGCATCTGACAACAACATAGTGAGCTTTCCATGTTCTTGTCCAATCACATGCTGAATGCTTTCCAATAAATTCACAATATAAAAGGCGCCTAATGTGCAATTTATGGTATGTTATGATTATTGCATAAAACTGCAGTTGTAAATTAACGAGGTTGGACGGTACTTAAATCTTGCGTGCTAGAGTTAATATTCATTTGCCTCACTGCCATTTTTATGAATTCCATCATCACTCCATGGCTTGCATGGCTGCCAAGTTAACGACAGTTTTGCCAGTGGTGAGAATTGAAAGAAAACTGAAAATTGGCATTTGGCATTAAAAATAATAATCAAGTAATTATTTAAAAAATAAAATAAAATACAGCAGTAATGTGAAATGTATTTGTCCATGGTTTTGTGTGTTTTCTCCCCACCCCCACCCCCATATGTTCCAAACGAGGTGCAATATAAGGACTCCAGTAACGAGTCTGATCTTATGAATATACCTTTAATGAATATTTCAGGATTATGTGCAGACAAAGATGTATATGTGATATCTACTCCATGGGACATCTGGCTGCAACATGTGCCTCATTAAACTACACCTGTAAGTTTGGGGTCACTTTTTACACCAGGAATGGTAATAATGAAACATTCAATGAATGGGGTTATTAATGGAGCCAGGTGTTCTGCGCTGTAAGCTCCAGTATATTGCACAGACACCAGTAACAAATTGGTTAATGGCTGTAACGCCAAGATTTTCAGGGCAGGATTAGACTAATAGAACAGTGAAGTAGTTATTTATGGAATTTGTGTTTTTTTTCATCATACACACCATATGTATCAATTCTGTGTGATTGTACAACGAAAGACTAGAATGGGGGGAGGGGGAAGAGAATATGAATTACAAGCCATTCTGGATTCGTGGCTTCAAACCAAACAGCACACATTGTCCAGAAATGCAAATATCTAAATGTTTTATATTTTTGGGCATGATCCAGCCACAGCTGAGTACTTTTAAGATCCATTAACCTCAACTGGAGATTTAAATCATGGGCTTAATGCATTCCTGCTGAAGTCAGTGGGGCATAAGTGTGCCTTGCTTGAGCTGGATCCTGCCATCTTCCCATCCCCTTTCTGCTTTTGATTGTTAATGGCCCAGATTTATTGTGTCTATGTGGATGGCCTCTGTTCCAACTCTGTTGTTCCGTGGAGCACCATGTTCATGTGTCTGGTTGAAATCCCAGCAGACTCCAGCTGCATCCCTCCTGTGGTGAGTAATGAATGTCAATTGGGCAGACACTTATGCACCAACGTTAAGCAAGACAAAAAAGAGCATCAGTCCAAGCACAATTCAAAGTGTTGGTGCTGAACTTTAAAGCCCTAAATGGCCTCGGCCCAGTATACTTGAAGGAGTGTCTTCACCCCCATCGTTCACCCTGGACACTGAGGTCCAGCGCTGAGGGCCCTCTGGCAGTTCCCTCACTGCAAGAAGTGAAGCTACAGGGAACCATTGCACCAGAAGTAGTTTAGTCATGCTAGCCACATGGCCTGGAAAGCTGTCTGTGGACAAACCCCAGCTCCCTTGGCCTGAAGTGAGATGAGCGCCACAACCCCATAGTCGCCTTTGACTGGACCTGACCATCCAGGGGTCCTTTACCCTTTTTTTGGTATCCAACGCTGGTCCTGATCAGACTCAAATGCGATTGGGACTGCAGTATGGGAAGCAGAGTCTTTTTTTGTCATCTTCCATCCATGTCATTTTCCATATGAAATTGCTCCACTTTGAAGCTGTGGAGCGAAAATACAGGTAGCAGCACATGGATGCCTGCATGCTTTGCAACATGGGAACACATCAGTTTTAGCAGAAGGTTTCATTGGCGAAAGGTGTAGGAGAAAGCACTGTGGTCCTGATCGGATTTGCCCCCTCCTTAATGGTTGCTATTAAACCATAACAACTATAAGATGGAGATCTAAGCACAGATCTATTATATCTAGGTTGGCTGTTCGCCACTATTGGATGTCAGCTCCCAAAATTTCACAACAGCCACCCAGGTCCCACTATTAGACAAACTAAGGAAGATAAAAGATGTGTGGGGGGCATTCAAGGGTAGCCCGTTGGCAGTTACTGGGTTTACTATTATATGTCTATCTCAATGGGGTATTTTGATTTTTCTGCTTGATCCAGAATTTTTGGCAGCTTTGACCGAGGAACCAAACATTTCACTTTCCTGACAAAGTAGAACTGGTCTTTGGTGAAAAGGGGCGGGGGGGGGGGGGGGAGAGAGAGAGAGAAAGAAAGAGATAAATTAAGCACAGAGAAATGTAAGGAGACAATAATTGCCCAGTTGAACCATCAGCTACGCAGGAAGTGATCAAACTGCACAGCAATGCTAAGCTATGTTTTAAGGCAAGATTTGAATGAATGGGGAAAAAAATGCAGCCTGGGTTTCGAATAAAATCAGCAGATGTATGGATTACGCAGATGTTTGGATTAAGGAAAGGTGGTATAGATGTGGTGCATTTTATTTTGAGGAAGGGGTAACTATCTCTCCTGTGTATCGCTGCAGTTGCTATAGCAATTGATTAGATTAAAGGATCACTTTTTAAATTCTGAATCCTAATTGTACTGACAACAATCTAAATGTGGTTGGAACAGTGAGTCACACTCCAGATTATGTGTCTCAAATAAGGGCTTAATTTAAACTTAACAAGGCAATTATTATACAGTATGTTAATTCAATACCATTTGATTAAGGGAAAAAAACTTGTTGCTTTAGCATTAGCACCTTCATTATTTAGTTAGATCTGTAACCACTGCATATTTAAACGTCTCTTGTGTACCCAGTGATCACAATTAAGACACAGTAGCTGTTTTAAATTGAGGCATTTCTAAGACAGTCTTCAAGGCTGATTTATGATGACTGATTCCACCGCCCCCCCCAACACAGATACAAAAGACAGGATAATCCACAATGTGGGTGCACACAACTTTAGGCAACAGAAAATGTGTTTGCATTTAGGTTTCCTGCTGCCTTAAGAGAACATAAGAAGAGCACAATTGGATCTGGCCAAAGGCCAATCTAGTTCCAGTTATGTCACCCCTTCCCGACAGAGCTGGCAGCCCCTCACCCCTTTTCAAATACCCTCCCTTGTGGAGTATTCCCTCAGTCTCCTATCCTCTCCCATCTCCTTGGGGAGTGCAGCTGCCGCCCCGGTCTCTGGGCTGCAGAGAGAGGTGCCTCATCACCCCACCCCACAGGGGACTGGGAAGCACCCCCTGGCCAGCTCCAGTGGCACCATTCACCTGGGAGCTTGTAGCCAGAGCTGCTGCAACAAACAGCTGTGCAAGAAGAAGAAGAGAAGAGTTTTGGATTTGATATTCCGCTTTATCACTACCCTAAGGAGTCTCAAAGCGGCTACAATTCTCCTTTCCCTTCCTCCCCCACAACAAACACTCCGTGAGGTGAGTGAGGCTGAGAGGCTTCAGAGAAGTGTGACTAGCCCAAGGTCACCCAGCAGCTGCATGTGGAGGAGCGGGGAAACGAACCTGGTTCACCAGATTACAAGTCCACCGCTCTTAACCACTATACCACACTGGCTCCAAGCAAGCCTTTGGGAGGCAGAGACACAAGAGGGCATCAGAGGAAGGGAGGGAAGGAAAGAGGGACAGAGGCCAGTGTTTCCTGCGGCACCCCTATCATTCCAGGCACCCCAGGGTGCCACGGCACACTGGTTGAAAACCAATGCTTTGGAGACATGCTACCTCTGATTGCAGAGGTCACATATAGTTAACATAACTTAGTAACTGTTGATACCCTTACTGTACATGAGTTTGTCATTCAGCGCTTGAAACTTTATTGGGTTCTCATATGAGAACAGGAAATAAACATGTCTCTATCCACTTCCCCTACACCACATAGCATTTGCAACTTGGGGGGGGGTCTGGATTGGGACTGCAGTGGGGGCAGGTTAATCCTTTCCCCCATTTGCCATTTCCCAGATGAAACTCCCCGTGGAGTTAATTATTTGGTCCTCAGCCCATACAGAGGGAAAGCCTACAAACTGGAAGATGTGTAAACACCTTGCAAACAATTCAGGATAAATGTTCGTTGTCACGTAACCATCCCATAAACAAATCAGAACAAATGTTTGATAAAAGCCAGACATACAGCACAAACCTTGCACATGAAAATCAGGATAAACAAGTTGTTTGGAGCACTCCCTATATGGACGTATTACCTTGGAATCTACTGGGGGCCATTGAACACCTTCATTCAGTTCCTGCTTTATTTTATATACAGTCTAGATCAATGGTCCTCAATCTTTTTTCTCTGGGCCACACTTTCAGAATAAAAATATGCTCACACCACACATTGGAAATACATTGGAAAACACAAAGAAACAACTCCTAGAAGTGCTTGATTTATAACATAGAACACAACTACTTTTTAATGTGAAATCCAGAAAGTATAAAACCATACAGCTGCATAAGAACACCAATCATTCCCAAAATATAATTATAAATGAGCCTCTTACATATGTACCTTAAATGTGTATACAAACTCAGTGAGAAGAGTGAGCTTGCAGAATCTCTTGATGGCCGTGCTCTCATTTTAGAATGATATCTGTACATGTTCTGCAAATTAAAAAAATGTTTTGATACTGTAATATATTATACTACACTATACTTTACTGAAATGTTTAGATGTCTCTTTGAGCATCCTTGAATCTTCCTGCCACACTTGCCATCTTTTCCTGCCATGCCATTGTTGCTGGTCTAGAGTGACACTGGTGTTCATGATGCCTGCATTGTCACTTTCTGGCCACATATGAGATAGATAGATAGATAGATAGATAGATAGATAGATAGATAGATAGATAGATAGATAGATATAGATGGTAGGTAGGTAGGTAGGTAGGTAGATGATAGATAGTTAGATAGATAGATGATAGATAGATAGATAGATGATAGATAGATAGATGATAGATAGACAGACAGATAGATGATAGATAGATAGATAGATAGATATAGATAGATAGATAGATATAGATAGAGAGAGAGAGAGATTTGTTTGTTTGTTTGTTTGCTTGCTTGCTTGCTTGTTTGCTGTGGACATGATTTTGCTCATCCAGAGCAAACAAACAAGTGCTCAGTGACAATGTCCATCAATAATGAGAAATATTAAAACTGTTCTCTATAAATATACGACTGTGAATGTCTGAACTTTGGGGGACATCAACATTGCACCCCGCACTCGGAAACAGCATGATGGTTGTATTTATTGAAAACATAACAACTTGGAGGAACTGCAGACCAACTGACCAAAGCTGTGGCTTCCCAGCTAAGCTGGCAAGGAGACGTGACAGTAGTGATGCACTGGGCACAACTTTTTAAAAAAAGGATATGGGTGTTTGTTAATGCAAGAGACTGCTGTAGATTGACAGTGACTCTCTTACTGTCTACAACTGACCACACAGCAGTCCTAGCAAACTCACTAATGCTGGTTTTGTTTCTGCTACAGGCTTTCAATTCTAGTTTCACTTTCCATGTCATACTGTGGGACTCCAACTCGCACCAACCCCATCCTTCATAACCAATGGTCAAGGATGATATGAGTTGTAGTCCAGCAACATCTGGAGGGCCAAAGGTTCCTCACCCCGATAGAAGGCATTGCTTGTCTATTCAGGATCTTATTTCACCACACTGAAATGAGTGCTCAGGCAGGCAGCAACAGCAGCAGCAACTCCCATATTCATTCCACAAAATGCTTCAGGGTACTGACGTAGCGTCACAGTGGGGTGGGGTCCAAAGGTATCTGAGAAGATGAGAAAGATGGAGGCCACTGCAGTTGCTCAGCATGAAATTTCTCTTCCCAATTCCAAGCCCTCAGAACTCGTATCGAAAAAGTAGAATTATACCTATGTTGGACACTCAACATCTGCCCAAGCATAGTGACACTAGGCCTGTCATCCAATGTTGTTAACAATTTTTTTTTGATATAGTAAACACACCTCAGTTTCTGATCGTGGAATGTCTTTGCTCTTCATACAGCTGTCTTAAGATCTTTTTCAATATTTTTTTTATAATTTAGTTATATAATTACAAGCCAATAATTAGCACCTAAACTAAAATTATCAGTAGAACTATAACAAAATTAATTCTGGAATAAAGCAACAGGAATGAGTTCATGTGTTTGTCTTTCTACTAAAATAGAAAATGTTAGAGGGGTTTTTTTTATTAAAAAAAAAAGGAAAAAGGAAAAAAAGGAAAGGAAAAAATACCCCGCAACCTTCTGCTTAAATTAAAATGTCAGAACCTGGTGGCAACATAGCTTTAAAACGTACCAAAAAAAGAAATAATATTCTATAATTACAAGTTGTGTGGAAAGTAAGCCAGGCGCATAAATATATGAGACAGATCTAACGAGATTGGCTTAGTGTTATTATTATTATTAAAGTTGAGTTTCCAAAGGAGATTTTTTTTTAAAAAAAAATGAGTTTATACTTTATAGAACAATTTATGAGCTTGCTTTTCATACACCTCGTCAAAAAAACAAAACAAGAAACCTTTTGCCTTCAAACCCAAGCCCATAAAATGTAGGCCTTTCTGACAGTATCTGGAGATTTTTAACAAGTCTGTGCTGCTGTTTGGGCCTGCATTTAAAAACCCACACCAAGGTAAAAGACAAGCTTGTCTGTGCATTGATCAGCCTAAAGCAAATCAACAGGTTCAAACAACTGATCTTCATGACCTCGATTCATTTCTCCAGACATTTACTATGGAGCTCTGTTCTTTGACATCCAACTGTTTATACGGGCCTTTGGAAAATAGAACATTTTTTGGTCTGAAAAGAAGCAATGTAATCTGAGGTGGCAGGTGTGCATCTGTGCCGAATGTAGGCAATGGCCTTTAATAATAATAATAATAATAATAATAATAATAATAATAATAATAATAATAATTTATTTATACCCCACCCATCTGGCTGGGCTTCCCCAGCCACTCTGGGCAGCTTCCAAAAAAATATTAAAATACTGCAATACATCAAACACTAAAAGCTTCCCTAAACAGGGCTGCCTTCAGATGTCTTCTAAAAGTCTGGTAGTTGTTGTTCTCTTTGACATCTGATGGGAGGGCGTTCCACAGGGAGGGTGCCACTACCGAGAAGGCCCTCTGCCTAGTTCCCTGTAACTTGGCTTCTCGCAGTGAGGGAACCGCCAGAAGGCCCTTGGTGCTGGACCTCAGTGTCCGGGTAGAACGATGGTTGTGCAGATGCTCCTTCAGATATACTGGGCCGAGGCCGTTTAGGGCTTTAAAGGTCAGACCAACACTTTGAATTGTGCTCGGAAACGTACTGGGAGTCAATGTAGGTCTTTCAAGACCAGTGTTATAAGGTCTTGGCAGCCACTCACCTTTAAGTTGGTGATCTGCAGAATACCAACCTGGGCATGCTAGTGTGTCATGAGAGAACGGAAATCAAGAAATCATAGTATGAATTAAAATCACCCATTAAAGAGATACATTAAATTTAGGAAGGATTCCTGTGTAGTCCACCCACATGTCATCAGAGCTGGGCCAGAGGAAGGGGCCTGAGGTGAACTAGGACTGGGAAATGAGGAAAAATGAGTAATTTAAGATTTGCCAGGAGATAGAATCAAGGAGCAATTCAGGACCAGAGAACAGCCAACAATGCCAGGGCTCAGGAACACCTTGCGGTTCAAGTGGAAGAGGAAGCCCTCTCATACGTCTTCTTGTCAGTTACAGATAGGTAGCCGTGTTGGTCTGCCATAGTCAAAAAAAAAAATTATTATAATTTTCTCCTTCCAGTAGCACCTTAAAGACCAACTAAGTTAGTTCTTGGTATAAGCTTTCGTGTACATGCACACTTCTTCAGATACACAGGTGTGTATCTGAAGAAGTGTGCATGCACACGAAAGCTCATACCAAGAACTAACTTAGTTGGTCTTTAAGGTGCTACTGGGCTCAATAACTGGTTCTGCCCCTACTGGGCTAGGCGACTGGAGCACTTTCAGAGACCTTCCAATCCTGGAAAACAGGTCCCAGTGCACTGGACCCACAACTGTGCATTGTGAGCACCAGACTCACGCAGAGTATAAATAACGTGGAAGCTAGCTGTGAAGCATAACTCCTTTTATTTCTAATAGCTACTACAAACTACAGAACTACTGGCTTGCATGAGTGTTACAACTCCCACTCAGCCATCTAGACGCTACATAGATAAGACTCTCTCTACACACAAAGTCAGTCAGGAGCGGAAGAGTAGAAGAGCAGTTTCCGCCCCCTCCTTTCTCAAAACATCAGATCAGGAGATTCTTGCAATGGGAGGGAGGAAAATATCAACACTTCCAGGAGGACCCATTGGCTAGCCAAAATGAATGGAGTCATTCCAGGGCCTGGATGTTTCTCACGGAAAAAGCTGCCACCTGCAGTTCAGTTGTTCACCACATGGGAAAATCACACACAGTTCTAGCCTAGCATGACACTCCCTCTGTCTCTGTGTGATTCGCCTTGACTTCTTCCAATCAGACTTACCTGAGGTGGGCAACTCCATGGCTCCACCTTTACTTCCTGATTTCCACCTCTTAGTTCATCTCTGACAGCTACAAATAGCTTAGTCTTGATGTTCTGTCAAACCAAAAAGGAAATGTTTTTGACTCAGTGTGTATTTTCTTATTACTTATTTACTTGGGGCGGGTTTTATGTCATCCCTTACTGTGACATATCCGAGACAGCCAATCAGAAGTAAAGCAAGTGAATCAGCCGACAACAGAAGTAAAGCCAATGTACAGTGGTACCTCAGGTTAAGTACTTAATTCGTTCCGGAGGTCCATACTTAACCTGAAACTGTTCTTAACCTGAAGCACCACTTTAGCTAATGGGGCCTCCTGCTGCCACCGCACCGCCGCAGCACGATTTCTGTTCTCATCCTGAAGCAAAGTTCTTAACCTGAAGCACTATTTCTGGGTTAGCGGAATAACCTGAAGCCTATGTAACCTGAAGTGTATGTAACCTGAGGTACCACTGTACTTGTAAAACTGACCAAAAGACGTTTTTAAAAGGCAGCAGCAACAGGAAGCAGCACTGTGAATGATGGTACTCTACAAAGGGTCATTGAAATCAAAGAGTCTTTGTTGTCCATCTAAGAGCAAACAGTGAAGGAGTCAGGTGAGCATCCCTTGGAAGATGCTCCAAATCTTGGCCACCGCATCTGAAAAGGCCCTGGTGTAAATACCCATGTTTCTGAACAAGGATGCACATGAAATCAGGATTCAGAAGATGAAGCAGGCAGGCTCTTGAGATATTATTTGCTATTTATTAAGTATGATTATATCATTTCATTGTAATATTGAATTTGACTTGTTGTTTTTGCCCTGTTTGAACGTGATACGTTTTATAATAGAATCTGATTATTTGGGTCCCTTTAGGAGTCTGCTCGGTCCCTGCTCCTGCCAACCTAGCAGTTCGAAAGCACGTCAAAGTGCAAGTAGATAAATAGGTACCACTCCAGCGGGAAGGTAAACGGCGTTTCCGTGCGCTGCTCTGGTTTGCCAGAAGCGGCTTAGTCATGCTGGCCACATGACCCGGAAGCTGTACGCCGGCTCCCTTGGCCAATAAAGCGAGATGAGCGCCGCAACCCCAGAGTCGGTCACGACTGGACCTAATGGTCAGGGGTCCCTTTACCCTTTACCTTTACCTTGGAGTCTGCTAGCCAACTGAATTATCCAGTCCATCTTCAAAGGCAGTTATCTACTTGGGCACTTTGAACTGGGGGACTTCCTGACTGATAACTTGGTCTCTGATCCACCACACCAGTTCCATGGTGAATCTCTTTATGCTGAGTCAGTAATAATAGGGTGGGGGTGCGGGACTCCCTCCACCTGGTGGGTGAAATTCCACAAGACGAGGACTAAACCCTTTCATTATGTATTCTCAAAAGGGGACAATAGCATCACAGTCAGTACAGAGGAGAAATGTGCAGTTAGCATCATTCCTCCACCTAATTGTAGATGAGAATAGCTACCATGTAGGAGAAACACCAAGACCGACTGTAATTTAATCACAATCGAAGTAATTATAGATTTAAAGCAAATTATGCTGCAACAAGATTTTTCTCAGTTGGATCAGGGAGGCATCATTTGCCAGAGTTCCTTTCCACGAGGAATTCCATTACTGAAGATTCAAGGCTGCTGTCGTATGTGATTTGGTAGTAAAACACAACCTTGATGCTAATTAAGAAAATTAAGATGGGGTTAAAATATATATATACCTGGGTAAGGTCCGCATTGGATTTGTCTTTGTGGTGTCTCCTAATGAAAGGGAAAGTGGAACACTCTGGAGGTTTTCACATAGACCTCTAGGTGACAGAACATATCACATGATTGTGGTCAAGAGGCACAAATCTAGTCCCCTAGCGGCACCTTCTGGAAATGAACAGGGCCAAAGAAGCAGTGTGAACCCAATTCCCTATCTCAGTCTAGCGAGAGACCATAATTTTTGGTTCTGAAAATTGCAGAGGTTCAAAGTAGTCCCAGGGGAAAACTGGGTTGGAAACCAGAATGAAATGGATGCAGAAAACTGGCATTATCCAAAAATGCCTGGAGTTGCATGGTAACAAGTTTAAAAAATAAAAAAATAAAATTATTAGCTGTGATTCCTCTATTGCAGGTGATTGGAAAAGTGTGACCAGCCCACGGTCACCCAGCAGCTGCATGTGGAGGAGCGGAGAAACGAACCCGGTTCACCAGATTATGAGTCTACTGCTCTTAACCACTACACCACACTGGCACCACTGGGAGAGTGCTGTTGCATTCAGGTCCTGCTTGCAGGCTTCCCGTTGCATCTGGTTGGCCACTATAGGAAGAGGAGGTTGGACTAGATGGGCCACTCTCCTTTTCCAGCAGGCTCTTCTTATGTTCTTCTTCGCCAGACTAATTACTCAGGATGAAACATGGGTCCATCATTATGACCCAGAGACTAAATCCCAGTCCAAACAATGGAAGCACTCTGCCTCACCACCTCCAAAGAAGGCACATGTCCAACCGTCAGTGGGCAAGGTCATGCTCACAATCTTTGGGACCAGAGCGGAGTAGTGATGATAGATTTCCTGGCAAAGGGTACCACAATTACTGGGACATGCAGTGGTACCTCGGGTTAAGAATTTAATTCGTTCTGGAGGTCTATTCTTAACCTGAAACTGTTCTTAACCTGAGGTACCACTTTAGCTAATGGGGCCTCCTGCTGCCGCCGCTGCCCGATTTCTGTTCTCATCCTGAAGCAAAGTTCTTAACCCGAGGAACTATTTCTGGGTTAGCGGAGTCTGTAACTTAAGCGTCTGTAACCTGAAGCATCTGTAACCCAAGGTACCTCTGTATTATGCTTCCCTGCTGCAGAAATTGCTGAAGGCCATCCAAATCAAGAGGCGTGGTATGCTGACCAAAGGTGTCCACCTCCTGCAGGATAACGCCCTGGTTCACAACTCACTCAGACGGAAGCACGGTCCTGTGACTATGAAATACTTCCTCATCCCCCTTATTCTCCCAGCCTTGCACCATTGGACTTCCACCTCTTTCTAACCATGAAGTTATTTTTGAAGGGCAAGCTTTTTCCAGAGGATGAAATGCTGATTTCTGAGGTCAAGTCGTGGCTTCTGATGCAACCTGCCGACTTCTACAGAAGAGGTCTCCACATCTTCATAAAGCGATGGGAGAAGTGTGTGACTCTTGCTGGTAGCTATGTAGAGAAGGACTAATAACCATGCCCAGTTTTGTTTGCCTCAGTCTACAGGAAGTACGTCAGGGGAAATCTTGAATGAACGCCCCTCACAATGCAAAAGGATAGCACAAAAACTTGGGAATGAAAGTTATTCTTGTGGATCTAGCAATAACTTTCTTGAGTTGTGTTTTTCAGCTACATTAAGCGGGTACATCCTGCAGGAGCGTCAATTTTTAGAAGTCTCTACACTTGCTTGTTCTACGCTCTACCCACCCAGCCGGTGGTTCTGTGTGATGCCTTTTATAAGGAAAGATCCTGCCGGCGCATAAGCTCTTTTTAAACACCACTTTTAGTATTAAATGCCAAATCACAAGCTCACTTGCAACTGGCTCATTAGTTATTAATGAAGCAACATATTTGTTCAAAATTTATGATTGTTGATTTGCTTCCATCGCTATATGAAATATTAACGCAGCATTTGTACTTGCAGCCATTTTGCAGGCGTTAGATTGAGAATTTTGCATATTCATGAACACTCATAAATGTTTAAGGAGACAACGCAGGAAACATGTGAGCTGTCAGCCAGCCAGTTAAAAGGCATATTTACAGTGCTAATAAGTATTTGAGTTTATAGGACAAAATGGCGAGTAAGAAATTAAATGAATTCCAGTTTGCCAGTTGGAACTATCTAGTACAAGCTTCCTTCCATTCCTCCTAAACTCAGACCATTTAGGAACTTGTCTTCCAGTGGAATCTTCCTTTATAGTTTTTTTTTTTTTTTAAGTGAGGGAAATTTCCACCGGGTTAGTTAAGCTTCTGCATCTTGATCTAGTCATCATGATTCCCTCCCTCCTTTTTAATCTTGAGTACCGTTTACAATAGGTTCATGGAATTGCAGGCTTGAAAGGAAGGCAGTTTGCTTGCAATTCTAAAATATTTATCGTTCCTAACAGTCTTGCATCATTGCCACTGCAGCCTCCCTGCTTCACTTCTGGTTGTTCTGAACAACAGCACCACGAAAGATGAACAGGGAGCAGGGGCCATGATTCATAAGACCATGTGATCCTTCCTCCTGTGCATCAATATGATTGGCCAACTCGCTGCTCTGCTCCCTTGAGTACGTATTATTATAAGCCAGTCCTGTAAGCAAAAGGTCCATTTGGCAACTACTCACCCCTCACTTTGTATCACTCTGGAAGAATTGCAGATACTCATAAACTGAAGTGTGTTCCCCCTCATCTCCTCCATTGGCCTGTCAGCAATGGAAGAGGAGACCTATTGATTTATTGGGTTGATTTATATCCCGCTCTGAACTTGTGGGCTCAGAGCGGCTTACAGCAGTGCTTCTAAATGTTAATAGACCTGTTCTCAAGGGGCTTCCAGTCTGAAGTGGTTTGGGGAATAAAAGAAGTTAGATAAAATTTAAAAATGACATAAAATTAATAAGCAACACCACACCATAAACAGCCAGTCCAAACACCTATCCAAAGGACAATGTTTTTTTACCCCTAGTCACCTGTTTCTGGATGTGCCATAGAAGGAAGTGAGGAGCAGGTGGGGCTTGTCAAACTGGGAAGGCAGCCCATATAGGAGAAGTAAAACTCTGATCCAAAACCTCCGCTGCCTTGCAGGATATCTTCAAGAGAAGAAAAGGCCCAGGAGTAAACCCTACACAAATCCAGAGTGGAGTCCCTAAGGCAGTTGGATGGCATCTTCTACACCTCCTTCTGGCTACTTCTGCAGCCAAACGTATTGCTCTGCTTTCAATTTAGTGGGGTAGAGGAGATGAAAATGATGGCAATATATTTCACATCTGGCAACCAATCCACCCCTTTGGTTTAAGATAGTACATGGGTAAAAGGTAAAGGTAAAGGCGACTATGGGGTTGTGCCGCTCATCTCGCTTTCAGGCCAAGGGAGCCAGCGTTTGTCCACAGACAGCTTTCCGGGTCATGTGGCCAGCAGGACTAAACCGCTTCTGGCACAATGGGACACTGTGATGGAAACCAGTGTGCACAGAAATGCCATTTACCTTCCCACTGGAGTGGTACCTATTTTACTACTTGCACTGGTGTGCTTTCGAACTGCTAGGTTGGCAGGAGCTGGGACAGAGTAATGGGAGCTCACCCCGTTGCAGGGATTCGAACCGCCAACCTTCTGATCAGCAAGCCCAAGAGGCTCAGTGGTTTAGACCACAGCGCCACCCGCGACCCAGTACATGGGTAGATGAGTCTAAAAAGCCCGGGACTCAAATTTTGATTGCCCTCTAGTGGCTCATTTACCAAAATCAATGCATTTAGCATTATCACTGGAAGTGTATTCTCAATTCTGACCAAACTAAGCATGTTTCTTTGCACATGCACAGAGGCACCTGAGATATAGCCAAATGCCATGCCACTGCCACTTATGGGGGCACTCCCTCTAACTTAGCAAACACAAACAAGTATTTTTGTATTCGTCTAGGAGACCCTGGCAGCTAACATGAAGAAAAGCTTAAGGTTGCATAAGTTGTCACAAGGAGAAAACAGGCCCATTATGTGCAACAAGAATGTTTGCAATAAAGGCTAAATTAATTTTATTAAATAACATACATGTTTTAGATTTATGATTTTTTTTTTGGAGAATAATAGTAACCATAAGGCAACAAATTCAAATTATGTGACAAAAAGCACATCTTCACTGTGGTGAACTGTCTGTGTTTCATGATGATGCTTGGCAGCAGGGCCATAGCCCTGGTGAGATGGGCCCCTGCCAGGGGCACAGGCGATGCCCCCCCCCCCGCAAAATCAGCTTTAAAATATGTCCATAAATATAAATATTGATTATTGCCTGATAAGAAAAGGTTTTTAATAGAGGGTGAATTGAAGGTGGGGTGGGGGTTGGAGGAGAGGTGGAAAGAAGAGCTAATTTGTCCATGGCTAGGGGGCGCAATCTGGACGGTTCTGCCAGGGGCGCAAGATCACCTAGCTACAGCTCTGCTTGGCAGTTATTTTAATTTCTCATGCTTTTTGTTGTCAATGCTTTTTATTGCTTGCTTGCTATGATGTGCCGCTATTAACTGGTTCATCCTCCAAGTTTAGTCCAGATAATATTGCATTTTGTGGGGAAACAAGGCCAATCCAGGCACTGAAGTCACTTCCCAAGACAAGCAGAGGGTTGGGTGACAGACAGTCTATACTTTCGAGTGTTGGTCAAGTTTTTCCCAATATGATCTCAGTTCCCCATAAGACTTTACTGGACGTATGTACATGCGGATGCAGTAAGTATTTATCAGGAGACTATCAGAAAGGGACAACACTAAAAAATTAGGGGTGGTCAACGAGGGACACTGTTGAATTGATACATTTAGAGAGGTTGACACCAGCACCGCCAGCCCCCTGCTAGGCCTTATTAACTGAGAAAAACAGGACACAGTAAGACTGGATGGGTGGGAGACTTAGAGAGTCTGATTAGCAGATTTCAAAGTTAAAGATTAAGATAAATCCATGTTGCTTAGCTCCTTCCTTCCTTCCTTCCTTCCTTCCTTCCTTCCTTCCTTCCTTCCTTCCTTCCTTCTTTCCTTCCTTCCATAGAAACTGTTGAAAAGTAGCTTAAAAATTATTCTATCTATGCATATGTGATTTCCAGAAGAACCTGGAGCCATGAATTTTTTGCAGTGATGCCAAGGCCCAATTTAAACAGTTACTGTTGTGGTACAGCCCTCTCATTAGACTGTTACACCTGATTCTGGGATGTGCTCAGATCATGGGGAGCCAGTATGGATGCTGCAGTCTGCTTGCATCTGGTGCATCCCTCCCTGCCTGCCTGCCACTTTCCAGGCCACCTATTGCTCCCTGAATCCATGAAACCCTCCAAACAGTCTTCAAGAGCTGCCTCGTAGAAATCACCTTGTGTGGTAAGCACTGCTTCCTACTTTGCTGCCTTGAAGTCTAGTTGAAGGACTGACTGGGAATGTTCACCTACAAAGGACCTCAGGTAGCTACTGGGACAACATCCCTCTCTAGTTGCAACAGGCAAGGAAGCCCCAGTCAGCAGGGAAGGTTGAGCGCTGTCCATGGTCCTTATCTCTGCTTAAGAGACTTGGCGTGTGTGTGTGTGTGTGTGTGTGTGTGTGTGTGTGTGTGTGTCCCCGTCCCAGTGCACTTCAGGCCTTATTGTGATTGGGCAAGTTGCTGTTCCTCATCTTCATGTCATGCACAGGAGTTATGTGAAGGTATAATGGGTGTGGAGAATCATGTCCATCACTCTAAACTCCTTTGTGTAATAAAAAAACACCTTATGGATTCCTTTTCCTCCTGTAAAATGCACCACGGCTGCATAAAGTAGATGGGAATGGGATGGTCTTTAAATGCTGCTCCAGAGGGTAGGACCCAAACCAATGGATTCATATTACAGTGGTGCCTTGGTTCTCAAACTTAATCCATTCCAGAAGTCCCTTCCGAAACTAAAATGTTCCAAAACCAAGGCGCGCTTTCCCATAGAAAGTAATGCAAAACGGATTAATCCGTTCCAGACTTTTAAAAAAACCCCTAAAACAGCAATTTAACATGAATTTTACTGTCTTATGAGACTACTGATCCATAAAATGAAGGCAATAAACAATGTGCTGTACTATAAAATAAATAAAACAGTATTGTAGATAATAAAAATTAAAATTATTTTTTTCCTTACCTGCAGTCATTGTTTGGATGGGGGACTTTTATGCATTTCTGCAGTCACACAATCAATCAATCAATCAATCAATCAATCAGTAGCTGAACTGGAATCCACACAGTCACAAAAACAAATTAACTGAAAAAGCCTCAAAACAAAAAACGCAAAATAAATAGAAAAAACAAATGCACCAAATATAAGCGCCAAATATCACCTCAGAACACTGCAATTGGAAACAGAAGGCTTGAATTACAAGGGGCGCAAATTAGCAGTGCAACAGGAAACACAGGGGGACTCAAAACAGCACATTCGGCTTCCGAAGAAAGTTCGAAAAAAGGAACACCTACTTCCGGTTTTGTAGCGTTCGGGTTCCAAGTTGTTCATGAACTAAGCTGTTTGAAAACCGAGGTACCACTGTACAAGAAAGGCCATTTCATCTAAATATTAGGAAGAACTTTCTGATTGTAAAAACTGTTCAACAGTAGAATGGACTCCCTCAGAAGGTGGTGGACTCCCCTTCATTGGAGGTTTGTAAACAGAGGTTGGATGGCCACCTGTCAGGGGTAATTTGTGATTCCTGCATTGCAGGGGGTTGAACTAGATGATCCTTTGGGGTCCCTTCCAACTCTACAGTTCTATGATCCTATAAAGAACAGCTTTTTTGATTCTCAAACTGTGTGAGAGAGCGAGATCTGAGTCACCAGCCAGAAGTTGACACTGTTTTATTATTGCATGCAGTCCTCCCTCTGCAGGCTGTGGCTGACCTATGGAAGTGATTTAATACAGAGCAGTTGGATTTTCAACATTTCTTCTGTGTTCCTCAGGCTGAGACTGGTTGATTTCTTTGGGGTGTTATAACTATGACCTGCTCCATTAAGTAGCAGCTACACTACAGCTGCATATAGCAAGCTCAGCTAGACTCTCGGCTTCCGCAGAATCTGCTTGATTAGGAAAAATGTGATGCCCTTGTCACGCCGCTCCTAGCTTCAGCTCGAAAGATGGGTAGCCATTGATTTCTCCTTAATAGGGATTCCTGGGCCACCTCTCCAAAACAGCATGTGCTGTTGTCGTTCTTGTTCCTGGCACCCGGCAACAGCCTGTCAGATCTCTTGCCTCCCACCCTTTCCCAATGTTAGCTATTAAAAAAAAAAGTATTACAATTCTAGGTGATTTGGCGCTTATTGCCGAATTACCTGGAGCACTTTGTCATGCATTAATCGCTGCTTGATTTGAACGTTCCCTGTTTGGTAACTAAGCTGTAGACCGTTGTGACAGATTAGTATGTCAATAATCGGGTTATTGAAACAGGAAATGAAGAGGCTGAACTTTGACTCCTTTATCCCACTGTGCAACCTAGGCTGGAGCTCAGCAAGGAGTGAGATTTATACTGCAGGCAGAAATATGAACATAATTTTGTTCTTGCTTGCTTTCCTCTGCCATTCAAAGAATACGGCAAATTCATCACAAGAGCTTTACCCTGCGAAAACATTTCCCACTCCATTTCAGGTGGAGAACCAGATGCAGAAAACAGGTGTGGTCATTTTATCAAGGCAAAACACTGGTCATCACAGGCCCAACTTTGACAGGTATATAGGATTTCCATTTGAGACATTTGGTATAGGTGATTATCTGCTTACTGATTAAGGATGGAGGAATCAAACTTTTTTAAAACTACAATCAAGCGGTATATAAATCTTGTGAAAGAAAGAAAAATGACTTTTGTTGACCTGAACAAAATTTCTCAATCCTCTCCTTTGAAGTTAAATTGTTATCAATAATTCTGTAACTGTGGGTAAGTTTCATTGAACTCTGTGGAACTTATTTTCATGCAGGAATCTTATCCTAGATGCTAAGTGAATACATCCTTAAAGATTGCGTTTTTCCACACCCAATTTCTTTCTGGGGATGGAGGCAATTGGTGTTTACTTTTATTTATTTGAAACATATATTGGGTAGTCTTTGCTAAACACTGAGGACTCAGCAGTGATATATATTCTCAGAGCCACAATTTTGCATCCTTCCTCATTCTAGAACAAATGTAAATCAACAGAATTCAAAGGGAAGGGAAGGCAATGAAGGAATCTTATTCAGCTGTTTTCTTAAAACTGAGGATGGATGCATACGATGCATATATGAAATCCAGTTTTAATTGTTTGTCAATGTGAAGCCATGTCTTGCATTTCAGTCATATGCTAATAAAATGGGCCAGTTTTTGCTCTGGATGGAAAATTCAGTTTTTCATTTGGGCAAATTACAGTTTGCTGTATGAAGAAGTTCTTTACATTTAAATCGAAGCATTATAATGTCAAAATAATCAGCAGATATTAATCAGTGTTCCAGCTCTGTAAATGCTTGTGAGTTTCCATAGTGATTGGCATGCTTATATATATATAATGGGAGTACCTTGCCTTTACCATTTACACTATTGGAACTTGCTATTAATATAATCAATAATTTTTTCCCCAGACCTACTGAAAGACCTACTGTTTAAGAGCAGATGTACAGTGGTACCTCGGGTTACATATGCTTCAGGTTACATACGCTTCAGGTTACAGACTCTGCTAACCCAGAAGTAGTGCTTCAGGTTAAGAACTTTGTTTCAGGATGAGAACAGAAATCGTTCTCTGGAGGCGCAGTGGCAGCAGGAGGCCCCATTAGCTAAAGTGGTGCTTCAGGTTAAGAACAGTTAACCTAAAACGGACCTCCGGAACGAATTAAATACTTAACCCGAGGTACCACTGTATACAAAAAGAGAGGAGGAGGTGGCAAGCGGGGATGTGGTACAAATACATTAAGGAAGTAACCCATCAAGGATTGTATTTCTGTATTGTCATTTTTAAAATCTCCCCCCTCCCAAACCTTTTGAAAATAAGCTGCATTACTTTCCAGCAGCTGCTCAATATTTCATATGCCTTCACCCACCAAACGCACAGACACAAGTGGGATCTGTACCAAAATGTTGCCGCGTGGAGTTCTTGCATTAACAACAGAAGTCTAGAATATCTTAAGGCCCATCTGATCCTTCATATCCCAGCATGATCAGTGAGATATTGTGGGGAGCTTCTGTTGATGGTCAGATGTATGGTTTGGTAACTACTAGAAGCCATGCATCCAGCGTAGTGGGCCCAAACCTGTGGAACTCCCTGCTACTTGAGATTAGACAGGCACCCTCCTTGCTGAGCTTCAGGCACATGACTAAGACTTTCTTATTGTATCAGGCATTTTAAGGTAGTTTCAGTTTTATGAAAATTCTTTTTTTTATTGTCCCATTTTCCATGGAATGTTTTTATGTACACTCCTTAAAAATGCAAACGATTAAGTAGTATATAAATGTCTTAAAATAATAATTATGCTTGTAAAACATTTCTGTATAGCTGAAATGATGAACTGTTAAATTAATTTTCCATTAGTGGGAACTATGATTCATTTTAGGAAAAGGGATCCAGAACAACGACAGCAATTCTGGATGGGACCACCACAGGTGCCAATGAACACGGGTGCAAAATAATAATAATAATAATAATAATAATAATAATAATAATAATAATAATAATAATAATAATTTCTATATCACATTATATTTTTGAGGGGGGAAATCTCAAAGCGGTTTACAACTCATTAAAACATTACTGAATAAAACATTACTGAAGTCAAATATAAAGCAACGCAATTAACAGAAAACCAAAATATTATCTTAAAGATTTCAAAATAAAACGTTACAAAGGGGGGGGGGGTCAACTGCAGAATGCCCATTCAGTGGAGCAAAGTTAATATTTTTATCTTTAAACATTTCAAAAGAAAACATTACTAAAGGAAGTCAAATATAAAAATGCACATTTAAAACACCATTGATTAACAAGATAATAAGATGTTATTGTAACCATGGAACGTATCTGCTGCTGTTGTTGCCAGTGGTGGTTCATGGAGGCTGACGGCTGTGGAAGCTCAGGCTCAATGACCAGGGTCTGCACTAAGGGACAGTCAAAGGGCACATTTTTGTTGTTGCTGTTTAGTTGTTTAGTCGTGTCCGACTCTTCGTGACCTCATGGACCAGAGCACGCCAGGCACTCCTGTCTTCCACTGCCTCCTGCAGTTTGGTCAAACTCATGCTGGTAGCTTCGAGAACACTGTCCAACCATCTCGTCCTCTGTCGTCCCCTTCTCCTTGTGTGATCTTTCCCAACATCAGGGTCTTTTCCAGGGAGTCTTCTCTTCTCATGAGGTGGCCAAAGTATTGGAGCCTCAGCTTCACAGTCTGTCCTTCCAGTGAGCACTCAGGGCTGATTTCCTTCAGAATGGATAGGTTGGATCTTCTTGCAGTCCATGGGACTCTCAAGAGTCTCCTCCAGCACCATAATTCAAAAGCATCAATTCTTCGGCGATCAGCCTTCTTTATGGTCCAGCTTTCATTTCCATACATCACTACTGGGATAAGCATAGCTTTTACTATACGGACTTTTGTTGGCAAGGTGATGTCTCTACTTTTTAAGATGCTGTCTAGGTTAGGGCAAATTGATTTATTAAATTTGTATACCTCTCTTCATCCAAAGATCTCAGGGTGGTTCACAGAACTGAAGGTAACAGGGGCTTGGATAATGATGTTTTTTCCACTGCATGTATCTCAGGATCTTCAGAACCTCCTCTGCTGCCAGGATAGCATCATTTTCACCATCTGAGATCGAGCAAAGTGGCAGTGCCATCCCTTCAACCAGCATTTTAATGACAGCTGGGGGACCAGCAACATTTTTGTTGATTAATACTACATAGCCATCTGCAAAGAGAGCATCTTCCATAGGTTCCAGCTTTAGCAATGTCGCCTGACATCTAAGTAATGTTGATTTTGTTTAGATGACAACCTCATTATGGTGCATAATTGCTAGGCATTCTCCTAGCAAAGACTGGGTTAAAAACTACTGGAAGATGCCTGTTCTTCTCATTATTAATTAGTACGTGTCCACTCCGCCAAATCCTGTGCCCAAACTTCATTTGTTATGTTCAGCCAAATGCATGAATAGCTTTTGAGTAATTATTTTCCAACATCATCTAATACCTCTTTGCACATCAATTAAAAATCCTCTTAACAAGGAACTGCATTTTGTTCGAGATCAAATGCCTAGACCAAAGCTGTATCAATCATGTAGAGCTAATTAGTGGGTCTGCTTTATATCATTTGTTTTACTTTATTATTCTATTATACACTTCCTAATGAAACCAATTGAACAATTTTAAAATCTTTGTTCAATTAATTGAAGGCTTAAAGGCCAGCTACCTAACCACTCGTCCCCCCCTCCCCATCTTTAATTTAAAAGAGGGGGAAAGCATAAATAGGAAAGAAAAGAAAAAACATTCAGTAATTCTCTATCTGTTTGATATATCTGTTTGATTTACCTGGCAAAATTCTGTAAATCAGTTTGAACAGTTTGCCAGTAACTCATTGCTCCCTGGGGCAGTTTCCTGGCACATAAATTTTGGAGAAAAGGAATAAGGAACAAGAAAAACATCTGGGTAGGCTTGTAGCTCAGTGGTACAGCACCTGGCTTGTATGCAGAAGGTTCCAGGTTCAATTCCCAGGATGTCCAGGTAGAGCTGGCAAAGATTCCCTGCCTGAAACGTTGGTGAGCTGCTGCCAGTCAGTGTTGACATTATTGAGCTAGATAGACCAATGGACTGAGCCAGTATAAGCCAGCTTCTTATGTCCCGATAATACCAAAGCAGTTAAAATGTAAACTAGAAGCTGGGGTTCTCTAATTTCTTGGGAACCAAATGTCAGTGGTGCCACTTCAGAGCATAGGTAAAGGTAAAGGGACCCCTGACCATTAGGTCCAGTCGTGGCCGACTCTGGGGTTGCGGCGCTCATCTCGCTTTATTGGCCGAGGGAGCCGGTGTACAGCTTCTGGGTCACATGGCCAGCATGACTAAGCTGCTTCTGGCGAACCAGAGCAGCGCACGGAAACACTGTTTACCTTCCCACTGGAGTGGTACCTATTTATCTACCTGCACTTTGACGTGCTTTCAAACTGCTAGGTTGGCAGGAGCAGAGACTGAGCAACGGGAGCTCACCCCGTTGCGGGGATTCGAACCGCCGACCTTCTGATTGGCAAGTCCTAGGCTCTGTGCTTTAACCCACAGCGCCACCCGCATAGCACTGCATAATTAACTTTTGGAAATCAATACCATAGGGCATCATGCATGGTGAATTGCAGTAGCCAGAAATCCACATGGCAAATTCATAATAAATGGCTATTTCTTTCATCATTGAATGCAGCCTCCATGGTCAGGGGCAGTGTTCTTCTGAATACCAGGTGTTGGGGGAAAACAAGCGAGGACAGAAGACATCAACAGAAGTATAGTGTTCCAATCAAGGGAAGTAAGAGCATCACTCTATTCTGCCTTGGTCAGACCACACATGGAATACTGTGTCCAGTTCTGGGCACCACAGTTTAAGAAGAATGTTGATAAGCTGGAACACGTGCAAAAAGGCCAACCAAGGTGATAAAGGATATGGAAGCCAAGCCTTATTAGGAATGTTTGAAGGAGCTGGGTATGTTTAGCCAGGAAAAGAGGAGAGTGAGAGAAGATAGGATAGCTATTTTCAAATATCTCAAGGGCTGTCACATGGAAGATGGAACAATCTTGTCTTCTCCTGCTCCAGAGGGTAGGCCTTGAACCAATAAATTGAAGTTATAAGAAAGGCGATTCTGACTAAACATCAGGAAGAACTTTCTGACAGTAAAGGCTGTTTGATGTGGAACGGTCTCCCTCGGGAGGTAGTGGATTCTCCTTCCGTTATCTTTTGCTTATAAGGCATGATCTCTGAAACAATTGCCTAGCTGGACTATTGGCCTGATCTAAAGAGAGAATCTCAATAAGATCTAAAGGCCTGCTCTAGAGTAATTTCAGGCTTGCGTTCCAATATATTAAGAATAAGAGCATTTGCTGTGAACCTAACAGCAGCAACGATACTTACTTTTTATTATTATTATTATTAGGCAAAGGGATTTAGGCCGTTTGAATGCATTCCTGGTGTTATGTACTGAAGTTCTCACCCTGGGCCAGCAGAGGGATACTGTAGATAGTTATGCAAATAAGGGATCGAAAGTGACGTTCAGTGATTGGATAGTTTTAGAAAATTGTTACAGTTACATTGTGCTGGAGCTCTATATAAGCAGGCTGACTGAACCCTTCAGTTCAGTTCTGTCCTGGCCTGTGAATAAACAAGAGCTGTTTGAAGAATCGCTGTGTCATCTGATATGTTCACCCACAACTTAACACCTAGTATTTAGGCTCATTCAATTGTCCACTTCAGTAACCCATTTGCTGCATCTAAGTTACATATCAGATCTAATCCTTAAGATGTGATGGCTTCTTGTTATAGGCTAGAACTTAGTCTTTCTTCTGTGAAAGCAATTGCTGAAGGACTTTGAGAGGACTGAGTATGCTTCCGCCCACTTTGTAGCTCTGATTGACTGAGAAAGAGAAACATGGTAGATCAACTGGAGATCAACTGCCGCTTACTGTGTTCACATGAACACAGTAAGCGGCAGTTGATCTCCAGGATTTCGTGAAGGAGGTCCTACCTGGAGATGCCCATGGTTGAAGCTGTGGCCTGTTGCACGCGAAGTGAGCCAAGACCTTTCTCAATAAATAAAGGCTTTAAGAATATAGAATCATCAGTATCATCAGTATGCAGATGATACCCAGCTCTACCTCTCTTTTAAATCAGAACCAGTGAAGGCGGTGAAGGTCCTGTGTGAGTGCCAGGAGGCGGTTGGAGGATGGATGGCAGCTAATGGATTGACGTTGAATCCTGACAAGACTGAAGTACTGTTTTGGGGGGACAGGGGACGGGTGGGTGTGGGGGGGACTCCCTGGTCCTGAATGGGGTAACTGTGCCCCCGAAGGACAAGGGGCGCAGCCTGGGAGTCATTTCGGACTCACAGCTGTCCATGGAGGCGCAGGTCAATTCTGTGTCCAGGGCGGCTGTCTATCAGCTCCATCTGGTACGCAGGCTGAGACTCTACCTGCCTGCGGACTGTCTTGCCAGAGTGGTGCATGCTCTAGTTATCTCCCGCTTGGACTACTGCAATGCGGTCTACGTGCGGCTACCTTTGAAGGTGACCCGGAAACTGCAATTAATCCAGAATGCGACAGCCAGACTGGTGACTGGCTGTGGCCGCCGGGACTACATAACACCGGTCCTGAGAGATCTGCATTGGCTCCCAGTATGTTTCTGGGCACAATTCAAAGTGTTGGTGCTGACCTTTAAAGCCCTAAACAGCCTCAAAGGCCCAGTATACCTGAAGGAGCATCTCCACCCCCATCATTCAGCCTGGACACTGAGGTCCAGCGCCAAGGGCCTTCTGGCGTTTCCCTCACTGCAAGAAGTGAGGTTACAGGGAACCAGACAGAGGGCCTTCTCGGTAGTGGCGCCTGCCCTGTGGAACGCCCCCCCCTTCAGATGTCAAAGAGATAAACAACTACCTGACATTCAGAAGACTTCTTAAAGCAGTCCTGTTCAGGGGGAGTTTTTAATGTGTGACATTTTAGTGTATTTTTGGTCTCTGTGGAAGTCGCCCAGAGTGGCTGGGGAAACCCAGCCAGATGGGCGGGGTACAAATAATAAATTATTATTATTTATTATTAGAAAATCTGATACCGAAGCAGATCATTGGCCCATCTAGCTCTGTATTGTCAACACTGACTGCAGCAGTTTTTCCTGGGTTTCAGACGGAACATTCCCAACCCTACCTGGACATTTGGGGAACTGAACCTGGGAGCTTCTGCCTGCAATCTGCCACTGAGCTACAGCCATTCTCAGTTTGCATGTACAGGGTTTGCAAACTAAAATGAAGAGCTCTGGTGGTGTCTTTAAAACTGATGCATTTCTTTACCAGTTTGATCTTTTCCTATTCGAAACCGAGCGCAGTAAACAGCGGAACCTCAACACCCAAGGTTCCTGCACCAGGTGACTTCCCTTGTCACAAGGCATATCATAATTACGTTCTATCGGGCTAGTTAATGTTGGTGAAGTCAAACTAATTTTCTCTAGCTAGCCCGCCTAAACGGTCCCCTCGTGCAGCAAGAGTGAATCCATTTTAACTAAGTGCAATTGACAAACCAGCAGATGCTCGGGGGTTTGCAGCAAACGGGCAAGGAGGAATAAAGGAGGAATAAAAATAAAAATAAAAGCAAGTGCCATTTTCACAGGCAGCTTCTCTGTGCTAGAAAAAAAACCACCAAGCTGTTGGCTGCAGAAAGGCTGCACCCTAACTGGGGTCTTGTGGTTGAGAGGGATGCATATTTGCCCCACTCCTTTTGGGATGAATGATGGCGCCGAATGGCTGAGAGTCTCCTCAGGGCTATCATGAGGGAGCAGGCAGGCTCCTCCAAAAAGGTGCCTCCACATAGCCAGACCCCTAGGATCCAGCTGTCTGGAATTATAATCTAGTTTCAGGCTATGTGGCTTGATTTTAGGAAATGGGTTTTAGATACATAAGCATTCACAGTGACAATGGGCCCAATCTACTGGGAAGAAAATCCACAGAAGTCCCATGAAATGAACAGCAATGATCTTGCAGAAGTGCCGTTCATTTCAGTAGGTCTTGAGCGAGGGAAGCATTTAATTGATTGGGGAGTTTGATGCTTCAGTGACAGAGCGCTTTATATGCATCTGGGAAAGACTGCAGGAAATGGGAAAAGAATCCCTTCCTGGGGCCCTGGAGAGCTGCCGCCGTACTCAGAGTACACAATTTTGGCTTAGGTGGACAAATATTCTGGCCTGGTGTAGTGCATATTCCCAGGACTGCGCCCCATGATGTCTTTATAAGCAATAGATACGAAGTGGATATGACAGTTTCCTCATCCACAGACCCACAGCCATGGGTCCCCATCAATGAAGTTGTTTTTTCTCCATGTGCTTTGGGATGCAAGGGTGATGACCATCTGGAAAATTAATTCCAGTCCTAACACACGTTAAAGAATACACACACAGAGAGCGCAATTTAATTCTTTAGGTAGCATTATTTAATTTGTCCATACAATGAAATGAATATGAAGACAGATGCAAAATAGCATTTGAGCACCGAGGGAAGTGCCATTGTTCTATTCTTACTCTGCAAAGTGCCAATTATTCTCCTTTTCTTTAGTTTCAGGGGCTGACTGAGTAGTTTAAAGGATAAAAGTATTAGCCTTTCATCTGTAAGATTCAAGCAGTCCTCCAGGCAGACCAAAGCGAAAATGAAGTAGGCTGTCTTCTGTGTGCGTCTTAATGCATTATTATTAGAGAATGGCATCATTAAACATTAGCACAGAAGAGAATGGGGATATCTGGCAGTTAACTACTTTTTTTAAGTCCAGATTTTTGACTTGTCAGCAAAAGCATAAAATAAAGCTGTTCAAATGGGGGGGGGGAATGGGTGATGTTTCCTAGAACTGTAATATTTCTGACTCCATAACCACCATGTAGTAATTGGTGCTGTTCTTACTTACCACCACTCCAGGCTGGCTATTGCCTTCCTCTTCCTTAGTGTTGCCACTGTGGAGCTGAGCAGGGAATGAGGATGAAGGCGAAGTCAGAACTACCTGGTTCTGATATTAGATATCATTGGCTCCAACTCTGCCTGCTATTGGCTCTGGCTCCATTGACCTCACTGCCTTCCACCCTCCCAGTCCACCCACCAACAACCACTGATGTGAATAGGATTTGTTGGTTGCTTTGCTTGTAAGATTTCCTGCCTGCCTGCCTGCCTGCCTGCCTGCCTGTCTTCTTCTTAGATCCCACTTGCACAAATGAACATCACAATCCAAATAAAATGCAACACATAGGACAAAAAGAGGGGTTGACAGTCCTCAACACAGACTGTCACTCTGCTACATCATAGTGTTGTGTTTTTGTTTTATTATAAAGCTAAACATTGAACTTGAATTAGTCATCTTTGGGTTTAAATGAGGAGTCCCTTTAAATCCCTCCTCTCAGGCACAGGTACACTCTCTCAGACTGCTGGACAAAATGAGAGGAAAGGCACTAAATTCCAACTACATTGGCAGGAGTCCTATCCTGGCCAGCACATCATTGAATGTTTGGGCTGCGCAGGGCTGTTTGTGAAGTTTCAGAATCATCACCTAATCCTTAAAACACAGCTCCATCCATAGCCATGGCAGAATGGAGCTTGCAGAAATTTTCTGCTGCAACAATCTCCTCCCTTGGCACATGACCCTCCTGGCAGAATCCTGTGCCAGAATTTAGGTGATGGCAGGAAATGGAATAAACCCCAGTGTGAAACTGGCTTTGAAATTGCATCTGAGGTGGGGTGGGTTTTGTTGGAGGGTTGGTTTATTTTTTTATCTTTGTTCAGATCAGTCCAGGTTCCAATTTTGGATCACATGGGCTGAGCTTAGCATAATTCCCAGATTCAGTACCTGACACTGGGTGAACTGACTGTGTCCAAAGGGAAAGACAAAGATAGAGCAGTGGACAGTGTCCAAACCTAACATCAGATGCAGGCTTCAGAGAAAATGAAACCAAGCTCCAACTTCCTGTGACAAGACTGGCTCCAAAATTCAGTCCAAACCTCTCAGGACTCTTTTTTTTAAAGCAAACACTCTGGACTGGATGCCGTACCAGATTCCCTTTCCAACATGGAGAATGCAATTGGGATTTTGGCCACCAAGCTGGACAGGCTGAATAAGGGATGGGGACAATGGCTGGTCACGTGGGGATAACTGGAGCTCTGGAAGGTTTCAAAGGAATTATGCAGGTTAGAGCTGGCACCTCATAAGGAGCTAAATGCAACTCAATGCAGTCAGTTAACTACAAAACTTTCTTAAAGGGCACTTTTAGTTTGAGTCTGTTTGTTTTCCCATGCATGTACAAATAGGCTTGCATGGGACTTGGGTTATCTGTCATAAAAAGCACTCACAACAAATGTTCTTAAAAGTAGAGATTGGGTTACTTCCCTCCATCTTGTGCTGGACCGGCTCAGAAATAAGTAGAGCTACTTTCTCCCCAAATCAAGGAAGAGTTATGGAACTAAACTGAGAAGCCCATGACCTCCTAAATCTCCTACCTCCTACTGACCCAGTGTTGTTCTATCATCCTTCTATTTGCAAATCATATTGCAGATATTAATATTGGGCAGCTTGAAGCGACTAGATACATGAAAACTGACTCCTTTTGGAATAAAACATTGTCCAGGCCCATAAGTTTGATTCAAAGCTTTACTTGCCGAACTTTCTTCAAAACAGAACAAATAAACTCCCCAAACCAGTAAATGATACATACAATCAGTTCCATAAGATCGTGTGCATGCCCAGCACAGGCTCAACATCTTAGAGATAACTTTAAACAGGATTGAGATCAAAATCCCGTCTCCACCCCATTCCAGCCTGAGGCTATGCAGCTCCTGGAGTGAGCTTCATTATCACATCTTACTCCTACTCTGGCTGGGAACAAAAGACCCAGGGCTAATACTTTCAAAATTGAGATTTGCAATTCAATACCTTCTCAGGTGTGATCTAAGGTTAAACACCATGTCAGTGCTAGCAGAGAACAATAGTTAATTATCAACACATCTAGGAGCTCCAAGAATATAGCTACATGGAAAATCTCTATGTTAAAGTCTTCAGTAATGGAAGCAGAGAGGCTTGGGATATCTGTGGGTGGGTAGGCAGAAAGAAATTAGATAGACAGTTTGTAGGATGGTTGGGAGCAGGGATTGGTGGGTAAATCTTCTCTGGCTTGGATTCAATTCTGAGCCAGAAAAGATTTGGAAGGCATAGTACTCACATTATAGATGAGGTGAGTATTATGAGCTTCTAGTGAGCTCATACTTCTGATCCTGGAAGTTCAAATGGGGCAACATCTATACCTAAAACCCTTGAATCTATCCAGAGTGTACAGAAATTTATTCACTGCAACCATCTCTACTATAAGCTGAATTTTCCCTTTATTTCAACGAGTTGTCCCAATTTCCCCAGGATTACACCAGAGAGGGTAGAACAGTCTCACTGGAGAATTAACAGCCATTCCTTTGTTTCCCTAAATGCACAGCACATCTATACTAGTGAGCATGCTATGATAGGCTATATATGTCAGTAGTAATAAAGAAAAATGGTACCATGAATCCAGACAGAAGAATTCTAAGGACCTTCCATCATGTCAGCAGCTTTCTGTCATGCCCTAATAGGATCATACAAGTAATTTTGTTTTCACTAATAGGATACAATGAATAATATAATCGTATTAGGAAGTTTTAAAATTACATTAGGAAAAAGATAAGCGTTTCAATGGCATAATATAAATGCAAGTTTTTAAAAGCAGGAATAGATAGATAGATAGATATGTGTGTACTTTAAAAAATAGGTATTTTGGGACCTGATTCCATTAGTTATTCATAAAACATTAGTCATAAAGATATTACTGTCCACACAAGTGTATGTGATGCACTGCTTCTAGTTATTCAAGAATGGCAGACATCTTTATCATTTGGGGATGGGATGTGCTATGACAGGGAAGCGTCTTTTCAGCTCAGATGTGCCTCCTCTATAATGCGTGTGTTAGCCCCCATCCTGCCCATCTTGCGATATGGGGATGACTAGTACAATATGTTTTCATTAAGACCAGAAAGCAAAATGCAGAGGCTATTCCAATAGAGTTAACTAGTCAGACACCAACTATCCTTGTACCAAATTGCATTGTTAGCTTAGCTCTAAAAGCTGAGGGGCAGGCAATAGGGAGCAGAGAAGCAGCTGCATTTGGCTTGGGAAAGGAAATATCTCCTTCTGCCCCAAAGGCTTCATTAACCATGACCCTTCCTGCATGAGAGTTGCACCAATACTGCAGAACTGCACCTTTGATCCAGGTAAGTACAACTTGTGACTAACCAAGCTGAACTCAGCTGCTTAGCATGGAATAGTATGGCAGCCCACCAGGGGCTCTCCGAATCTGATGTAGCTGCCTGTCTAAGCAGAATAATTTGGGTGTGTGTATGTGGGAGGAGTTACTAAGCACCTGGCTGGCCACAAAACATGTCTGGTAGGTTTCTTGGCTTGGTGGCAAGTGACCACAAGATATGGTCTAAACGGCCTCAGTCCAGTATACCTGAAGGAGCGTCTCCACCCCCATCGTTCTGCCTGGACACTGAGGTCCAGCGCCGAGGGCCTTCTGGCACTTCCCTCACTGTGAGAAGCCAAATTACAGGGAACCAGGCAGAGGGCCTTCTCAGTAGTGGCACCCACCCTGTGGAATGCCCTCCCACCAGATGTCAAAGAGAAGAACAACTACCAGACTTAGCTAAAGTGGTGCTTCAGGTTAAGAACAGTTTCAGGTTAAGTACAGGCCTCCGGAACAAATTAAGTACTTAACCCGAGGTACCACTGTATTTTAATACTTTGTTGGAAGCCATCCAGGGTGGCTGGGGAGACCTAGCCAGATGGGCGGGGTATAAATAATAAATTATTATTATTATGGTTGGGTAACTGGAGAGTCGCTGGAGGTGGGGCCAAAGGAGTCACTGGTGGTGGGGCTAATTGATTCTGCTTTTCTCTCCCTCTTACTCACTTGTAAATATGCCGTGAACAGTTAAGCAATTCACTAGAACACTTACTTAACATTTAAGTAATCAAGTTGGTGGGACATAAGTGTTGGTCAGTTGTAATTGGTTCAGTACACAGATTAATTGGTTAAAACTCTAATCGGGGGTGGGGAACCTGTTGCCCTCCAGATGTGTCTGGATTACAGCTCTCACCATCCTTTACCATGGGGCATACTGACCAGGGTTGATGGGAGCTAGGGTCCAACAATATATGGAGGGCTGCAGATTCTTCACCTGTCAGGGACTGGGCAGAGGAGGAATGGTGGAGACCGCCTCCCCATCCTGACCCTTCCAGGGAGGAAAAAGAGTAAGACAGCATAGATTTACAACAGGGGTTTGAGGGGGGTCGCAGTTCAGAGGCAGATGAGGGGGAAAGCTGGGACATCATGGGAGAGCCGGAAGAACACCCGGCTGACACATTGTCATTGGAAAGCATTCCAGACCCTCCATCTCCCAGAACCCGGTGAGCATTAAAAGTAGGAGAGCCAAGAGCTCAAAGACAGAGGCCATGTGGTAGCACCCATAGAGGAGCTGTTGAGAATGATGAATGAGGATGTGGGAGATACGGGGGTGGGGGTGGAGATTCACTCAGGACAACACCATTATCCAAGAAGCTGGGTTCTATAGCCTCTCTCTGTAAATATTGAAATAAAAAAGGACAGTAAGAAAGTTTTCCTTGTCTCTATACTTTCCTGGGCAACTAGCCAGGAGCTGCTGACAGCATCCTGACATCAGCCCTGTATTAGAGGCAATAAAGAGTCTTTCAGAAAAATGGAAGTTTTGCCCAAATGCAGGGAACAAAAAGGAACACAAATATATAATGCAAGTAGACAATAAGGGTGCAAAAGAAGAATTGCAATGACCTTTCTCAGAAGATGGTGGTTTTGCCTTCCTTGGGAGTTTTTAAGCAGAGGATGGATGGTCGTCTGTCATGGATGCTTAAGTTGAAATTCCTGCCTTGCACGGGGTTGGACTAGATGACTGTGGGATACCTTCCCACTCCAAAACTCTGTGATTTTATGATAACATGAAGACCAGTAATAAATGTTTACGTATCTTGAAATGCATTAGAAGTAGAAACTGGCTATGGAGGAACTTGGACTTTGCAGTGACAAGGGAATCAAACCTGCCATAAAGGAGGAAAATGAGATTAAGTTGAATTAATTATTTGCATCTGCCATTGCTGCAGAAGCTGTAGTGCCAGATTCCTGTGTCTAATCTAACATTCACTGGAAGGGAGTCACAGGAATTGAGGCAAACAGCAGTGACAAGAGATGAAGTCTTGGACTTCACTGACAGATTAAAAATAATAAAATAATAGATCCAGATGGCAAATATCCAAGAGTTGATCTTCTAACTTATCTCTGAGAAGGTTCTTCAAACCTGAGGAATGGAAAGTGGCCAATGTAACAATTTTTTAACAAAAAGAATTCACGAGGGATACAGGGAAATACAGAACAGGTATATCAACATATGTACGAGACTCTGACACGCTAACTAGTTGTGTTCATGTAGAAATCACTATTAAATATAGAATTACCAAGCATGTTGAATAACAAAGATCACTGCATTGCAGGGAGTTGGACTAGATGACGTGATCCCTTCTACAATTCTATGATTCTGTGATAAGTCTTTTGAAGAAGAACCAGTGTGGCTTCTGCAAAGCTAAGTCCTATGTAGGACTTCCAAAAGAGTTTTGATAAAATCCTTCAACATACCCCATTTTTGAGTAGGCTTAGCGGTCATGGAATTAGAAGACATGTCCTCTTATTGATCAGCAACTGATTTAAGAGCGGGAAGCAGAGAGTAAGAATAAACGCTCAATTCTCACAATGGAGAAGTGTAAGGAGGGGTGTGTGTCCCCCCCAAACAACAGATAACTAGTTTGTAAATGAGAGCCAGTGTGGTGTAGTGGTTAAGAGTGGTAGTCTCGTAATCTGGGGAACCGGGTTCGCGTCTCTGCTCCTCCACATGCAGCTGCTGGGTGACCTTGGGCTAGTCCCACTTCTCTGAAGTCTCTCAGCCTCACTCACTTCACAGAGTGTTTGTTGTGGGGGAGGAAGGGAAAGGAGAATGTTAGCCGCTTTGAGACTCCTTTGGGTAGTGATAAAGCGGGATATCAAATCCAAACTCCTCCTCCTCCTCTTCTGTAGTGAATAGTGAGAACAAGCCCCCCACCCCAATTTCATTAAATTTTTCTCAATACAGTAAAATAATATGTAGAACAAATAAAGTCGAAAAGGAAAGGAAAGAGAAAAGGTAGAGAAAGAGAAAAGAAGAGGAAAGGAGGAAGCAGAGAGATAAGGAACCAACAGTGAGAACAAGTTTTTTTTGATGACACCAAATATCACATTTTGATACCACTCTGAACTGATAAGGGGGGGGGGGGGCTGGGAAGCAATTGCAAGGAGGCTCCAAAATAATCTCTTCAAACTGAGTGAATGGGCATTAAAAGGTCAAGTGCTGTCCTTTCTTGACGTTCAGATCTGCCTGGGGTGGGTAGGACTGGCCCCAGCATAAGAACACAGAACGCAGGGTTCTGCCTTATTAAGACCACTTGCCCATCTAGTTCAGTATTTTCTACACTGACTGGCAGCATATCTCCAGAGTTTCAGATACAGAACATTCCCAGCAATATTTGGAGATGCCAGGGACTGAACCATACTTAGTGGCCCTAGCATCTGAACTAATACATTGCACATTCCTTCATTGGAGCCTCAACTTCAGGATCTGTCCTTCCAGGGAGCACTCAGGGCTGATTTCCTTAAGAATGGAGAGGTTTGATCTTTTTGCAGTCCATGGGACTCTCAAGAGTCTCCTCCAGCACCATAATTCAAAAGCATCAATTCTTCGGCGATCAGCCTTCTTTATGGTCCAGCTCTCACTTCCATACATCACTACTGGGAAAACCATAGCTTTAACTATACAGACCTTTGTTGGCAAAGTGATGTCTCTAACACTACTACTGTTACCATTAACAGCATAAGGCAGCTTCAGGTGTGCTCAGTTTGGAGTGCAGCTCACCTGGGCTGCCTTTGTGATGTGTGGATGCTTCCCAAACTTTAGCTTCTTGTTCCAGTTAAAAAAGAAGAAGATAGTATAGATGCAGGTTATTATGAAGTCACAGACCTGAACAAAATAAAGCCGATAACTGTACAGGTAAAATACAGTAGAAAGCGTATTGCTCCACTTGCTTAAATAAAACAGTCCAGAGATCAAGTCTCTCCCTACTTGAAATGTGATTGAGGATATGTGAGAGGGAGGGTTTTAAAATGTATCATATCTCCTACCACTTGGCTTTCACCTCCCATCTGACTGCCATCATCACGCTGGAGTGTTAGTCAGTGCGACAAGACACCTTTTAAAGTGCAAATTGAACTTTATGGGGGCAAAAGCCATTTGCTGTATCAAATGAACTTGGTTTGGAACAGAGGGGAGTAGTTAGGCCACATACAAGCAATTATTGCAATTAAAAAGGCTTTCAATTTTTTGAGTTGCTCTTTCTTGTCTCCATTCTCCAGTACAGATTTTATCCTAGGGAAAACTCCCTGAGCAAAGACACTTGTCCACTACTTAATTGTGCAGTTGACCCAAGTCGGCATGCCTGCAAAATGCTGGGTGATATTCAGTGTTACACTTAATCAGAGTAGATCCATTGAAATAAATGGATAAGCTACTGAAATACATTCATTTCAGTGGGTCTGTAGTCAGAGCATGACTAATGTTGAATATAACCTGTTGTGTTTATATATGCCATATCATGTTTACTTCAGTTCATTTGCATGTTTTTCTGTATGGGTGATGATGATGATAATGATGATTATGTAAATTTGTATAGCACCCTTCACCCGAAGAACACAGGGAAGTTCACAACATAAAAATACAAAATTTGAAGACAAAATACATAATCAAACAAAAGCAAAAGCAAACCAATAACCCCCCTCCCACAAACACATCCTCCGGACCAGGCATAGGCAAACTCCAACCCTCCAGATGTTTTGGGACTACAACTCCCATCATCCCTAGCTAACAGGACCAGTGGTCAGGGATGATGGGAATTGTAGTCTCAAAACATCCGGAGGGCCGGAGTTTGCCTATGCCTGGTCCGGACCTCGCACACTGCCTTTGTAAATATGCAGTGATCTCATATCATTGTTTAGACTAAGCTGAGCTCTGATGTTGTAGGATTTGACCATTCCCAGACTAGAAAAAAAAATCATAAATTATACTGGAAGAAAACTGGCTTTGAACTGGCATAGCAATTCACCTTTCCTCCCAGTTTCTTAGCTAAATGGATGCTGCACACAGCTTTTTGAATTAGTGCCCCCTTCTAAATCCTGTCCATGCCACCGTACTTTTCGAACAGAGCCTCTGTAATCTTTCCAAAGTTGGATGTTTGTTCCCTGTGAAAGCAAATAAGTAAAGCTGAACAGAGAAGGAATGTGGCACTGGTGTCAAGACTGCTGACTACACAAAATGTAATGATTTTCATCAATCTCTGGCAGCTTTGCGCAAGCCGCCGAAAGATCCCGGAACAATACACCTGTCCCTGGGACAGGTACTGGGAAAGTAATTACTCAGTCCTCTCTGTTCCACTTCCAGATGCGACACAATGGCTGATAATAAAGATGCATGGCTTTTATGTCATCCATCTGCGTTCCAAAACGAAGCATGGACCAGTGTTTTCCACTGAGCCTTCTCCCGGCATCATGAAACTGAAACATCCAAAACACAAGAGAACCTTTCGCTGACCTCTCCTTTTTGCCATGTCTACAGCCCTGCTATTCTGTCCTGCAGTATCTTAGGTCAGTATCTTAAAAGAAGAAGCAAGGAAGCTGAAAGGTGTTTATTAACAATTGTGCTACTGAGTACCATAGTAAAGAGCCTCTCCGCCAATAACACAAAGCTGGTCTTCCTGTTTGGGGGAATAGTGTATTGATGAGGGTTCTGAATGTGGAGAATAATAAATAGATGTTCTGTTCTCTATTTTCAGCACCTAAGCACTTCATTTTTACTGCAAGGTACTATTTAAAACATAGTTCTAAGCCAATATGAGCTTTATCACGCTGAAGTTGTATTTGCCTTCATAACAATCTCATTCAGATAAGTCACTCTTATCTCCAATTTACAGATGGGGAAACTGAGTCTAGCAAAGCTGAAACTAGTGATGGGGAGGAACTCACCCAGTCAGGCTCAGTAACTGGGCTCAGAAAACTGAAATAGTGTTTCTGCCTCTGAGCTTTCTGTTCTCCTACTTTCCATGTCCACCGGGTTCTGGGAGAAGGGGGGGGGGCTGGAATGCTTTCTAAAGACACTGAGTCTGTCAGCTGTCTCTCTCCTGGTACTGTTGGTATTTCAGTTCCCACCAGCTGCGAACAGAAGCTACATTGTTGACATCATGTGATGTCTCTGAGCATGAGACAGGAAGTCTCTGCCAGTTCTCATGTAACCAGAGTGTTACTTTCGCTTCTGAGTCGAAGCATGAGTCAAGTTGGAGACTCTTCTGTTCTGCTGCTCAGGAGAGCAGACATGCTTGTACAGTCTTAATAAAGTAGTGAGTAGACTACGGACTGTCTCTTTCTTCTGGGATGGAATGCCAGAAGAAGGCAAGCGTGCTCCTCTAAGGAGGGAGGGGTCGCTTATCACCAGTCTCTCTGGACTGAGGGAGGATTCCAGCCAGAGAGTGACCACCGGAGAGAAGCCCAGGTGTCTTGGGAAGTTGGCACCCTTCCCGGGGGCGTTTTTCCAACAGGTACTTCTTCTTCTTCTTCCTGCTCCTCTCCCAATATTTCCCAGCTTCTCCCCTCTGCAGCCTCTGAACTATGACCTTCTGCATACCATTGTTGTCAATCTATACTGTCTCCATCTTCTCTGGGAAGTACAGGAGAAGGTGAGGGTGGTCTACACCACGCCTCCTCAGTCCAGTCCCTCACAGGTGCATAGAAGGAGGCAGAAACTTTCAGTCAAACTAAGCTATTGTTAGGTCACTCCCTTCTCTAAAATTTCTATTGCCCTTTATAGAAGAAAAATGGGAGGGCGTTTTTCTCCCTGTATGCACAAAGTGGTGCTCTGCAATGGAAGATCTGATGTTACGAATGACAGAAGGCATTATAGAGACTTGTCGAGACACACACAGAATTTTTAGGACATGCACATTCGTTTTAAACTTTGACTCTTCTCCCCTACAAAGCCCTAATCTAAACAGATCTCTGCTGGTTTGTAGCAGGTTTCCTACTAGCTTTGTCAGCGGATTACAATTAACATGGAAAAATGAAAATCCTGTGTGCTTAGCCAAAATGTTCTGCTGTTGAACCTTAAGGTCTTTGCCTTCCACCCACTTACTGGAACCAGGATTTCCTCTGACTTTATATGGGAGCAGATTAATGGAGACCATCACCTTACTTCCCCTTAAGATTTTCCTAGGCTTGTGATTTATGTCTGCTAAGCTGGTATAATGATGAAGAATCCTTTCCTTTTTTTAAATCGAGATAGTTAAAAATAGAGACTGCACTAAGACCTTACATAAACTAGGAATAGCCCATGCCAATTCATGCCAAGTTCCCCCAGTGTGTGTGTTTGGCGTCTAGGAGGCATTGTCTCTCTTTTTTTTATAATAATATTTATTAAAGTTTTAAAAATACAACAAAAAAGAAAAAGAAACAACAACAAAGATATCAAGAAAAACAAAACAATCAAACAACAAAAAAGAAAATACACAAAAATACAATAAACCTTATTAACTTTACTTCATTTGCTTGTTTCTTTGACCTCCTCCCGCCTCCCTTTTTTTGTATTCTGCTTCAATTAATTATTTCAGCAAATCCTTTCCATCTTTCCCCAGTTTTTAACCATTAATTTATCTTAACATAGCATAATTTTACATTCCCTTATTTCCTTCAACAATCTATTTAACTTAAGTCCTTTATGATCTTTATACAAAAGTCACATAGTTTCTTTCCAGACTCCTTCTAAACTTCCTCAATTTTGCTATATTTTTGTAAATAAACTTTAAATTTCTTCCAGTCTTCTTCCACCGACTCTTCACCCTGGTCCCGGATTCTGCCCGTCATTTCGGCCATTTCCATCAGGTCCATCACCTTCATCTGCCATTCTTCCCGGGTGGGTAGATCTTGTGTCTTCCAATATTTTGCGATCAGTGTTCTTGCTGCTGTTGTGGCATACATAAAGAAAGTTCTATCCTTCTTAGGCACCAATTGGCCGACCATGCCCAAGAGGAAGGCCTCTGGTTTCTTCAGAAAGGTATATTTAAATACCTTTTTTATTTCATTATAGATCATTTCCCAGAAGGTCTTGATCTTTGGGCATGTCCACCAAAGGTGAAAGAATGTACCTTCAGACTCTTTACATTTCCAGCATTTATTATCGGGCAAGTGATAAATTTTTGCAAGCTTGACTGGTGTCATGTACCACCTGTAAATCATTTTCATTATATTCTCTCTTAAGGCATTACATGCCGTAAATTTAATACCTGTGGTCCATAACTGTTCCCAGTCAGCCATCATGATATTATGTCCAACATCTTGTGCCCATTTAATCATAGCTGATTTCACAGTTGTCTTCTAACAAAGAGGTTGACTTCCTGCAAATTTTGTAAGCACTACAGGGCTCCAGTCATTGAGTGTTGTAGAATAAAATGCATGCAATAAAGCAAAATCAATAGGCACAAACATTATTATTTTTTTGAACTGCAATCTTCAAACATTCCAGGAAGTGAATTTAATTTAAGATTCCACAAATGCAACCTCCCACAAAGTGTGACAGTGTGGATCAGGGTGCACAGTGTGACTTTTTAGTTTAGAGGAAAAGGTGTGTTAGAGGTGACACAAGAGAAGTTAATGGAATTATGTGTGGCACGGAGAAAGTGGTTAGAGAAAAGTTTGTCTCTATGACACACTGGGCAATAGATATAGGACATACAGTAATATAGATTTTAATCTCTGGGGAAAACTTTGGAAGAACGACCTGAAGCTTACAGCATGTTATTCTTTGAAGGAGAACTACTTGAAAATGGTTTATAGATGGTATTTTACTCCGAGTAGGCTTGCTAAGGGGACACGGGTGGCGCTGTGGTCTAAACCACAGAGCCTAGGGCTTGCCGATCAGAAGGTCGGTGGTTTGAATCCCTGTGACAGGGTGAGCTCCCATTGTTCGGTCCCAGCTCCTGCCAACCTAGCAGTTCGAAAGCATGAAGTGCAAGTAGATAAATAGGTAAATGGCAGGAAGGTAAATGGTGTTTCCGTGTGCTGCCCTGGTTTGCCAGAAGCGGCTTTGTCATTCTGGCCACATGACCCGGAAGCTGTCTGCGGACAAACGCCTGCTCCCTCGGCCTATAGAGCGAGGTGAACACCACAACACCAGAGTTGTCTGAGACTGGACCTAACGGTCAGGGGTACCTTTACCTTTACCTTTAGGCTTGCTAAGATATATAAGACTGGATCAGATAAGTGCTGGCGATGCCACAAGGTTGAGGGAACGTTCTTTCATATGTGGTGGACCTGTATAAGAGTAAAAGATTATTGGGAAAGAATCCACAAGGAATTGAAAAAAAATAATATTTAAAAGCACTTTTCCAAAAACACAAACAAACAAATAAAACCAAAGGCCTTTTCGTTGGGGATAATTCAGATGGAAATTCCCAGGTGTCAAAAAAGGTTATTTATGTATGCTACAACTGCGGGCCGTGTTTTGTTAGCCCCAAAATGGAAAAAGAGTGAGGTCCCAACTAAAGAAGAATGGCAACTTAAACTGATGGAATATGCGCAGCTTGCAAACCTAACATACAGAATAAGGGAACAAGAGGAACATACATTTAAAGAAGATTGGGAAATGTTTATTGAATATACAGGGGAAATCGTGTACACTTGAAAACATTGGCAGCATTAAGATAAATTCAACAGTGTAAATAAGTTTTGATGGATGTAATAATGGAATACTGAATGGTTTAGTTTATGTAAAATATGCAGGGATTTATGTTATGCAAAATGAACCATGGAAGGAGAAGAAGGAAAGCAACTGATATTTTAAGGTTGTTTAAATGAATATTCCAAATTGTAAAACAGAAAATTTAATAAAAATTATACAAATATAAAAAGAGAAAAGGTTTTCTTCCTCTCTCATAACACTAGGGTTCACAAAGCTAAATACTGGGAGGTTCAGCACAGATAAAACAAAGTGCTTTGCCTTAGTTAAACTATGGAACTCTCTCCCACAGGTTAGCAGTGATGGCCACCCAAAGAGGATTGGATTAATTCATGATGGAAAAGGCTATCCATGGATACTGTGGTGGCCATGAGTGGGACATGTGTGCATTTTTCTTACCATTTAAAATTTCTCCAGCACTCTGTAGCCTCCCCAGCTGTCTGCACTTCCTGATCTCAAAACTCCCCATGGGTAGAATTGCAAATGGAAACATGGTTGTGTGTGTGTGTTTGCATGCTGAAGGGCAGCATTCCTTGTTACCAAGAACTGCTAATCCTTGTATTCAGCAAAAGTGAATAGAATATATAATATTCTCATCAGGAACAAGGAGGGGGAGTCTAGGGCAAAACCCAGCTCAGGTTAAGCACTTTTAAGCCCCATTGTTTTCACTGAGAAATATTTAGATGTATTTAATTCTCCCCTTGAAATCAACAAGATCTAAAAGTGCTTGTGTTTTTTGCTGGATAAATGCCCCTGTTTGTTTGTTGTCATCCAGTATCTTCTAAAATGACGAAGGTGGGAAGGACATCATACAAAATGACAAGTCATATTCACCGACCTCATCACTTTCAAACGAGTCAGGAATATTGTTTCTGCAAGGAGTTTGGAAGCTGAGGATTCATTTCACTGCATCCACCCCAGATTAGAAAAGTTCAAGTTTCTGTTCTAGATAAATCAGGGTCTTTTTTTTTCTCCCTCCAAGCAATTTAACAGCTGCAAAAAAAGAAGAAGAAAAAGAGTGAAGACATCCACTTTCTGCAATCCGTCTCACTGTGGCAGATGTATGTCAAGGGGGCATGGCCTTTAGCAGGACCCAAGGGCTGGCCAGAGCATTGCCAATTAATCATCCAGTAAAATGCACTTGACAGCTTGGAGAAGCCTCCGATTCCCTTTCTCATGATTGCATTGCTAATTTAGCTTTTCATACGTATTCTGTAGAGCTGAGACTTCACATTTCGGTTGTTAAAAAATAAATACAAATGCAAGGGGTTTTGCCACAAATAATTATTTGAAGCACTGAAGAATATCAAATATTGTGTGTGTGTGTGTGTATTTGATACTTAAACAACCTGAAGAATTTATTTGTCTTGCTGGGGAAATTGAAATAGAAAGGTATCAGTCAAAGAAAAACAAAAAAGGGAGAGTTAAAGAAGAGAAGGGAGACAGTTGGGAGATGGGCTAAGGTGTTCTGCCCATATAATATTTGGTGAGTGATAACATCACAAACTGGGATGCGGGTGGCGTTGTGGGTTAAACCACAGAGCCTGGGACTTGCCGATCAGAAGGTTGGCGGTTCGAATCCCCGTGACGGGGTGAGCTCCCGTTGCTCGGTCCCTGCTCCTGCCAACATAGCAGTTCGAAAGCACGTCAAAGTGCAAGTAGATAAATAGGTACCACTCCGGCGGGAAGGTAAACAGCGTTTCCGTGCGCTGCTCTGGTTCGCCAGAAGAGGCTTAGTCATGCTGGCCACATGACCCGGAAGCTGTACGCCGGCTCCCTCGGCCAATAAAGCGAGATGAGCGCCACAACCCCAGAGTTGGTCACGACTGGACCTAATGGTCAGGGGTCCCTTTACCTTAACATCAGAAACATATGTTGACAATTACATATCAATATTGCAAATGCATGCATGCACAAGAGCAGTGCTGAAACTTGCTCTCCCATCTCTCTGTTTCTTCAGCTGTGAAAGAGGCTTTTGTTTGCTTCTTTCACATGGACCTTCAGAATTTATTTAGAATTAATGATGAGAATATTATACACTATTCAGTTTTGCTGAATACAGGGATTAACAGTGTTTGGTAATAAGGAATGCTGCCCTTCAGCATGCACACACACACACACACACACACACACACACACACACCCGTGAACTTTAAAGTACCATTATATTAAGTACATTTCACTAAAGGGTGCTAACTCATAGTCAGAATACTTTTACAATTTAAATCTGTTTTGCAAATTGAAAAATGGGTCGTACACCTTTCCTAGGCCATGGCTGTGTGGGAAAAGCATAACAAAACAAATCAGTCATGTTGCTCTTATATGATAGAAGCTTGGAGGAAGCCCTACTGAATTCCATCACAGGGGGAGTGTAGGGGGTGGCAGGGAAACTATTTTGTCTGGTTACCATCCAAAAGAAGTCTTAGTGGCAAAACCCCCAGCACTGAGGTGGCCATGTATTTAGTGCCTCTCCCTGCCCCCCACAAAAAGGAATCCCATCACCAAAAATGAGAGCAAAAGAGGTCAGAGATTTTCATAAAATGTGCCTATAGACAGATATAGATATAGATATATGATATATAAAAGGTAAAGGGGACCCCTGACAATTCTTGGCTTCTTGGCTGCCTGTAAAGGGACTCCTGACCATTAGGTCCAGTCATGACTGACTCTGGAGTTGCAGTGCTCATCTCGCTTTATTGGCCGAGGGAGCCGGCATACATCTTCAGGGTCATGTGGCCAGCATGACTAAGCCGCTTCTGGCGAACCAGAGCAGCGCACGGAAACGCCATTTACCTTCCCGCCGGAGTGGTACCTATTTATCTACTTGCACTTTGATGTGCTTTCAAACTGCTAGGTTGGCAGGAATATGATATATAGATATATGCCGATTTAGAAATAAAATTATTTAACTGGACAACTAGCTGTAGCATTGCCTCATTCTGCTGTACATAGGTGTAGACCAAGCCTCTCTCCTGGAATTTACTTATGGTGCATATTTGCAACAGAAGCTAACAGACCATTGCTCCTTTTGTTTCAGCTCATCCCAAAACAACACAGCACCACTCCAGAGAACACAAATTGCCACTTCAATTATCATTAACTTGCAAGAATCCTTCTTAACTCTTCATTGAAAATACGGTGGCTTCAGCCAATCCTATTATTGTTCTTGGGGTTATGTGGATAATAGATTTCATAGAAAGGATCCTCAGCCCCTCAGCTACACACTCAGGGAGATAGGATTTCTTCCCAGGTCAGAATCCTAACACACACAAAATTATCTTTACCACTTACCTAAAACAAGCAGTGAGGGATCAAGGCATAACTCTCTCAGCACCAGAATCAAACAAACTTTCTCCTTGAGTCCTCAGCTGCCTTATCTCAACTGGTTCAAAGCCCCAAAGAAGATACTCTATAGTAGAACATAAGTTCTGGACATGAGAGTGGGATTGTCTCCTTCCTGAGTTATGCTGGTCCCAGGTCATTTAGGGATTTAAAGCTTGCTGATTCATCACTGAGACTGCTGTTGGGTGGAAATGTGCCAGGCTTTGGAAGATTGGCTATGAAAGGTCTTGGACAGGCTGTATATATTACTCCACCTTAGCATGTGCATACCATGGATCTAAAAATAACATAGCAATACACACAGAGACATACTGATAATATATCCTCATGCATCAGCTGGATAATGGGTATTCTTGTCTTAATTTGCAAGATCTTTAAGAGCTTTGGTCCAGGATATCTCAAAGGTGGCCCAATCCTTTGTAGCCCTGCCTTGCCTCATCACTGAGATCTTCAGGGAATTCATTGTTAGTAGTGCCCCATGGCTAGGATGCCTGACTCATATCCTCCAGGCGTCACACATTCAATATTTTTGTCTTAATTTTATGGACATCCCTTCCAGGTCCTATGCCTGTTGAACTTCCAATGTCTACTGGAGACTTGAGAGAGAGAGAGAGAGAGAGAGAGAGAGAGAGAGAGAACTCCAGTAGGCATTAAAAGAGCTAGCTTTCTATCCTCCATGGAAAGAGCTGCTTGATCTTATAGGAAGTTTTCTGTCTAGAGTGTGTGTTTTTTCCTCTAGATGGGTTCTTCTGGAGGACCAACAATGCTCAGTGGCTACCTAAAGTGGCTATCTTAGTGGCTATCTTGAACTGATTTTCATTGTATTGCATTCCTTGTACAATAGTAGAAGCTATTGTAATAAAGCAGTGTATAAATTGTCTTGAAAAAATAAACATTGCTAGTGGAGCTATTACCACTGGTCATTGTTGGCTAGGATGTTTATTTTATGAAGCAATTGCTTTAAAGTTGCATGGAGAGAGATCAGCAATAAAATATACAGGCTACCTAGACTTTTTGCATTCACGGGTTTATTGGTCAGGGATTATATACTCTTGTTTTGACTTTAAAGGTTAAAACCAACAGTTTGAGCTGAGCCTGGAAGCAAATAGGATGGCAGTCACAAATTGATCAAGAAATTGGAAAGCATTGTTGCATCTATTATTTCCATCTTGCCGAAATATTTTGCTGTTCCATTTCAAAAAAAAAATTTTTTTATAGTTCTAAAGGCTTGGCAGGGGTCAGAACTAATTATCCAGCAACATCAGATGCAACAATGGAAGCTTTGGGTCTGCATAGCAGGAAATATATTTTGTGGCACCCCTTAAATGGTTTTAGCTGTGGCTTTGATCCTTTCACGGTAGTATCAGGTTTTGGAAATTTAGCACTAGAGAGGATTACAAAGCTTACATCTCGCTTTTCTTTCGCTCCCCCCTTTTCTTTTCAACCATTCCTAGGCCTTGTGTGTAGCTCTGAAGCAACCAAAAAAAAGGAGGAAATGATTCGGGTTGTTTGTTTGTGTAACCATTTGTATAACTCCATTGCTACCGGCATTTTCTTTAATTAGTGTCTCTGCCAGTGTGGGGTGCCAGGGTGTCCAGGAAGCACAGGGTAAACCAGATGCCTTTAATCTCTTAGTGCCCAATTCTAAAAAGCACACTGGATGGCAAACACATCCGTTTGAGTGAGCTTTCGTTTAGCTTTCTTGGCTGGGAAAGAAACAGCCATGTTGTTGTTTATGATTAATTTCTGACTCATTCTGCTCCTTAGATGACTAACAAAAATGTTTGTTTGTTTGTTGTTTGTTTGCAATATAAAATGCACTTTTGAGGCATATAAATGGTCATGATGAGATAAGGCATGATGGCCCCAAACTAGGACTCCTTGGTGGCAGAGTCCTCCTTTGATAGGAGACTCAAGGGGATATTGGACCACTCACTGACCTACCCAGTACTGGAGTCTCCCTTCCATGAACCCAGAGGAGACACCTCTGCTACCAGATTCCAATGTCTGGTCCACAGACTCCTCAGGGGATCAAGACAGCCGCAAGAAAGCATACCCCCAGCTGGAAACTCCAGGGCCTCTAGGAGCCAATAACTGAAGAGGAAGGTACTGTCCCTTTAAAGGATCAGATGTGGCATTCAGGGGGTAGGGCCTGTCACCCAGGCTATAAAGATCTGTCAGTTGCTCCAGGGCACTGCTGAGACAACTTGCATGCTCTGCATCAGCTGCAAGATCACTAGCTCTGGTTCTAAAACCTGTTAGAATTCCTGTTCCATGATTGCAGTCATGGGATTTTTGTCTATCACATGATGGTGTATGTTTTGACTCCACAGAGTGGGAAGTGACGGAGACAGGAAGTTTGTGTTACTGTGTTCCATGAAGTGGGGCTATTGTCCTTTGTTCTTTCTCTTTGCTGTCTGATGCTAGAGAGAGTGTTGCAGTGCTCTGTGTGTGTTTAAATGTAAATAAAGTAGATTAGCCAAAATGCTGAGTTGCTAAGGTCTGTTACGCAAGCTGAGAAGACTCTGCGGATCTCTAAGTGTGCCGATGTCTGTTGGCATTGGTCGCTGTGATGTTCAGGCAGAAGAAAGCTTTTGAAGCTCCCGAACGAACAACCAGGAGGGAGAGAACATGCCAGTTGGGCATGTGTCTCTACCAGGGTCCTACTCGAGTGTAGGATGAGCTCCTGACATATAAGGCCCTCTCCAAGGTGCTGATCCCTCCTTGCCTTCCTGTCTGCCAGGAACCTGGGACCACTGACCTCCCCTTGTCTAGGCTATCACCTAACCATGGTGGTGGGCATCCCCATGGATCCAGTACACCCCACATACAGGAGTAGGGGTTTGTTGATATAGGCACTTACCTTGACCCCAAGCTCAGCATCAGAGTTAGAGAAGAACGAGCTTGGCTGAGTTTGAGACTGTGCGCCCCTGACTGAGGAAATGGACTGGGCTCCTGGCACTGATACTGATGGTTGGGAGCTTGCTGTGTCTGAAGCTATTGGGCAAGAGTCTGCAGAACTGGAGCCTGAAGAACCAGGACCAGGACCCTTGTGATCCCCTTCCCCTGGGCCCAAGGAGTGACGTGCATCCTGCACTACCATGCATATCCAACAGTAGGAAACATGCCAGGTGGAAGGCCACAGAGATGAAAACTAGGTCCCATCTTCAGGCCAGGTCATTGGCTGTTTAAGAATCTATATTCCTCAAGCAACTTTTGGAAGAGTCCACAGCTTTCAATTTTTGGGCCACAGACTCCTTGTGGCAGCACAAGAGCCCTGAGGAGATATCCACACAGCTTGAAAGCCCATTTTCCTGAAGGAAAATGGCATTTGTTCTTTAACTGGTGCTTGGGGTGAGGTCCTACCTTGCCCTGCTATAAAACTCAGCCAGTTGCTCCAGGACCTTGATGTGGCAAAGTAGATGTTTGGCCTCACCTGTAGGAGCATCAGCAGCAGTCCTGAGTGGTCCAGAGAGTAGCTGGGACATACCTGTGGGCAGCCTGAACAAGTACCATCCACCTGGGGCTTGGACATAAAAAGCAAGTCTAGAGTGAGAGACTAGGGTGATGTTTGCTGCTTCCAGGAACTTTTCTCATTGTGAGACTTTTGTAGGTTAGCTGAGAGTTTGTGAGAACCCAGAGGCTGAGATGAAGGGTGTGTCAGAAGGAAAATGAATTGATACTGATTTTAGTAGCTTTGTGTTAATGTAACATTTTTATATGTACCTGTGTATTTGTATAATGTTTTGTTTAAGTGGTCTGCTGTTGCTTCAGCTTTTTGTACACTGTTAGAGATATTTTTAATATATTAAGTGGTATAGAAATTAAATAATCAATCAATCCTGAATCTGCACCTCTGTCCAAGGTGCTGAAACTTATCCTGCTTTGACCTGCTGGCTTGCCTGCCTGATATCTGACTTTCCTTTCCCTTACCTGAGCCCCTGCCTCTCCTCGGTGGTGGGCATCCCTGTGGACTATGACAAGGAAAGGGAGATCTTTTCTGTCACCCCATAACCATGTGCAGCCAAAGCTATTTCAAAAGCTCTTAATCCTTTCAGGGGTGTAAAAACCCAAAGCATGGCATGAATTGCTCTTATGCACAATGTTTTTACTGCAGGAGAAATGTATGGAAAATCCTGCACAGGGAGTGACAATGTGCTTGCCTGTAGCTTACTAGTCTTCCGCCAAGAACTACAAAAACACCCCAAAAAACTGACGACAAATCAATCAGCTCAGGGTGCTGTAAATAACCCACAAATATGATGACCCCAACCATATCTTGCAACCAAAAGAGAAATGTCTTATCAAAAGCAAAAGGCCAGTTTTGCCACAGCCTGATGATTATTGACTTGCAGTAACATGGAGCTGGGCTTTTTATTGCTGATGGCACCAGTGTTGTGGAATGCCCTCCCTGCTGATATACTACCTGTGTTGCCACTCTGCTGGCTCCTGAAAACACGCCTGTTTGCATTCCTCTGAATCAGTCACAGCCCAGTAGCAGTGGGGCAGAAGTGGGGCACCACTACTCCCCCAGTTTCCAAACACAGCATGTCGCTGGTGCTTCCAAGAGGGTGAGGGGTGAGGTAAGTGTTGCACCCACACATACAGTAACGGCAAGAGCAGTGGATTGGCTCTGGTCCATGGGATCACGAAGAGTCGGACATGACTAAACGACTAAACAACCACCACCACCACCACCACAACAACAACAACAGACTACAATGCACAGCACTGAGTTCCCTGCACCTGAACTGAACTTGTGATTTTATTGTTTTAGCTGTTTCTGTTGTTACGCTTTTTTAATTGTTTGTTTTATATTTGTATATTTTAATTCAGCATGTTTTATCATCACTGTGCATTTTAGTCATGGGTTGATTTTGTGGTTGTAAACTACTTTGAAGCCATTTTGGCATATAAGCAGTATATAAATTAATAAATAGTAGTTGGTTGTGTTTTTTGTGTGTGTGTTTTTTGCTATCCCAAGCCCAAGCTGAGTTTTCCAGTGTACATTAATTAAATTGTGGCAGAGTAGGTATTTCTTGCTTATGCGGGTGTGAAATGTAGGGTTAGATTTTTATTTACCACATCACAGCGCATAGGAAGAAACAGAGAAACAAACAGTGAAAGAAAGGAAGTTATAGCCAGTCCTTCAGAAGTCAATTTAATCTGTGCACTTAACCATAAAGGCAGCATCTGCACTGCTAAATACAGGTGTTTTGTATCCTTGTCATTAATTGGAAGGGACATTATGTCATCATACATCAACAGTTAAAGTTGGTTAAAGTGCCACTTACCTCAGGTGCTCTCATTAATCAGTTCCCTTTTGCCACAGCTCCTGCAGATCTGCTATTAGGGCACATTATACAGTTTTGGTTTCGTTCCTGGTTCTGAATGAATGGGCTGGACCGTTGCCACTTGAAGCCATTTTAGATTGTACTACTTCAGTAGCATGTGTGTGCCATTTTGGAATGCTTCTCCAGATAAAACAATAATAATTCAACGCAACTTAATTTTTTTTAAAAAAAATGAAAGAAAAGAAAATACACCAGCCAAGCTGTGAAAACTTTCTAGCCATTGCTTGTTGTGTTACCTTTTTTTTATGCTGGGCAATTTGTACACAGGAAGGTATGATCCCTGGCCCACAGTATGAAGTGGTATAGTCTATTCCATGGGTAGGCAAACTAAGGCCCGGGGGCCGGATCCGGCCCAATCGCCTTCTAAATCCGACCTGCGGACGGTCCAGGAATCAGCGTGTTTTTACATGAGTAGAATGTGTCCTTTTATTTAAAATGCATCTCTGGGTTATTTGTGGGGCATAGGAATTCATTCATTTCCCCTCTTTCAAAATATAGTCCGGCCCCCCACAAGGTCAGAGGGACAGTGGACCGACCCCCGGCTGAAAAAGTTTGCTGACCCCTGATATTCCTCCACTTCAGGATTATACCAACCCATTCTGTTGTCTTCCAGCTTGTCTTCAGGATGAGGTAACATTGTTCAGTGCTGATTCAGACGAGAAAGAGGAATTTTTTTGGATAATTTATAAGATTTCTTACCTGCTATAGAAGCCACCTCCTCAGGGCCAAGGGGTCTTTGCCCCCCAATAAAATATTTGAGGGGGTTTCCCCCACAAAGTTGATGAGTATTGACATTCAAATGGTGTCCGTGGACCACGTCATGTGATCAGTTTTGCAGGGCAGGACTTCCTTGCCCCCCACCCCCCAATATTTTATTCAAGTTGGCGTTCCTGTTACCTGCCTTCCACCTTAAGGTCCAAGAATGGATTACAGCAGTAGAAGTCTTGTGGTAAAACCAGAGAAAAGCATTACATCTATAAAATACTTACAACTGTTCCAAATGGTTCTGGGCAATATATTGATTTGTACTGGAGTGTAGTATCATCCTCCAACGTGGAACCAAGGGGAAATGGAATCATGCATGACTGGAACTAGGACTCTATAGGTCTATAGCTTTGATAAGAACAGCTGCAGTACAGTGTTTAGAATATAGAAGGCTAAAGGATGCCAGTCAAAGTGTCAGAGGCCAAAAGGGAGAAGAGTGTGCCTCTGTTCTGCACTTGGAAGCTTGTAGCTGATGGTGCAGAAGACCCAATGTCCTGACTTAAGTAGAGGCTGGTCCATTAGTGCAGATGGGGCACCACTCCACTAACCTTTTCATCCCCTCAGTGTGCCATGATCTGCCTTCCTTGCTACATACATACATCCAGTCCAGGGGGCAAACTGCATGTCAGTTTCTTCATCACCAGCCTCATGGTTGACCTTGTAGAACTCATCATGGAGGAGGATGGAGACAAAATGAGAACGGATTGGCTCCAGCTGTCATTGGCTCTGCCACCAAGCTACTCTTGGGCTCCCTGCCTTCCACCCCGCACCAGTCCCAATGGGCACCAGTTGCGCCGTCTGGCTTAACAGTGGTAAATGGAGGGAGTAGAACAGTGCATTGCCAGGGAGAAGGAAAGATCAAACTCACCCGCACCAAGGACTTCCAGACACCAAGCACAACACACACACACACTGTGCATCTTATTTGATGTGTTCACATTGCTAGGGACTGGAAATTGACTTGATGGTCTCCTTCTGTTCTAGGGTTTCCCTCAACCCTCTGGAGCTGATTAAATGAGGACATGGGGTGCACCCAGGAGAAGGAGTGGAAGTCCCATTGAGCAAGCAGAAATCACTGCACTGATAGGACACAGTTGTTGAATATCACCCACAAAGGTAAAGGTAAAGGACCTCTGGACGGTTAAGTCCAGTCAAAAGCGACTATGGGGTTGTAGCGCTCATCTCACTTTCAGGTTGAGGGAGGTGGCATTTGTCCACAGACAGCTTTCCGGGTCATGTGGCCAGCAGGACTAAACTGCTTCTGGCTCAACAGAACACTGTGATGGAAGCCAGAGCACACAGAAATGCTGTTTACCTTCCTGCCATAGTCAAGTGTCTGACTTGTAGATGAGCTAAGCTATGGTTCTGCAAAAACCTCTAGCAGCTCAGGATTTCAGACAGGACAAACTAGAACAGACAATGGAAATCTTGGATAGTTTAAGGGACCCCAATTGAGATCAGACTCAGAGGAAGGAAATTTTAACTTTTCTCTCCTGTACCATTTCTTTCGTGTAACTCTCCTCCCCAACCAAAGCTGCTATTTGTCCTGTAAAGAAAAACTTTACGAGGTCTTGCAATGTGTTTTGCTTTAATCCAGCATATTTGGCTAATGCAAAACTTAACTGAATTTGGCAATAGTGTTGTTGTGCATTCGCTGAACGAAGCCATAAACAATGTGTATATTCCTGCTCAACGGAAAGGCTTTCCTCCCTGCAGAAGTGGTGAATCCACATTGGAGAGATTTCCGGTCTATGGCCTTGGAATAACTCAGACCCCTCCTGTCTCACAGGTGAGGCTTGGCTCACGTTGACACACACCGCCTGTTTTGCCAGCCATACAGTTGCTGAGGTGGGGGTTGGTTTCCTTGGAATGTCAATTACTAATCAACAGCACAGCATGGGACTAGACAGGGGTTCCAGCGGCACATGTGTTAATGAATCACACATTAAAACTCCATTCCTCCCACCCACCACCCACCCCATGCTCATTTAAAGGGTGAAGACAGACAATCCTGCAAGGTATCACAGAGACATTTTCAAGCTGGCATCTACCTTGCTGTGGCTCATTTATCTGCAGGGTGTCAGGGAGAAAGTATTTCTCAGTTGAAACCGGTCCATGTTCTCATATGCTTTTACTTTGCTCGAATAACAAACCTTTTAACCCTCTGTTTTCTTCCCAGGGCTTGTTTGCCCTATCTGTTCATTGCAGGGGTATTTAAAAGGCACATCTGGCTTGCCCAGCCTGTACATGATACACATTTGACTTGCAACTAGGGGACCAGTCCCCGCAACCAAATTGATGCATAGAAGAAAAATATGGCTTGAGTGAATCCAGTGGCAAGTCCACTCACATTTTCCCGGTGGGTGGGGTTGCGGCCAGGCAGCCAGGTCACAACAGTATGCCAGTTTAGGGGGCAGAGGGTTGTGGCCTCCTCCCTGCATCATGCCAGCTGAGTTCTTGTTGCTGGGATTCTGCCTTTGTGGGACAGACCCAGCCAATCAGCTCTCAGTGTGGCCATTGCCCGGGGGCAATTTAACTGCGGCATGGCCGACCAGACCCTCTCTCTCACCCCATCACCCAACCCACCCACCCTCTTTTTATGTTTTGCTCAGATATGACCTTGCTATGGACAATTGCCATATTGTTGGGGCAGGGTAGGAATTTTCCCACTTGGCAAATTGGTAACGGCCATTTGGTTTTCACCTACCCAACTTTTGTGAGGTTAGGCATTGGGTAAACCTTTATTTGGTTGGAGGGGAGGTTGTAGCCTTCGCCTGCCCCTCCTCAGTAAGGGTATCCTGTTAAAGGAATCCAGGGTGTGAATCCTGGATGTGGGCTAGGGCCATGTCACAGCCTTGGGGTGCCCCTATTTGATGTAGGTCATAAGGTGCCCCTATTGGTGGTTTACCCTTAAGTGGACTCTCTGCAGACAGGCAGGAGTCAAGATATAGCTTGGCTTCACCCCAATGCCTAAGCCAAACTGCTCACATCTGTAACCAATAATGTTGTGGCCTATTTGAACCCATAATCCAAAATTCTTCATGTCCGTGTGCTTTATTGTTCTCCTGGGAACTTTGTGGCTCGTGTGCCTTGGCACGCAACATGTGTGTGGGGTGAAATGCTCAGCCACTGCTGTTGGGTGGATGGTGTTTGAAATATACTCGGAGTCGAGTGTGGATTTCATGCTCTTTATTCAGCTCAGAGTAGTGAGGAATGGAAGTTCCCCCAAAATGTCTGCTTTATAGACATTATTTACACAATGGGCCCCACGTGATTGGCTAATTCTGGGATTCCCCTGTAGGCCAATCAGGTTGCGGATTCACTTCCACCCGGAGTTGGATTGGGTGGCTCCTGAGGACCAATCAGACTGCTGCATTCTGAATCCCATTGTTCTAGGACCAATCAGACTGCTGCATTTTGGATCCTATTCAACTCAGTACATGACCGTGTTCACTCAGGAGGATACCACTGGGTGGCAGCAGAGGAAGAAGGAAGGCCTGAATTAACCTCTGCAGGCACCCTGGGCAGTGGCTAATAATTTGCACAGGGAGATTCAGTTAGTGACTGGCAACCTACCCTCGGCTGAACTTGGCAAATAGATCAATGTTTAAAATATATGGAAAACAGCTTTTTCTTTCAAGCCAAGTTCCAAATCAGCACCTCCAGTTATGTCACTGGAAGCATGACAATGACTGAACACCTCACTTTCCCATGATTTCCCATCTTCATGAGCTGTGCAACCTGCTCCCTTCCCTTCCCTCAAGCTTACCTGGAAACGGAATAAGTAGCAGGCAAAGGGACACATTTCCATGGTAGAGCACATGATTTGCAAGCAAAAACCCTAGATTCAGCCCCAGGTGTCCCCAGGTAGCAACTAAACACACTTCTGTATAGTAGAGAGTTGATTCACTGTATTTGCACAGCAGATAGAATGCAGATCTGAGATCCACGCTGTCACTGAATCTCTGTGATGTTTTGCCATTATTGCTTGGCCTTGGAAAACATGGGATTGTCTATAGCAGTGCAGCCCCATTGCTTCCTGATTGTTCCCTCTCTTTGTGTGAATAGCCATCTAAGGAAAATGTCCTCTACCAATTTGACTGTCATAAGAAGGGTATTCAGAAAAAAACATCTCATTAGCTATCATTAACCATAAAAGGAAATATAAGAAAAACAAATTGAGTGTGGCATTTAACAAAAAGTTAAAGTACTGAATTGATTTTTCCTTCCTGAATTACATGAAGTCACATATCTTATTAAGTTCAAGGGAATTACATTATATATGCTTCTCCATGAGATGTGTACCCTTTGAAAACAATAATGAACTGCGTTTTTTGCACTCATTTACATACCTTTGATAAATTACTGTAACCAGATTAGGGAGATAAAATAACTAGTCTATTAATTACAATGATTATTATTTAACAGAAAATGGGATTCTGGGCATTGTATATAGTAAGAGGGAGACTTAGCAATACATTATGTGGATGTGGTATTTTATCTTAAAGAGTAAGATAAGTGTCCAGTCCTTTCAGCAGTTGGAAGAATATGTTCATTACCTGCACAAGATTTATATGTATAATTGAGGGTAATATTTTAAAACTATTTGGTTGATTTCAAAGTACACAGAGAACACGGCAGAAGTATTTCTTTAATTAAACTCTGCAAGTTCCTGAGTAACGATATGCAACAAGGATTCTACTAGTAAGGATATCATTGTTTTAAAAAGCTCTTAGCATCAGGATTACGCCGTAAAAATGTAGTTAGATAGAACGTAATAGGACAAGATTTAATAAAATATTGCACTGGTGCAGATGTTGACTTGATCATTTTATAAGCTGCAAAACCGCAAAGCTTTGCTTTAATAATTAAAAATTGCCATAGGAAATGACTCAGAAGTATTATTCACCACTTTTTGGGCGTGGGGTCAGTCAACAAAAATAACCAAGCTAACATGTGCATTAGGATATTACTTTTATCTTATGGTAAAGTAGGAGCAATTATACTGTGACTGCTCATTGTTCTTGTACATTCATTGAGGCAACTTGTTTTGATTTACCTTCACACTAGGTTTACTCTTCCAGGAAGGATGTTCAAAGCACACATTGAAAAACGCTAGGCTGAGAACCCATGAAGTGCAAAATAATGAATAAGGGCTGGTGTGTACTGGGATCTGGATCAAAACATTTGGAATTTGATAAAATGATACAATCAGGAGAGAGGAGCAGTATTTCAGTTAAAAACAGCTAAAATGAAGGTCTGTCTGCTAGCAAGCCAATAAACTGGAAGGACAAATACCAGTTGATGAGGTGGTCAAAGGCCAAGAGAGTTGGGGCCAAATGGACCTCTGAAGGCAGGTAGTTTCATAATCGCCAGAATGGGACCCATGAGGTTCCTGGTGATATAGGTTGGGCTACCTAGTATCAAGGACGACCAGAGTGCTTTCTTCTTGAGTGGCATGTTGCCCTGAAGTGTCTTAGTTTTCTTCATAGGAGTAAATGGCAGCCATTTGCTTGAATGGGAGAGGAGAGAGGTTTATTCAAGGACACCAGTGGAATGGGGACCAACCCTGTCCTGTTTGCAATGTCTAAAGTAGGACTGAAGTCACTGGGAACTGTCCCAGGTGCTGAAAATGTGCCATACTTTAACAAGGATGTAGACAAACCAGAATGTAACATGGCTGATTATTCCGTTGTTGCCACTTTTCCTGAAGACATTCTTGTGTCTCGCATCTCCTTTTCACACTCACAGTTGCTTCTTCAATGTCATCTGGCATTACGTCAGGTCACCACCAATTGCTACATGTCATGTAAAACAAAACAGAAAACCCAAAAAACCCCCAAAACAACGCTAGAGCGTTTCCCCACGCTGCGAAGGATTCTGTGAAGTTTTGTATATACCTTACAGCTTTTCTAAAACACTTCCAAAGGAGTGACACAATAGGCAATTTAAAATGCTGGTATTGGCCTGTAAAGCTCTAGAAATGTCCTTTAAAGGCATCAAAGTTAATTATGGCATAAGTATACATTTTGGAAGATGTGGAGTTTACACTGAAAATGGTGTCCTGTGTTCAGTTCTTCCCTTTCCGCTCCATCACATATGAAGCTGCCTGATCCCAAATTAGACCACTGATTCCTGGAGTCCAGTCATGTCTACCTTGCCCGGAAGTTGTCTTCCAGGACCTCAGAAAGGAAGCTTTCCTATCCTTAATACTTGGGATCCCCCAACTGCAGTTTTTTGGAGACTTAACCTAGGTCCTTTCTGAATGCAAAGCATGTTTCTTACTACTGAACTATGGCTTCACCTTCTCACGGTCCCATGCCATTGTGAGTTCCCCTACCTATCAGCCATGGAGACATCATAGCCTCATGATGATGAATGAAAACCTAACATGTATATGCTGTTCTCAGTGGCAGCTGCAGATCTTCTGTAACGTGTAGCCCTTGCTCTGAATCTTGTCTCCTATTGTTAGTCTTGCTCATCTATGCCCAGCAGGAAAATATGATCACATGCTTTCTATTCTTGTGAGATCTCCGGGGCTCATAGCTATCTGACAGCTGTTCTGGTGACTTGCCTAAATTAAGTTGAAATATAAGTAAATTTGAATTTCAGCAAGTGTACTCTTGACAAAACCAAGCTCAACCAAGTGGCCTTGGGGAAATCACAGCCTTGCAGTCTGAGTTCCCAACTGCAGGGTGTAATTACTCTGTATTTGGATGGGTCTCTCCCTTCTCATGCTTCCAGCTTGGTGTCGTTTTCCCAGGCTCCCTTCTTGTACATAAAGCCGCATGGGGGATGCTGCATTAGAAGGACTCGCCATCTATTTATGTTCTGGAGAAGTGAGCAAATCCTGGAAACCACCTAAATTGTTTCCTTAATGCCATTTCCCCTAAAACGCTCAGAACTGCTGTTGAAAAATTCAGTGTTTAAAAGCAGTCTAGATGCAAGTGGGATGTTCTGGCACAAACCTAACTCTTAGGAAAGGGGCAGTCAGCAGAAAGCCAGTGTGGTGTAATGTGCGAGTGCCTGTAGGCGGTTGGAGGATGGATGGCAGCTCATGGATTGAGGTTGAATCCTGACAAGACAGAAGCACTGTTCTTGGGGGACAGAGGGTGGGCTGGTGTGGAGGACTCCCTGATCCTGAATGGGGTAACTGTGCCCCTGAAGGAAAAGGTGTGCAGTCTGGGAGTCATTCTGGACTCACAGCTGTCCATGAGGCGCAGGTCAATTCTGTGTCCAGGGCAGCTGTCTACCCTGGTATGCAAGCTAAGACCCTACCTACCCGCAGACTGTCTCACCAGAGTGGTGCATGCTCTAGTCACCTCCCGCTTGGACTACTGCAATGCGCTCTACATGGGGCTGCCTTTGAAGGTGACCCAGAAACGACAACTAATCCAGAATGCGGCAGCTAGACTGATGACTGGGGGCGGCCACTGAAACCACATGACACCAGTCTTGAAAGACCTACATTGGCTCCCAGTACATTTCCGAGCACAATTCAAAATGTTGGTGTTGACCTTTAAAGCCCTAAACGGCCTCGGCCCAGTATACCTGAAGGAGCATTTCCACCCCCATCGTTCTGCCCGGATGCTGAGGTCCAGCGCCAAGGGCCTTCTGGTGGTTCCCTCACTGCAAGAAGCAAAGCTACAGGGAACCAGGCAGAGGGCCTTCTCGGTAGTGGCACCTGCCCTGTGGAACGCCCTCCCACCAGATGTCAAAGAGATCCTGATATTTAGAAGACATCTGAAGGCAGTCCTGTTCAGGGAAGTTTTTAATGTGTGAAATTTTAATGTATTTTTAATCTTTGTTAGAAGCTGCCCAGAGTGGCTGGGGAAACCCAGCCAGATGGGTAGGGTACAAATAAATTGTTGTTGTTGTTGTTGTTAGAGTGTTGGACTATGACCTGGGAGACCGAGGTTCAAATCCCCACTCCATGGACACTGAGCCTTCTCCCCTTGGGAGTTCCCCAGCCAGTTACTCCCACCATTCTTCTGAGTCCAACCAGTACATGGCACGCAGGAAGCTGCCTTATACTGAGCCAGACCATTGGTCCATTTGGTTCAGTACTGTCAACACTGGCTGGCAGCAACTCTTTAAGGTTTTGGTTAGGAGTCTTTTCCAGCCCCAACCGGAGGGGTTGGGGGGGATTGGACTTGAGACCTTTTGCATGCCAAGCACATGTTCTGCCAACGTGCTGCAGCCCGTCAAAAAGGGTTCCTACATCATGTGTCCTCAGACTAAGTCTTGGGATCATATACCCAGTTGTAAGTCGGCCAAGATTAGAGCATCACTCCTCTTGCCTAGGAGATTCCTGGAGCCTAACTGGCCAGATTCTGCCATCTTTGAGCAATAGGCATGATTTGTTTTGCTCAAAGCACTCTCAGCACGCTTGAAGACAGGCAGGTCTGAAGCAAAACCATTGCCACCTGTCAGGACATATTATTTAGATCCTTCCCACGAGAGATTTATTCTATTAAAGGGCACTGGAACTGCTTATGGCAGGCAAATGAATTATAATTAAACGATATGTAGATTATTAAAATACTCTTACCACAACAGGGAAAAATAAACGATAATGTAAGACAGCCCCATTACAGAATTAGCTTACTTTCAACATTTCTCTTTGATTTGCTGTTAACTGGAATCACTCTCAGGTACTGAAACCTGCCCCTTTCCCTTCCAGCTGGAAGGCTCCACACATCATTTTTTAAAAAGGGAGGCATTTCCTGGAACTGTCATTGTCAGGTCAGAAACAGAGTTGACCCATACAGTGAAATCTGGTACTGCCATTTCATGGCACAGAATATTCTTCTGAGCTCCAAGCTGAGGGAGAGAAAAAACACAAAACAGAATGGCAGCACTAAATTTAATCTTATAGCAGCTTAACTTTATTAACTTTAGAAGCAAACGGGATCAATCAATCAATCAATTTCCTTTATTCGACCGATAGTCAGAAATAAAACATTACACAATAATTATAAACTATAACATCATAGGAGTACATAAATAAGGTAGGGCCACAGTACTAGACGGGATCATTTCTTGCCACACTGAATGAAACAATTGTCATGGATGTTAAAACAACCTGCCACCTTCGCCATCTCAGACGCAGGGCAGGGCCACCTGTCTTCCTCTCCGGACTGCGGATTTTCCAGTGGACTTTGTGGCTGAGCAGGGATTCAAACCCACTCCTTCCTCGCCCAAGTTGAGCAATCTGCCTGCAATGCTGGGAACTCACAAACCAATTAACAGGGAGCTTGTCTAAAGCAACGTACATTATTTTCCATTTTCCTCACAGTTATTTTCATTACTCTATCATGTGGCCAACTGCTCAAAAGCAACCTCAAGTATCACTGATTCCATAATCAAGCCCTCTTCAAAGGATATGGTATCGATGTCTCGAATAATCCGGGGTTTATAAAAGTTGACCTGAAGGACCAAGAGAGGCTTAGTTAAGTTATTCTGAACTCATTCTTGATGGACTCCTTTAATGCTAACCAATTAAAATGTTTACTGGTCAGATTAGTCATGGATGAGTTCAGTGCATTAATCCACTGAGCCATCCAGTCCCACAGGACATTATAATTTGCTTTCAAGACATTAAAAGCATGTTATATTGTCCCTTAAATAATAAGAAGCTGCATATTGGTCTGCATCCATTTGCAGAGAATTGAATTTGTTTTATGTACCTATCTGCAAACCTCCATACAAGCCAGATGCTAAAATATTATCTTCTCACTTCCATTCTCTCCTGATTCTTCTGTCCCTTCTACTACTACTCTCCTTTCTTCCCCTTTAGCTTTTCTTTCTGCTATTCTATATAATCATGCTTTCCTTTTAAAGCACAAAGCCATTGTCGCCCGCACTGCGTGATCAACGTTTCAAGGCTCACGAGCAAAGTTCCAAAGAGGCCGTCCTTCTGAAAGCTCGGAATATTTGGCCAGAGCGAAATTGCATACTTATCTGCCAGCAGAAAATGCTGGTTCTTGGCAATGTGTTCCAATGTGTAAATTCACTGTGAGCCTCAATCAGCTACACTTATCAACACAAATGCCACCTTCTTATAATAATGATGTTTTTGATTAGAGGGTCAGAATCAAGCTGCCATTTCATTTAAGTGTGTCATCTTTCAGAAAAAAACGAGATCTTGCCAGAGGAAATCCCTAGCAATGGAGAAAGCTGTTTTATTGACCATATTATTGATGCAATATTCAATATTGGTAGCTGGCTGCTTTGTGAAACTCAGTTATGTCCATCCTCTCTCTCAGAATCCCCTTACGCTTCACAAACATATATTGGCTATATACAGTCATACCTCATGTTACGTTTGCTTCTTGTTACGTTCTTTCAGGATACGTCCCACGGTGACCCGGAAGTACCGGAAAGGGTTACTTCCTGCTTTCGCCGCTCGTGCATGTACAGAAGTGCAAAATGATGTCACGCGCATGCGCAGAAGCAGCGAATCGCAACCCGTACGTGCACAGATGCGCCGCTGCGAGTTGCACTCTTTTCATGTTGTGAATGGGCCTCCGGAACGGATCTCGTTCGCAACCAGAGGTACCACTGTATAGCAATTTAACCATCACATGCACTCCAAGTGTCCTGTTTTCCAGGGACAGGCCCGAAATTACAAAAGCCTTCCCAGCTTCACAATTGATCTCAGGATATCCCTATTTCCCCCAGCAGTGCTGCTAGGGGGGAAGGATAAGCTTGAGGTTGTCCCAAGGGACAATGGAGGTGGCGAGGAGCGCCCTATGGCCTTTCCAAGGTTGCCATTGCTGACCTCTTCCCTTGGGCAGCTTCTGGTGGCTGCTGAAGAGCAGGTGAGGAGAGCCTGCTGCCACCATGTCCCAGCCCCTTTCTAAAAATTATTGATTGGTGAGTGTTTTCCTTGTGGTAAATTGGCCAAACAAAATAAAATAAAATAGGGATTAAGGGGGTTTCTCAGGACAGTGGAGGTCATGTGTGCTGTGTCCTGTTGGAGGGTAATGGTGGCAGTTGCCCTTCTCCGGATAGAAGAAGAGAAGAAGAAGAAGAAGAAGAAGAAGAAGAAGAAGAAGAAGAAGAAGAAGAAGAAGAAGGGGAGAAGGAGGAGGAGGAGGAGTTTGGATCTGATATCCCGCTTTATCACTACCCTAAGGAGTCTCAAAGTGGCTAACATTCTCCTTTCCCTTCCTCCCCCACAACAAACACTCTGTGAGGTGAGTGAGGCTGAGAGACTTCAAAGAAGTGTGACTAGCCCAAGGTCACCCAGTAGCTGCATGTGGAGGAGCGGAGACGCGAACTCGGTTCCCCAGATTACGTGACTACCGCTCTTAACCACTACACCACAATGGATAGGAAATGCTCAGTGGTGGGGGAGGGACAAGAAGTGGGGGATTGAGGAAGGTCGTTTGCGGGAAAGTGAGAAATTGTCAGGGACTGGGCAAAGGAGGAATGGTGGAGATGGCCTCCTCATCCTGACCCTTCCAGGGAGGAGGAGAATATAGTATAGATTTACAGCAGGGGATTGCGGGAGGTCACAGCTCAGAGGCAGATGAAGGGGAAAGTTGGGAAATAATCGAAGAGGAGGAGCAGGCAGAGCGAGAGCAGCAGCTGGCTGACAAATTGTCATTAGAAAACATTCCAGATCCTCCATCTCCCAGAACCCATGAGGCTTAAAAGTAGGAGAGCAAAGAGCTCAAAGACAGAGGGCATGTAGCAGCACCCGTAGAAGAGACGAATGAGGAAGTGGGAGAGACAGGGTGGAGATTCACTTGGGACAATGCCATTAAACAAGAGGCTGGGTTCTATAGCCTCTCTCTGTAAAGATTGAAATAAAAAAGGACGGTAATAAACTTTTCCTTGTCTTTGTACTTTCCTGGGCAACCAGCCAGGAGCTGCTGACAGCATCCTGGCAGAATTGTTGCAGGGTATGCCATCATGGCTTCCTGTGAATAATCCTAGGAAATGTACTTTCGTGAGCTACTGCCAGGGCTGACTTGTAAGGAGGAGTAAGAAGTGAACTTGGAGTTGGAAAGCTGGCTCCAGGAGCAGTGGTGGTGGCTGCTTCTGTTGGGACTGGTAGGGTTGTCCTTGGGGATCCTGCCATCTTGCCTTCTGTGGACACGACTAAGCTAGCATAGATGTCCCTGAGACAGAAGTGTGGACCTGCTGGGAAGGTGAGCTAGCTATAGTGGTGTCCTCCAAATACAACAATTCTACCTGGCCCTTGGAAGTCTCCCCAGACCACACCTCCTCCCTGGCCACACCATCTCTCCCCAGGACACACTTCTCTGAATCTTGCTTCTTGCCTTCATATAGAGTTTTTGCCTAGCTGGCACGTGTCGCTCAACTCCTGTCATTCAGATAGAGGATGGAGTGATGTGTATGAGTGGTTGTAGAAACAAGCCTACTGTTCGAAGGTAAAATGTACATTCATGGATCCATCTATGTTTGCCTTTGACACATGTGGCCCCCAGAAGGTTTTCTAGAATGGAATATGGCCTTCAGGCTAACAAAAAACAACAACAAGACCCTCACCCCTGCTGTCGTGGCTCAAATGCTACTGAAGGTCATGCCAGAAATGGACATTAGAGATCTCTAGCTCCTTGCTTATGGAATTTCAGTACCTAAGATCTCCTAGAAAGGGGAAATTTGTAGTTCTGGAGATGTTCTCTGGCTGGGTTTAGACACACATTGGCACCAATAATTGAAGTCATTCAATGACATGTGTTTGAGAGAATGAGCTGACATGTCATTACCCAGTGGAGAAATGGCAAAGTCTATTCTTTATACCACAGTTTTCCAAAAGAAGGTAGAAACCGCCCCTATTCCATATTAGCTGGCTATAACAGAGTGTCATAATCTGAATGGTATGGGCAGTTTGCCTTTGAGTGCATGTGTGAACCCAGGCAAAACATTGTGGAAGATATATAGAGTCAAGGAGGCATCTCCAAAATGTGGTTCCTCATGGAGACCTTGTGCTCTTTAAACCAAAAGGCTTGAAGAGATGAAGTTTCAGGTTGGTTGTCATCTCAGCTTCACCCTCTTTGGTGCACACATGTCTGCAAATGCACACATGCACACAACATGCACTCAAAAGCACGTCCAAGTCAGTGATCCACCCCATTGTTCTTCTTCAGCTCTCCAGTTCCCCTGACACATCACTTGAACGCCCGAGGTTTTTCTCTCACACATAAATGTTCAGAGACAAATCAAGCAGGAACAGACTTCGTGGTGTAACTCTCCATCCCCACTGGGATTCCCAGGAGTGAAAGTTTACAAAATGCAAATGCACCACAAGGTTTAATAGCAGCTGCCAAGCAAAATAAGTGCCGCGGTATCAGCAGATTTCACAAGGCATAAATCCATCTCAACTGAGTGAAAATACTAAAGGCATATTAGCAAAATAAAATCTAGCATTTTCATGCAACAGACTTTACAACACACCCACAAACCTCCCCTTCCTCCCACGTCCTTCTCCAACCCCCCACTGAATGAAAATATCTTCACACTTCCTCTAATACCAGCTGGCTCATATATATTGCAGAAGTTTCGCAAAACAGTTATTGACAGTGATACACTAAACATAGGTTAAACCTGCCATGATCACCGCCTGTATCCAGTTAGAAAGCTACACACAACATATGCATGGGCTGCTAAGAGTATTCTAGTCTTTACAACAAAGCTGCAGAAAAGACATTAACAGAAGCACGTAGGCTAGGAATCGTGAACTCTCTGTTAGACAAAGTAGACTGTTGCCTACTGAAGTCCATACTGTATCAAAATAGTCGCCAAAGCAGCAGTTCATGGGTTTCACCAGAGGCTTCTCAGAGGTCATTAATAGTGGACAAGCTTCCCCCAAAACTTCCCTGACTCCTACTGACCTTCTCTGGCACTGCACAGACCCAGAGGACTGGTGCCGAGTGTGTTATAGATCTCATTCTCAGTTGATGCCAAAGGAGCTCAACAAACCTAGCCAGCAAACTCAATGTGCACTCTAGAATCCTCTTAAAAGCTCTTAGCAACTTGGGACCGGTTTATCTGCGACATTACCTTACCCCACAAATGCCCACTTAACTAACTGCTTCGATCTGCAGAGCTGGCACCATTGCAGGTGACACATCATATCTGTTCCACATTTGTAGGAAACCAACCTTTTCGTGTGGCAGCACCCATGCCTTGGTACTCCCTGTCTGTTGGCATCAGTCAGACTCCCTTTCTGCATTCTTTTCAGCACCCGCTAAAAACACTTTTGTTTAGACAAGCCTACCCAGATAGATAGAACGTTGGCATGTGTTTCAATCTGTTTCCAGCTTATCGTTCAGCTTAATGATTTTTTGAATGCTTTAAGTAGCTGTTTTTATTGATAATTTTATTGTTTAAGTTCTTTTTGTAAACTGCTTTGAGGTGTGTGTGTTTTGTCAGTCAAGCTATATATCTATATATCTATATATATTATGAAATAAATAAAATAGATAAATCATTGCCAATGTCCAGAAATTTTGTAACGGCGTCTTCCATGGTGGGTGAGACAAGGTGGAAATGAAACCCCAGGAACTTGAAAGCGTGAAAAACACCCGCTTCAAGACAGTAGTCTTCAGTCGTTTCAAATCCCCCTTTAACCCCAATCCTGCTACAAACAGCCCACTTTTGTGTAGTTATTTATTTTCATTACTAAAAATATCTGTCCTTCTGATGATAGATAGATGATAGATAGATGATAGATAGATGATAGATAGATGATAGATAGATGATAGATAGATGATAGATAGATGATAGATGATAGATAGATAGATGATAGATAGATAGAAAGATAGATAGATGATAGAATGATCCAGCCATTGCTATTCTTAAATCCCATTGATTTCACCAAAAGAGTCTTAGGTATATACTTCTTGCATTTGAAAGAGGTGATGAGGTTTAACAATCAATTCCTTTCCCCAGGGAACTCTGGGAACTGTAGCTCTGTGAGGGGCAGAGGGATCTCCTAGCAACTCTTTCACCCTTAACAGATTACATTTCCTGGGGTTCTCCTTTCTCTTTAAGGGAAGCTGTGACTATTTAAAGTGATACTGCTTTAAATGTGCAGTGTGGATGGGACCACTGCCTTACTCTCGCCACAATCTGACTAAGAATTGAGAGCACACACGCAGCCCAGTAGAAGAATCTGGACCAGCTTTGGGGAAGGAAGAGAACTGATCCTAGGACCTTGTTCCTCTTTCCAACAAGGTAGATTCCAGCTTTGTACCCACAACCCTGGTTGAGGAATCATGTTGCCAGCAGACTTTGCATGGGTTATTATTCTGAATCCTGCTAGGGAAAACAGGATCAAAGGTCTGAACTAAATTGAGGAATTGGTGCCTCTGTAACATTCTCTCTCTTGAACCTCTTCTCGTGTGTGTGTGTGTGTGTGTGTGCGCGCGCGCGCGCGCAAACACATAGTACAAATCTCTAAAATTTCCTTCAGGGGGTTTAAAAAAAAGATAATGTAAGTTTGCAATTTTGCAAACAATATCCAGTGAATAATGAAACAGAAATATGTCTGAAACTATTTAATTAAATGCTTCATTTTTCACCTTCCTCACTAACACAGTTTGGGATATAGAGAACTGCAGGAGAGGACCTCCTGTAGAGTCCATCTCCCCAGGAGGTCCATCCCATACGATGTGGGCACCAGGCCATTACTGTGGGGGCACCTACTCTTTGGAATTCTCCCCAGATACACAACAGACAGGCACTGCCTCTATTGTCTTTCCAGCGCCTACTAAAGACCTTCCTTTTTCAACAAGCCCTGTAAATGAAGTTACTTTTAAAAATCCCATTCTGCGTCTGTGCCTGGAAAGTGCTCTTATACAGTGGTACCTCGGGTTACATACGCTTCAGGTTACATACGCTTCAGGTTACAGACTCCACTAACCCAGAAATAGTACCTCGGGTTAAGAACTTTGCTTCAGGATGAGAACAGAAATCGTGCTCCAGCGGCTGCATGGCGGCAGCGGGAGGCCCCATTAGCTAAAGCGGTGCTTCAGGTTAAGAACAGTTTCAGGTTAAGAACGGACCTCCGGAACGAATTAAGTACTTAATCTGAGGTACCACTGCATATGAAATTGCTTTAATTTATTTCACATATGAAACTGTTTTATGTATGCTTTTGTTGTTCAAGCCATTTGAGATGTTTCATAGAAGCGATTCATAAATAGATTTTTAATAGAGAAGGTAAAGGACCCCTGGATGGTTAAGTCCATTCAAAAGAGACTGTGGGGTTGCGACTCTCATCTCGCTTTCAGGCCAAGGGAGGTGGCATTTGTCCACAGACAGCTTTCTAGGTCATGTGGCCAGCATGGCTAAACCACTTCTGGCGCAACGGAACACCGTGACAGAAACCAGATTGCACAGAAATGCTGTTTACCCTGGTAAACAGCAGCGGTACCTATTTATCTACTTGCACTGGTGTGCTTTCGAACTGCTAGGTTGGCAGGAGCTGGGACAGAGCAACAGAAGCTCACGCTGTTGTGGGTATTCAAACCACCAACCTTCTGATGGACAAGCCCAAGAGGCTCAGTGGTTTAGACCACAGAGCCACCCACATCCCTAGATTTGTAACAACAACAACAACAACTATAGTAACAACAACAACAACAACAACAACAACAACAACATATTTATACCCTGCCCCACTCTGGGTGGAAAAACAAGGTCCCGACAAAGGGGTGAGCGAATTTGTCAAATTAGGTTTCTCTCTGTTTCTCGTTTTCCCACAGCTGCAATCCCCAAAGTGGTTTAATGGTCCATCTATCTTTCCAGGGACCCCTGTGAATTCTGTGAGGGGAATAGGGGTCTCCTAACAACTCTCAGCACCCTTAATCAACTGCAGCTCCCAGAATTCTTTGGGGGAATCCATGACTGTTTAAAGTAGTATGATACTGCTTTAAATGTACAGTACAGATGCAACCTAAGTCCATTTGATTCAGTGGGTCCCCTCGAATAAATGAAAGTTGAAGACCACACTGTGCCTTAAACTGGTGCTGTAACAAAGCCACAGTTTGTACCAAAGGAAGGGCATTCCATAACCAGGACATCTTAGTGGAGAGGTCTCTCTTCCCAAGTTTCCACATAATGTCCATCTCTCAAAGGAGGGTCATGGAGAACAGCCTCTCCTATAATCTCCATGCCTGGGCAGGGAAGCATCAGGGGTGATGGTCCGTCAAGTATCTAGGTCCCAACCCATTATTACTACCTGTCACTTCCCACGAGGCATCGCAAAGCAACCATCCTAGACATGAAGGCTGAAAACGATTCCCCTCAGCCTCAAAAGTACAGTAACTTTTCAGCATCGCTCAGATGAATTAAGCCACTGGGTGGGGTGAAGGATTGGCTTCCATATGCCTAAAAATATTCGATGCAGCGGGGGTGAGGTTTCTGTGTGCATGCTTATGCCTTGCATGTAGCCTCTGAGAAAGTTCCGCTTCCAAAATGACAATAACAAATGTTGGTAACTTTTCATTTCTTCTAGATTTTTTTATTATTAAAAAAATGTTTAAGGCACCCTGCTGGTAGTTCAGCAGGCTTCTTTTTGAGTGTGCAGAGCAGTTGGCTTGCAGCCTCAGCAATGAGCATGTTCCAGGAGAAAGTAGGAAAGAAAGAAAGAAAAACTTGAAAGGAAGAAAGTTAGAGATTGCAGTTGTATTTTATTTAATTGTTTGCTTCCCGCCCCCCACGCAGGTTTTAACCTGTTGACACAGTTGGTTTTCCAGCTGTCTTTATTTTAATTAGGGTAATGTATTAATTTAATTTGCCGACAAAGGTCTGCATAGTTAAAGCCCTTGGTTTTCCAGTAGTGATGTATGGAAGTGAGAGCTGGACCATCAAGAAGGCTGATCGCCGAAGAATTGATGCTTTTGAATTATGGTGCTGGAGGAGACTCTTGAGAGTCCCATGGACTGCAAGAAGATCAAACGCATCCATTCTTAAGGAAATCAGCCCTGCGTGCTCACTGGAAGGACAGATCATGAAGCTGAGGCTCCAATACTTGGGCCACCTCATGAGAAGAGAAGACTCCCTGGAAAAGACCCTGATGTCGGGAAAGATTGAGGACACAAGGAGAAGGGGATGACAGAGGACGAGATGGTTGGACAGTGTTCTCGAAGCTACCAGCATGAGTTTGACCAAACTGCGGGAGGCAGTGGAAGACAAGAGTGCCTGGCGTGCTCTGGTCCATGGGGTCATGAAGAGTCGGACACAACTAAACGACTAAACAACAACAAACAACAACAATTAATTTAATGGAATGAATTCAAAGGATGGTCAGTGATATGGGAAGCATGCCCTATGATGAAAGGATGAAGGAACTGGATAAGTTTGGTCTGGAGAAAACTGAAGGGGGTCGTGGCAGAACTCTTCAGTACCTGGTGGGCTGTTAGAAGAGGGCAAAGACTTGCAGACTGCCACCCCAGTGGGCAGGATTAGATCTGACAGTCTTAAATTACAGATTATATATCCAGAAACTTCTTAATGTAAAAAAAAAAAAGAGTTTGACAATGTAATCCACTATCTGCCCTCACCCTCGTGAGCAAACTTTGACAGGAGGGTGGGGCAAATCACCTTTCAGTCACCAGATGTCATTATGATGTAAGACAGGTGGTTGTCCTGCCAGCACATCAAAGTCCCTTGTGAAGAGCCCGACAGTCATAGGAAGGCCTCTTCACAATACCTCCAGAACAAATGTCCGTAGTTAGCTTGAGGAAAACTAAGCTGTGGGCAAACTCCTTGCCATGAGGGGAAATGCCGCGGGAAATAATTTAGCAATTTCCAAATTAGATATTAGTAGAAAGCGATGCCAGTAATTGCCAAGAAACTATATCACACTGCCTCCACTGGCCGCCATTTTGTGACTGCACTACTGCTATGTGGTTAGTGGGCCTCAGTAATTTTCAGCCACCTTAAGTGGGCCCTGGAGGCAGAGAGTTTGAGGGTCTAGAGAGATGAGACAAAAATCCTGCCAGTGTGTTTCATCAGGCGAAAGCTCTCTTATCAGATTCTGGGTAGCTTTTCCTTAAGCCAGAACAAGTGTGGATACTTTTTCGAAATGTGAGGGTAATTCTTTCCCCCGCTGATGCTTGTTTCTACTACTTTGCTGTTTGAGAGGCTCAGTTGATAATGCTTTGGAGTGAAGTTCCAATCCAGATGTGGAAAACCTCAGGTCCCTTGTACATCCTCTTGTTAAAATGCTAACTATCAAACTATCCTACGGTACTGAAATGTCCGGTTCTTACCACTTAGACTGCATCTCCATGGTTTCTTATTCTATTCTATGTTGGGAGCCAGTGTGGTTAGAGTGTGGGCTTGGCTCAAATCCTCGCTGTTATAAAGCTCATTGGACAGCCTTGGCCTTGTCACTATCTTTAACCTACCTGTGGTGCCACCACAGACCTTAGCACAGTCAATTCTACACTGTAGCATTCCGGAATGGAGATAGCAGATGACCTGTTTGGATACCACCCCACATCAAAAATTCCTTGTAGAAGGAAAGCTAGCACATAGTGAGAAAGTGATAAGCTTATCTCTGACCCACTAACTTTCCACGAGTAGGATGTATTTGCATGCAGTTTGTTTTTAACACCAGGGAACATTCAACAAACTGGACAATCCTCAGTGTGGAGTGGTATGGTCCAAGAAGGGTTATACCACATGCCATTCCTGAACATTTAAATTGGCTGAGTTTGGACTGGATATGAGACCATGGATTCATCCAGATGGCAGGCATCGTGGCACAGATGGATGTTATGAATCATGGGTAGGAAGAGAAGCACCAAAACAATGTTCTGAAGCTCCCCAAGTAAGGACATTTCCACTTGCTTCGAGCTGAGTTCTGAACTCGCAACCTTCAGGTGTTGCAGACACCTTGCCATAGTTCAAATTGTGGGCGTCCAGGATCCACTAATCTCAAGGACAGCGTCTTAATTGCCAGCTCATCCTTCATTCAGAATGCTTTCCTGCTCCTCTTCTAAACATTTTTCAATTTGGAACCATTTTATAGCATGGGGGAGGATTAGACTCAGCTGTGTCAAAGAAATTAAGAAGCTGGTGTAGCAGGTTCATTGAAAAAGTATTGAGGGGAAAGAATAGTATTTTAGATTATTTTCCTGGAAGGAGACGAAAAACCAGGTGTGCATATATATATATATATATATATATATATTCATATTCCAAGGTGCAAACTGAATTACAAGATGCCCAGGAGTGCGCAATAGCATTTCATTGTTTAAGTTTGGAATAAAAGACAGATAATTAGGAAATTGGGAGTCTATTAATTTTCCAAATTTACTCATGCAAGAAGCACTGAGCTACGGTGATATTTGCTTACCTCGTCATTATGCAAAAATATATTAGCTAATTATTTTGACTAATGCAATTAAGATATGCATATTTAGCATAAACTATACAATAGAAACGTTACAGTCAGCAACTGCCAGGTTGCACTCATGGGCAGCAGAGAGGCAAAAGTCTCGGTGCAGCCTCCGATGGCAAGCGCGAAGATTGTTCCTGCTCTGCCTGAGCCACTCTTATTAGCTCTCTTGCAGTAATTAATTTACTTTGCAGCCTGGCTAGGTGGCACAGCTAGCAGTGGCATTAATTTTGGTTACGTGGAGACACCTGAAGATGTCAGCCTTTGAGCAGCAGAATCTGCACCTTTAATTGCCTTAATCAGTGGAAACACAGTATCTTTCGCGAGGATCCAATTAAGACATTCTGTGTTTTCGGTTTCCTTTCTACGGAAGAAGCTGGCAAGGCACCAGCATGTTGAGAAATACACTCCCCATCTCCTCAACTTCCTCACAGTTTCATATCTGGGCCTTTCCATCCATAATTCTTTGGTGGAGAATTCTGTCTAACCTGAAAGCTTACAGGCTATGACACAAAGAGATATGGGGGAGATGGTCATTGCTCATTTGTGAAGCGGTTGACTTTGCATGAAGAAGGCCTAGGTTCAATTCTGGGCACCCCTAGATTTGTTTAAACTAATCATAATCAGATTAGTAGGTTATGTGAAGAGGGACTGCTAGGTCCATCTGTTTCCAAAATGTCACTTTTGTATATGTTCATCCATTAGTCCGTTTCACCTTATTAACATGCATTTTTAAAGCCCATTGAAAATTCATATTTAAATACATATTTTATTACAAAATAGATACCCGTGTTTTCTGGCGTATAGGACGACTGGGCGTATAAGACGACACCCCAACTTTTCCAGTTAAAATATAGAGTTTGGGATATACTTGCTGTATAAGACTACCCCTCTTCCAACGCACACCAAATAAAAATTAAAAAAACCAGTCTCCAGTCCAGCTCTGAAATCCGCTCCACCTCCCAGTGGCCGGGGGCTTCTGGGGCCAATTTTCAAGAGTATTTCTGCTTCATCTAGAGAACTTGGGGTCCTCTGATTTAATTTGCTGTCGTTTTATCCTTTGGTGGGGAGTTGCTGCAGGAGCTGCTGCTGTAGCCAGCGCATAAGACGACCCCCGACTTTTGAGAAGATTTTCCTGGGTTAAAAAGTAGTCTTATACGCTAGAAAATACAGTATTTTAAAATAGATTTTGTCTCAAGTGTTATGTTGTATTGTTGTTGCTGTTTAGTCGTTTAGTCATGTCCGACTCTTCGTGACCCCATGGACCAGAGCACGCCAGGCACTTCTGTCTTCCACTGCCTCCCGCATTTTGGTCAAACTCATGCTGGTAGCTTCGAGAACACTATCCAACCATCTCGTCCTCTGTCGTCCCCTTCTCCTTGTGCCCTCCATCTTCCCCAACATCAGGGTCTTTTCCAGGGAGTCTTCTCTTCTCATGAGGTGGCCAAAGTACTGGAGCCTCAGCTTCAGGATCTGTCCTTCCAGTGAGCACTCAGGGCTGATTTCCTTCAGAATGGAGAGGTTTGATCTTCTTGCAGTCCGTGGGACTCTCAAGAGTCTCCTCCAACACCATAATTCAAAAGCATCAATTCTTTGGCGATCAGCCTTCTTTATGGTCCAGCTTTCACTTCCATACATCACTATTGGGAAAACCATAGCTTTTACTATACAGACCTTTGTTGGCAAGGTGATGTCTCTACTTTTTAAGATGCTATCTAGGTTTGACATCGCCTTATGTTATATACAAATATGCAATTTGGTACTTTTTAAAGCTAAGAACTGTATTGCAAATTTGAGAGAAGGGAGAAATCTGAAGGATAAAGATGCCCTGATCTACACCTTAGTCCAGGATGTGCAGATCTGGTCAGTCTGTGTTAGGAGCCGTGGAAACTGAACTCCTCAAGAATCCTTAGATGTGAACGATCCTTTGGCTGAGATCCTGGGAAATCATATTCAGCTAGAGAAAGCAATAGTCAGTTAGATGGACTATTTGTCTTGGTACAAACAGGATCTTTTGATAGCTCAGTTGGGTAGAGCATGGTGCTGATAATGCCAAGGTCACAGGTTTGAATCCCATTTGGGACAGCTGCATATTCCTGCATTGCAGGGGGTTGGACTAGATGATCATCAGGGTCCATTCCAACTCTGCAATTCTATAGGGGGAAAATAAGGTGTGCCATCTTCATCATGTCCAAGGGGCAACAAGAGGGCTGGAATTCCCATCTTAGAAAATGCCATTTGACATCTCATGTGTTGTCTTTCAGGTGCATTTTTGTTCTCTCAGGCATTTAAAACTAAGAGCAGTTTTCACAACAGATGGGAAAGGACACTTTATTTTAAACATAGGAAGTGAGGCATCCCTGATCTGGAGGCTAGAAAATAGGGAGCAATAGAGGCTGAAGGGGCCACCAACCCAAGCATGCCTTCAGTCAGCTTCTTCCTCTTCCTCCTCCTCCATTTTAGTGTTGCCTTTGTAAAACTCAGCACAGAGAAGGAGGGGGACAAAACTGAGGGCTTATCCACACATACCTTTCGCCTCAGACTTTCCAGACAGAGGTATGTGCTTCAACACTCCCATATCTGAGCTTCCCCCTCCCTCTGAACTTTCCCCATGAAAATCCACTCTTTAAAGCTGGATCGGAGCAAATGCCCATATAGGTTTTCTGTGGGTTGACCTTTGCTCTGAGCTTTAAAGAGCAGGTTTTTGCAGGGAAAGCTCCAGAGCAATGCGATGCGATGCGATGCAATGCAATGCAATGCAATAAAATAAAATAAAATAAAATAATAAAATAAAATAAAATAAAATAAAATAGGAACTTGGACACTGAGCTTTAAATCGTGGACGATGCCTGAAAAGAGCAGAGGAAAATGCAGATAAGCCTTTGGTTGTCTTATAAGGCCTTCTTGGCAGTGGCACCCTCCCTGTGGAGCACCCTCCCATCAGATCTCAAGGAGATAAAGAACTACACAACTTTTAGAAGACATCTGAAGGCAGCCCTATAGCGGGAAGTTTTTAATGCTTGGAGTTTTATTTTGTTTTTAGTGTTCTATTGGGAGCCACCCAGAGTGGCTGGGGAAAGGCAGCCAGATGGGCAGGCTGTTAATAATAATAATAATAATAATAATAATAATGGCCTGTCCTTGGCTGTGGCTCCACCTATTGTTGGGTGCAACTGCTGCTGATAGAGAAGACCATTTGAATGGCATGGTGGAAAGCAAGGTCTGGCTTGGAAACTGCATCTGGTCCACAGTGGAGTTTTCCCCAGCCTGTGCTGCTGGTGTTAGGAAGGTGTTGAAGGCCATCACAACAGGCAGGGACCTGCTTCCCTTTCCATTTTGACGCCCATGGAAATGTTTTGGCTAAGCCTACCCTGGCCATGTGGACTGTCAAATGGCTTCTGCTGTATTTTGTTGTCCTTTCAAATGTTTCTCATAGAGTAGGCTGTACCATCTGGTGGACAATCTGCCTGCAAGCGACAGCATCATACCTAGCTGCGTAGGCAAGTGTAGACTGGCCGAAAGGAACAAGTGTCTGCAACAAGCAGCCAGCAGCAACAGAAGACTCCCTGTGGGTCCCGCCTCTTTCCACCAACATTAGTTGTAGATTGACCCTGTACAAACCAATAATAATAGTACTCCTACTCCTAAATATGGAGTTGTCTGCATACTGTGTATGTCTCACCAACATTTCCCCAAACTGGACCCAAAACACCTGTTGTAGATTATATTCTGGATGTGGGTGGGCTTGGTTAAATTATCCATGCCCTGTGCCTTCCCATTTGGACAACCGCAGTGTGCTGAAAAGGGATGCGGGTGGCGCTATGGGTTAAACCACAGAGCCTAGGACTTGCCGATCAGAAGGTCAGCGGTTTGAATCCCCGCGACGAGGTGAGCTCCTGTGGCTAGGTCCCTGCTCCTGCCAACCTAGCAGTTCGAAAGCACACCAGTGCAAGTAGATAAATAGGTACCGCTCCGGCGGGAAGGTAAACGGTGTTTCCGTGCGCTGCTCTGGTTCACCAGAAGCGGCTTAGTCATGCTGGCCACGTGACCCAGAAGCTGTACACCGGCTCCCTCAGCCAATAAAGCGAGATGAGCGCAGCAACCCCAGAGTCGGCCACGACTGGACCTAATGGTCAGGGGTCCCTTTACCTTTAATGTGCTGAAAATCATAGAATTGTAGAGTTGAAAGGGACTCTGAAGATCATCCAGATCAGGGTTTCCCAAACTTGGGTCTCCAGCTGTTTTGGACATCATCCCTGACCACTGGTCCTGCTAGCTAGGGATGATGGGAGTTGTAGTCCAAAAACAGCTGGGGACCCTAGTTTGAGAAACCCTGATCTAGTCCAACTCCTTGCAGTGCAGGAATATGCAGCTGTCCCTTATGGGGGGGGGGTCGAACTTGCAACCGCACTCTAACCAACTGAAATGAAGCCATTCAGAAACTTGAGTTACACCTGTCACCTTAAGCCAATTGCAACCTCTCAGCCTAACCTACCTCACAGGAATGTTGTAAAGAAAAAATGTGTGAGGGAAGGGGTCATGTACAACACCTTCAAGAGATAAATGAAGTGTAAAAATTTAGCTGTAATCTGCCTTTAGCCCCTGTCAGGGAAAAAGGTGGATGATGATGATGATGATGATGATAGAAACTGTGAGAATGATCAGGAAGATACCGGAGAGTAAATCTGTGGGACTCAGTGGGACTCATAGCTGTCAACTGTTCCCTTTTTAAAAGGGAAATTCCCTTATTCCGAATAGGATTCCTCGCAAGAAAAGGGAAAAGTTGACAGCTATGGTGGGACTTAGTTCTGAGTAAAAATGCTTAGGATTGCAGTATAAGGCTCTCAGTTACCTGGGAGTAAGCTCCATTGAATACAGTCAGACTTACTTCTCAGTAGACTGTGTAAGGCTCCATTCACAATAAAGTAATAAACAATCCACGAGGTTTCCTAAAAAGGGGGGGGGTGGCTGCTGAAGCATTGCAATCCAAGAATTTAAAGCGGATTGGTGACCTTTTGCTTCCAAATTATAAGAAGGGCTTTGTATCGCCAGCTTCACCATTTCCTTCATTTGGTGCATGAACTTCAGTTTCAATATAAACAGGATTCTGTTTTTGCACCTACACAATGGGTAGGCCAACTAAGGCCCGGGGGCCAGATCCGGCCCAATCGCCTTCTCAATCTGGCCCGCGGATGGTCCAGGAATCAGCGTGTTTTTACATGAGTAGAATGTGTCCTTTTATTTAAAATGCATCTCTGGGTTATTTGTGGGGCATAGAAATTTGTTGTTGTTGTTTTTTCAAAATATAGTCCGCTCCCCGCCCCCCCCAAAGTCCGAGAGACAGTGGACTGGCCCCCTGCTGAAAAAGTTTGCTGACCCCTGACCTACACCCACCCACCCACCACTTTTAATTGTTCTCTGAGATGTGGAGGGAAAGAAAAAGGAAATCTGGGATGTTCCGGGATCAAATCAGAAACCAGGACTGCTTCTGTCATTCCGGGATTGTCCTTGGAAACTTGGGACCGTTGGAGGGTATGGTATTAGATACAGCAATTGAAACCATCCATCATCATAACTAATAGGATTAGGGCAACCATGGGCTTAGCATACACCTAAATGCAAGGCTAGGAGTGAGCAGCAGGGACGAAGTGCTTTATTAGCATCCCCTTGCTGTTCTACATGGTCTGAAGCATCTGGGGCTGGCCCCTGTCAGAGTCAAGGAACTGGGTTTAATGAACCATTGGACTGATGCAGTAGGACTGTTTTTATGTTATAGTCTCCATCGACAGCTGCTGAGATTTACTGCTGGCAAACCCAAGCAGCAAGCGTCTCTATTCATAGAAACAGAGAACTGGAAATGGAAATGAAACACAGTTTGTCTCCTTGCCTTTGTTCCATAAAGTCCATATGTGGCAGGCCCACTTATGTCTTCCATGTGTTTTGGGGAAGGGAGAGGTAGATAATATAGTCTTCTTCTGTTCATGGCTTTACAATTAGTTCAAGCTGCCAAGGTGACTCCAAGGTCAGAAAACTTGTGTCCATCAATTGACAATGGATTCTCTTAGAAGCTCCCAGACAGTTCGCCAGGCCAGTTTATATAGGTTCTGGTCTAGACACACAGCAGAATGAGGCAGCAGAATCCTGAAATTCTGAATATACCACTTCAGGCTGCAGGTGGGTCGCTGTGATTGAATATTCTCCTATATGAAATGGGGACTGGGATCTCTGTGGGTTAAAAAAAAAAAGCATTAAAAACTAACATCTCAGTTTATTGTGCTGATGTTGCATCTGCAGGGAAATTTTTATGCAAGAGAACATTTGAAAAATAGAGAAAAGCTCCCTGCTCTCCGGACTGTACCATTTTAGATTTTATTGCAAAGTTACATGTCTGAATGCCATACCATCCAACATTTTTCTGATGAAAATAGGGACGTCCTATTCAATGATGATGATGCTTATAATTTTATTATTTATACCCCACCCATCTGACAGGGTTGCCCCAGCCATTCTGGGCAGCTTTCGCAACACCTATAAAAACATAATAAAATGTTAAAAAATTTTAAACTTCCCTATACAGGGCTGCCTTCAGATGTATTCTAAAGGTTGTATAGTTACTTATCTCCACCCCCATCGTTCTGCCCGGACACTGAGGTCCAGCGCCGAGGGCCTTCTGGCGGTTCCCTCACTGCGAGAAGCCAAGTTACAGGGAACCAGGCAGAGGGCCTTCTCGGTAGTGGCACCCACCCTGTGGAACGCCCTCCCACCAGATGTCAAAGAGAAAAACAACTACCAGATTTTTAGAAGACATCTGAAGGCAGCCCTGTTTAGGGAAGCTTTTAATGTTTAATAGGTTATTGTATTTTAATATTCCGTTGGAAGCCGCCCAGAGTGGCTGGAGAAACCCAGCCAGATGGGCGGGGTCTAAATAATAATTTATTATTATTATTATTATTATTATTATTATTATTATTATTATTATTATTATTTCCTTGGCACGGGGGTTGCATAACTCCATACCCTCCAGCATCTCTCCGGTGAAAATGGGGACGTCCTAAGGAAAAGCGGGACATTCCTATATCAATTCAGAAACCGGCACGGCTTCTGTAAATCCAGTACTGCCCCTGGAAAACGGTGACACAGGCAGGGTCTGTCAATAATGACATTAAATCACATGGCATTTGAGAAATGTAAACCTACAACTGTTTTCTTTTATTGCTTTCCCATCGCCTTGCTAGTTCATGTTTCAATTTGTCATGCCGCCCTTTTGTTTCACCAGTGCGATTGCCATGCATATTTGTGCAAATGAAACCGACACATTTGAAGAACCCTTTGCATTCAGATTAGTATCGTTTAAATCTGCTCAGTTCCCTAAATGCAATATTGTCTGCCTTGCGCTTCCAGCGTGTAAGGCCATTTAAGTTATCAAGTGGTGCAGCTAATAAGCAACATGGTTCCTGGGATGTCTGCTGATAACAGCACAAGACACAGTGCCGCTCTCGTTCCTACTTACTCAGTCATGCACATTTCTTGCATAAATCTCCAGGTAACATTTCTCCAGTGCATCTTTTATTCATACGCGATCAAAGCCTATAGAGATAAGCTTTTCCCAACCTGGTGCCCTAGAGATCTTTTGGGCTGCAACTCTCATGGCCGTAGAGTGGCGGCTCTGGGTGTCTGTGTCATTGACCACCCCAACATCCAGTTCAGCAAGGAGGCCCTCTACAGAGATGATGGCGTGCATCTTTCGGATGCTGGAAATGATATCTGGTTGGACGACATATCTTCTGGGATTAGGGATTGGTTACAGGTTTGAGGGTATTGGGGGTGAGCTATTGCTCGAGTGGCGGTTAGGCATTGGTAAGAGTATTGTTATGCAGATGAGAGGGGGGGAGGAAGTGCCATCACCTTCCCCCATGTCAAAGGGTAGTCCGGCAAAGGATTCTGGGGGGCATCACCCTGTCCGAAGCCTATGGAGGTGTGGGCCTAAGGCATGCCCCCGAGCGGTGACCCCGGGGGAGCTCCTAGTTGATGTGCATCAGCAGGACTCCCCCTTCTAGTGGTTAACCCTTGCCAGTCTTCAAGCAATCAGGCTGAAGCCGGTTAGATGATAGGACCAATGCCTAAGCCAATAGCGCTCAATTCCTGTAATCAATAAAGTTGCGGCCTATTTCGCCCATTAACCTTAAATACTGGTGTCCTGTGTCTTTCTTTCCGGGGGGAGGTGGGAACTCACCAAGCAATTGTAGTCCCAAACCTCTGGAAAGCACCAGGTTAGGAAAGGCAGATCTAAGACCTGTGAACTTACTACGTTCCTGTTGGCTTAGGATTTCTGTGAAGCTTTTCTTTAAAATTTTTGAGTATTTCTAGAACATAGTTGTGTCTCCTATGGCATAAAAATTGTGCTCAGGAACCTAATGAAGATTTCACTGAGTAATGCGTATAGTTAGTTTCCAAATCATCATCAGCGGATGGCTCTCTATCAGTCAACAGTTTCGAAATTCTGTTTTCACTTACTTTTAATATTTACATGCAAAGTTATAATAAACTATAAATAAAAATAAGCTGTGGGAAGAAAAATGATCGTTGCAGTGGTGAAGCAAACTAGACATGGGTAATTTAACCACAGTGGATTGAATGTTATTGGTTATAATAAGGAGGTTGTCTATTTTTCACATTAAAAAATTGCTCGTTTCTAATTGAAAACACCAAGCGCCAAATGAGAAAACTAGCAAAATTCTTTCCGAATGAGAATTTTACAGGAAGTGCTGTACTACACGCTTAATCCAGACAGAGTTTAGTCTGAGACACAAATACCATTTCGGATCCAATGACTTTCTTCATCACTCCAGATAGACAGGAAGTCCTGACATTTCTGTGCAATTTCCAAATCTGCTTGCAAGTTCTGGATATGGTTTCCTGCATGAGGTTTACTTATCTATTATTACATTTATATTCTACCTTTAAAGGTCTAAACCAGTGAGCCTCTTGGGTTATGCAGATCTCTTGAGTCAGTGGTTCAAATCTGTGCATGGGTTGAGCTCTGTCCCAGCTCCTACCAACCAGGCAGTTTGAAAGCAAGCAAGTGCAAGTAGATAAATAGGTACCACTGCGGCGGGAAAGTAAATGGCATTTCCATGCCCTCTGGTTTCCATCATGGTGTTCTGTTGTGCCAGAAGCAGTTTAGTCATGCTGGCCACTTGACCCAGAAAGCTGTCTGTGGACAAACATCTGCTGCCTCGGCCCGAAAGCGAGATGAGTGCTGCAGCCCCATAGTCGCCTTTGACTGGACTTAACTGTCCAGGGGTCCTTTACCTTACCTTTACCTTAGTCTACTTTTCCTGCAAGGAGCTCAAGGTGGTGTACATGGCTCTTCCCCATTTTATCCATGCAACAGCCCTTTGCCTCATAGCTTTTGCTTAGCCTTTAATGCCTATGAGAAAGAGAACTCATGTGCTGTATAGAGGAGGGATTCATTCAGTTGACATTTTAATGCAAACTGGCCTGTGAAGCTTGGGAGCAAGATACCTCAAAGACCATCTTACCGCTTACATATTAAATTGATCACTGCACTCTGCAGGTGAGGCCCTCTTGCAAGTACCATCTTAACAGGAGGTGTGTTCTGCATAATGAAGGAATTGGGGCTTTAGTATTGTAGCATCAGCCCATTGTGATTAAATATAAGAAAAGTGCCATCTCTGATGTCTTTTGGTCCGTTCCTCTTTCCACAAGCTTTTCAGTTGAGATCTTTCCCAGTCTTCTTCTGTACAGTGGTACCTCAGGTTACAGACGCTTCAGGTTGTAGACTCCGCTAACCCAGAAATAGTACCTCGGGTTAAGAACTTTGCTTCAGGATGAGAACAGAAATCGTGTGGTGGTGGCGCTGTGGCAGCGGGAGGCCCCATTAGCTAAAGTGGTACCTCGGCTTAAGAACAGTTTCAGGTTAAGAACAGACCTCCAGAATGAATTAAGTTCTTCTTTTTCCCCCCAAATTTTTTTATTAGTTTTCCAAATTTTTAACAAACATAAGGGGGGGGGAAATACAATATAAAACAAACAAACAAACATTCATCCTAACTGTTAAAATCCCAATTTTGTTATCATTGTTAGGTGGCTTCCTCGAATCCCCCTAGCTGAGTTTCCATATGGATCATTGTAGCAGTTCTTAACCTGAGGTATTGTATTGTAAAAAAATATTTTTTGGGGGGGAGGTTTTGTTACTGCACAGCTTTCCCAAATGTGTGTCGCGACACGTTAGCATGTGGGCTGCAGTGTTTAGGTGTGTCGTGCGAATGCTCCCTATGCTCTTCCTGGGACTGGAAAGGGTTTGTTTTTCTGAGTAAAACCAAATTACTGTGTTACAAAACAATGCATGTCTAAAAAGTGTGTCACCAGCGTGAAAAGTTTGGAAAGCTCTCTTCTCTTAGAGCAGCCTTTCTCAACCTGTGGGTCCCCAGAAGTTGTTGAACTACAAATCCCATCACCCCTAGCTAGCAAGACCAGAGCTCAGGGATGATGGGAGTTGTAGTCCAACAACTTCTGGGGACCCACAGGTTGAGAACCGCTGCACTAAGTGAAGTCCCTCAAAGAAGGCTTTCTGCCATGAATCTGTGATGGATGCCAAAGTGGCTTTGCACTTTCTAGAAAAAGGACTTGTGAGCTACTTATTGCACTTGTGGGTGACTTATTACGCTTATCTCTCACCTTCTTTCTACCATGGAGCTTGAGGCAATGTGCTTAGGGTTCCCCAGGTGATCTCCTGTGCAGGTATTCCCCTGGCCCAGACTGGCTTAGCTTTATCAAGATCGCTGCATCCTGTGCCTTCATACGATGCCCTGAGACCAGTAAAATATTGGCTGGCTGGGAACTGTAGGCGAAGCCCCACAATGCACTGGTTCCTGCAGCAAAGAATTTATCAGCATCTCCCGAGATAGGGACGGCTTAATCCATCCTGACTGTCTCTGCCTTTCCCCAACTATCTGTAAAAATTCTGTGAAAGGTTGTGTCCCAGGACAGCTGCCCCTTGGGGAGGGAAAGAAATTTGTGACCTTGCCTTGCTGACTAAGCACATCCGTCACAACATTAAAGGAGCTTTAAGCATTGCCAGCTCAGCTGTAAAGGAGGTCATGAAAGAACTCTTTCATCCTCCACTTACTGGTGCGTTTTGCTGTGGACACAGCACGGCCGGGATTATTTATTGTGGCAGTGTCGTTATTATTAATAATAATCATGTCTCTTAACACTTTTCTCAGCAATTTACCTTTTTCAGCACTTTGCAATTCTCATCTCGTTTATCCTTCAAAGAACCTCATGAGCAGGGGTCAGCTTCGCCACCCTTGGGACCCTGAGGCCATAAAGGAGAATGCAGGGATCCTTCGCAAACGGCTGAAAATCTTTGCATTCAGAGACTGGTCACATTACCTGTGCATGCAGGTATGCATGCATTCTAGAAAGGCAGCTATTTTACTGATTTGAGTTGCTGCAGAAATGGGAAGAGTCCCAAAACACCTTTACAATGGCTGGAGGCAGGCAATCGGATTATTACTTTCCTCCAGATTGCTGATGGCGCTTTGAAAGCGCAACCACATCCACGCTATTATATCACTTTTAGAGGCAGGTGGGGCTCATCAACATGAAAAGGTAGGAGAAGGGAAACTCTGATCCTAAACCTCTGCTGCCTTGCAGGATGTTTTCGAGAGAAGAAATGTCCTAGGAGTAAACCCTACTCAAATCCAAAGTGGAGTCCCTAAGGCAGTTGGATGGTGCCTTGTACACCTTCTTCTGGCAACTTCTGCAGCCAAGCTGGTGTGAAACGTATCACTCTGCTTTCCTTTGATCTACATCAGCAAGGCCAAGAAGGGGGTCATCTGGGCAGCCCAGGAGCTCCATACACACTGCCCAGCCTTGAGCCCCAGGGAGGTCACTCTACTGCTGCTAGCATAGGGGTTTGACTTCGCCCCCGTAGGTGCATTCCATTGTCTCCTAAGACAGAGGAATGCCAACAAACATATCATACAGCGGTGTATGAAATACATCCCTTTCCTTAAGAAGAGCAGGAGGAGAGCATTTATGCTAAAGAATCCTTACAGTGTTTCTCAAAGTTGGGTCTCCAGATTTTGTTAGACTACAACTCCCATCATCCCTAGCTAGCAGGTAAAGGTAAAGGACTCCTGGACGGTTAAATCCAGTCAAAGGCAACTATGGGGTTGCGGCGCTCATCTCGCTTTCAGGCCGAGGGAGCCAGCATTTGTCCACAGACAGCTTTCCACGTCATGTGACCAGAATGACTAAACCGCTTCTGGCATAACAGAACACTGTGACAGAAACCAGAGTAGCGCACGGAAATATCATTTACCTTTCCACTGCAGCGGTGCCTATTTATCTACTTGCACTGGTGTGCTTTCGAACTGCTAGGTTGGCAGGAGCTGGGACAAAGCAATGGGAGCTCACCCTGTCAAGGGGATTTGAACCACCAACCTTCTGATCAGCAAGCCCAAGAGGGCCAGTGGTTCAGACCACAACGCCACTGGCGCCTCTTTAAAGGTAGGATGTAAATGCAATAATAGAGCAATGAGAGCTCACCCCGTAACGGGGATTTGAACCTCCAACCTTCTGATCAGCAAGCCAAAGACTAGGCTCAGTGGTTTAGACCACAGCGCCACCCACGTCCTAGTGAGTGGGATACGACTCTGTCTGTCTGCTTTACGAATGTATTTATGTGTTTGGGGGCTCTGCCCACATTTTCGTGGGGAGGTGTGCCTTTGCGTGCTCCAGCACTTCACACACTCAAAGTAATTCTCACCATATGTTTATTAACTGCTCTGATCGAAACTATGAAAGGTGTTTAAGCAGGATCACATGACAGCGTAGCTGTTTTCCAGAACTTGTAAGTTATCCTTTGTCCCCTCCAAGCAATTATCCTGCCCACACAATGATAATAAAGAAAGATCCCTTAAGCATGAAAATGGAAAGTGCTGCTTTGAAAAATCTATCTGAATTGGGGTATCTTGCGTGGGAAGAGCCATCATCCATTTTGCTCAACCAGAAATGTTCCTATTGTTTTTTTTAAAAAAACAGCTTTCCCCCTCTCCCAATGGAAACTGTCATCTCAAAAGTGAAAAAGCTGAATTTCTCAGGTGGAGCAAACAAATGCTCTAGGTGCAACCCAGACAGCCCAAGAATATGCAAGTTTCATAAAGAAGGTGGTTCCTCTGCATATATGGCACTGACCACAACCACACACCACCTCCAGAATCTAGAACCTCAGACCTTCCAAGTGGCCCTATTTTCCAGAGACAGTCCTGAATTTGCAGAAGCCATCCCGGTTTCTGATTTGATCCTGGAATGCCCAGCTTTTCTTAGGACATCTCTATTTTCATTAGAGAAATGTTGGAGGGCATGAAGTTATGCAAGCCCCAAGCCAAGGAGTTCAGTAATTATACAACCTTTAGAAGACATCTGAAGGCAGGATAGGGAAGTTGTTTCATGTTTAATGTTTTATTATGTTTTTATGTATGTTGGAAGCTGCTCAGAGTGGCTGGGGCAACCCATTCAGATGGGTGGGGTATGAATAATAATGATGATGATGATGTCCCTATTTTCATCAGAGAAATGTTGGAGGGTATAGAGTGTTTCTAGAGGGTTTAGGGGTGTCTAGAGTGTAGATACTTTGAAGCAGCAGAGGAGCTTCTGAGTAAAAAAGCATGACTGCCCAAGCACTTTTGAATGCGATAGACATTCTTGTATTAGAAAATAAGTGTCAGTTAAGTGTCTAGGGACGCGGGTGGCACTGTGGGATAAACCACAGAGCCCTAGGACTTGCCTATCAGAAGGTCGATGGTTCGAATCCCTGTGACGGGGTGAGCTCCCGTTGCTCGGTCCCTGCTCCTGCCAACCTAGCAGTTCCAAAGCACCTCAAAGTGCAAGTAGATCAATAGGTACCGCTCTGGTGGGAAGGTAAATGGCGTTTCCGTGCGCTGCTCTGGTTCGCCAGAAGCAGATTAGTCATGCTGGCCACATGACCTGGAAGCTGTACGCCGGCTCCCTCATCCAATAAAGTGAGATGAGTGCCGCAACCCCAGAATTGGTCACCACTGGACCTAATGGTCAGGGGTCCCTTTACCTTTACCTTTAACTACTATCTAAAGCAGAGGTGGGAAAACGATCACCCTTCAGGATTACAACTCCCATCACCCTTGACCACTGGCTGGTGCTGATAGTCGTCAGAGTCCAACATCATCTGGATGTAAAGGTTCCTCTGATGTAAAGGTAAACTAGCAGGGAGACAGAATAGCACTAGGAGTATGTCAGACTAGTTTTCATTAGGGTTTACATTGCAATTTTGTCTAATTAGGCTCCAGTAATTAATGCTGTGAGTATAACAGGGATGTAATCAGACAAAGTGCTGGTGAGTTAAACCCCATGGAAGCCGTTCATCTTTTGATAGTAATGATTATGTTCTTTTTTATTATTAAAGATCCCATTAAAAAGAATTTATGATTTTCCCCTTTGTGGAGGAAATAATAAACATGATATCAGATGCTCTTATTTTTGGTATCTCGCAACCGCATGTGCGTAATTAGCCACAGTTAAAAAGAGATTTTGCTAGAATGGCTTTTGGGGGACATTACAAATCAAATTAGAGGCCAGTTGAGTTTGTGTTTTTTTCCCCTTTTCAAAAATATGGAAGTACAGTATCTATAAATTACACAAGCACAGTTGTTTTGAAAAGAAGTGTTTGGATCCTTGGAAAGACTAGCTAGGAAAGAAGCTGTTGTGGAACCGAGGGACTGATTAGCTGTTGGCGAGAGGACAAACTTGAGCAGGCAGGCAGCTGAAGGATGCCTTAATTGATCCATTTTTGAGAGAAGCACTTTACTTCCCAGAAAATCACCGGGCCAATGCTGTGAAACAATGGCTTCCAGTACAGCTACGTTAGACTTCATTCTCTTTGAGCAAATCTAACTTATCCCCACCAGATACTTTCCGCTGGGAAGTCACTCTCTTGACTTAAAACCCATCGATATAAACGTGACCCGCACAATACAACAGTGTCAGCACAATCCCAAATTTTGCAAGCAAATCCAGGCAAGGAACGGGGTTTTCCTTTCTCACTCCATATTTACTTCAGTTCCCTAATACAGTGGTGCCTCAGGTTAAGAACTTAATTCGAGGGCCTGAATTCTAATATTATGACAATTGGCCCTCCAAGCACCAGCCCCCAAATCACTTTGGGTAAACTGAGTTGGGACAGCAGCCAATGGAGTACAGTGGTACCTCGGGATAAGTACTTAATTCATTCTGGAGGTCCATTCTTAACCTGAAACTGTTCTTAACCTGAAGCACCTGAAGCTAATGGGACCTTCCACTGCCGCCGCGCTACTGCTGTGTGATTTCTGTTCTCATCCTGAAGCAAAGTTCTTAAGCCGGGGTACTATTTCTGGGTTAGTAGAGTCTGTAACCTGAAGCGTCTGTAACATGAAGTGCCTGTAACCCACGGTACCACTGTAGAAAGTACTGAAGAAAGTACTGGCCACTCGGGGAGAGAAGATTCAAATGTGTGAATGTGGTGTCCCCTTTAAATGGTGTACTGAACACAGGGATGTCAGGGCTCATTCTCCATTGCTGAAAATAGTTCATGGTGGAAAGTTCATTGTATGATTGTGTTTGCTCAGTGGTAGAAAACATGCTTTGCTGTCACAGGAGTGTGCCCGTCTGTAATCACACATTTCAAAGTTGGAGTTACCTCTTTTTTAGCAAAAGCTGCACAGACCTGGCTGAGTGTCAGGCCTAATGAGCACAGCAGCTCATTCCCAGTGGACTTACCCCATGAAAATCAGTTGCTGAGACTGAAAGTCCCTACCTCCTTACAGCCGTCTAAGACCCCGCCTCTCCAGGGCTCTTCCCAAGCAAGCAGACACTGTGCTTGCATGCAGCCAACCTCTCGTGCACCTCCAACTTATCCCAGAACCAAAGGAAACATGAAAGACAAGGGTGGGGAAGGAGACTCCCATGCCTCTTCACCAGCCAGACTCATCCCTGTTTCTTGACCTTCTTCCTCTCCTGCTTCTGCCTCTGGACTTCTCTCTGTGTGCTGGCCCCAGGAGTAACCTGAGAAACATGGTCCAGGACTGGTCCAGAATCTGAAGGTTCCGCTAGGAGTCAGTCCGACAGGGCCAAGGCAGGAAACCAGGCAAGGACAGGTACAGGATCTCAGGCAGGATCTGGCATACAGCAATGTTGCTCCCGCAACCTGGGGTGAGGTCCGACAGTCTTTTATCTTTGTCGGGGTAATGGCCGGTCCTGATCCCCCGGCGACTCACCTTCCTGTCTTGCCCAAAGGTGAGCACTCCTCCTGCGAGTACTCAGGTCTCTCCTTCTCTCAGACCTTAGTCTCTGTAGCTTGGGAGGTGTTGGTGGGTTACTAGACCCAGAGGCCACCTCAGCCTCCCCTGACCCAACCGGTAGTGGAGCAGCTGTAAGTGATGGCCCAGCTGAAGGCAACGAGGTAATCCCCACATCTGGAGCCAGGGCAGGCTCAGGCCCCTGACTCAGCCCAGCTGGTGTATTCTGCAGGGGCACCTGTGCAGACTGGGACTCTTCAGGATCAGGCCCCAGACTTAGTTCAGATGATGCCTGAGGCAAAGGATCTGGTGCAGACTGAGACCCCTCTGGTTCCGAGTCTGAGCCCGAGTCCCAGGCCATCACACTCTGCCACAGACTCTCCCAGTTCACAAAACCCTGTTGCCCCTTCAGCTTCTGACACCTCCTCTTCCCGTTCTTCTCCCTCTTCTCCAATGACCACTCATTGTTATCCCACCACCACTCCCTGGGCTTTGAGTCTTCTTCCCTTGGTGGCTCCCCAGCTGGTTCCTCTCACCATTCCTCTGTGTCCAACCAGCCCATGACATTTGTACATCAAAGGTCTCAGGTTTAATCCCTGGTATCTTCAGGAAGGGCTGGTGACGAAATCATTGAGAGATGTTGCCAGTCAGTGCCAGAGACTATTGAGCTAGATGGGCCAAGGATCTGACACGGGATAACTTGCATGGGAATTCCTTTATGACCTTGCAGTTCCTATGGCCTCTCAATGGCTCTTAGTCTCTGTGGAATGTACAAGTTCAGAGGCAATATGTCAATGTCACTGAATGCCAACAACAACAGGATACAACAGCAGTGCCACAGTTTCCAGAGCTGGGTGGACTTGTTGCATAACAGTGTGGTTGACAGCTCATCCAATCATAACTTTTTTTTTTCAGTTTGAAGGCTGGTGTGCTAGTTCCAGCCCCTGCTCGGTACAGGTTTGGCAGTACAGGATGCAACCATAGCATCTCTGACAGTTGGCTGCCCAGGCTCTGTTTAAATGCCTCTAGCAAAGGAGAGACCCACAATGAGGTCTGTGCCATTGTCAAACAGATCTTACCCTTAGGAAGTTTCTCTTGACGTTTAGCTGAGTATTCTACCTTTTCTCTCTTGCCTGTATTTTTTGCATTCACCCACAATAGAAGAGAGAACCAGGCTCTATAACAGTTGTTGGAGAATACAAAGCTGTAGCTTGCTTACTGGATCAAATCCAACCCACAACTTCAGCATTCCCTTTCTCCATAAGTACGTTTTCTGGAGACAATAATCATGCTGATACTCAAAAGCTAGCCTATACATTCCAGAGACTGCTCCATCTATTGGATGGATGGGGGACCAGTGCAGTCAGAACTCTGTGGACCAGATGTGTTTTGGCTGACAGTTTCGCAGAGAGACAGAAAGTTTGTGCATATGTACCTTGTTTCACCTACTCTTTTAGTTACCTATGGTGATTAGGATTTTCACCTAGGTGAGTAAGCAAGCCAGAAAAGGGGTGCAGTGCTTATCCTCTTCTCTGGCAGTCTGAAGCACTTGTGCATTAGATGTGGACCAGGTGAAGCTACATGCCGGGCACCAAAGCTCAGTAGGTTGACCGTGGAGAAGTGGAACAATTTCTGCTTCTCCACCACCACCCTTTTCTCTTCTCCACTTGGTTGGATGAGCAGGGTGGAATTTCACCTCCTGCACGTTTAGCATAGAAACATGGTGGGCTTGCGGCAAAGGTGCAGAACAATTCTTGGCTTTACTGTCAGTCCAGTGGGCTTCTATGCCTTACCCTGTTGTTACTCATAAGAAGGGCTGGCAAAAGAGGTGTGCATTGCTCCACCCATCTTTCACCAGCTTCTTAGGAGTTAAAAACAAAACAAGTGAGTAATATATTTTTTTTGCAGACTGGAAACAACAGCATTGTGCATGTGTGAGCTGGAAGCAGACTGGAAGTGGGGGGGGGGAGACACACATGTCTTGCTCTGTGCTGAACTTCTGTGCTTCTTTGGAAACCTAATGGGGAAGCAAGGTCTTTTGGGATGTTAATGCTGTGCACCCTTACATCCTATGTTCAGGCGGGGGGGGGAAGGTGGGGGTGGTCCGCCCCGGGTTTCATCTCTGAGGGGGGTGACAAAAGGGCACACCGTAGGGGCTCACTCCACCGCCCCCGTGCATGGCAGATCGCCCCACCGGTGCATGGCACGGCCACTGCTCCAGGTGCCCATGCAGCTAACTCTGCCACTGTGCTCAGGTTGTATGTGTAAATAAAACCATATACCCTAAAGACACCACAGTCTCCACTGACCTTCATTCTAAGGATACCAAACTCTGGGAAAGTGCTTGGAACCCCTTGAGTCTCTCACTGCTTGGAGATAGGGGTGGTGTTTAACATTATAAATGACATGCCTGCCCATAGATTTTAGGGCATGCCAGCAAGTTTTATAAAAATAGTATTTGCTAAACAGGGTATATTTAAACCCAGCTGTTTCTGCACGGTTTCCTTGCATTGTCCCCATTGCATAAAGAGCGAACGTACAACTCCCCTGAGTACCTGCTATAATTCCTCCTCCCAGCTTTTGAAAAATTACTACTGATACAGCTGGAGCCAGTGCCCTTATTTGCAGGGGAAAACAAAAGGGAACACAACTGTCTTTCTTCAAATGATGCCCATTTAGGCTGTTATAGGCCTAGACAAAGTTCCTCCGTCTCACACACCAGCATAAGCACCCTAAGTTCCTGGCCCTTCTGCTCTTTCCAAAATTGTTTTACCTTTTGCAAAAAAAACCTCCCCCCCCTTTTTTTTGCATGTGAATAACTCAAACCAGATTTATTTTCATAATAGCCTGCAAGCTTTCAGTTAGCAGCATCCGGTAGATTTATTTCATTTTCTGGAATGTTAGCTGCTGCACCTGGGCTGCAACTTGCCATCACCCCCAAAGGCTCCTAATGGTTTTTTTTAGCACTTTGAAAGTGGCTGTATGCACAGCAGATGGATTTTAGGCCTGGCTCTTAAAGAATTTCTTTGTAACACTTGTCCATTTGTGCCTTGATTCTGCCCAGGTGAGACCTCACCACGAAGTGGGGCTGGGTTAACTGTTTAGCAGTCCAGCCTTGAACAATGTCTGTCCTGCCGCACTGGGGAAGAAGGAGGTAGTCATTTGTGCTTCCACTCCTGTGATGAACCACTGGGAAGCTCAAGATCCTGGATACAGTGCAGGTTTCCCATAGGGATGTTGGAGAATTCCATAGGAAAAGGAAAACAGGAGCATAAATTGCCACAATATCCATGATTATCCAGGGTCACAAATGGATATCAATCAAGCAAAGATGAGTGGTTTTCACTATCTGCACATACTATGTACAGTAGATGATTATGTTATTTTCTGCATTATTTTTGATGTTTCCCTCTGTTGAAATTACCGTATTTTTCGCTCTATGGGACGCACTTTTTCCCTTCTAAAAAGTAAGGGAAAATGTGTGTGCGTCTTATGGAGCAAATGCAGGCTGCGTGCGTGGCTAAGCCCAAAGCCAGAACAGCGAGAGGGATCGCTGCGCAGCACTTCATCTCGCTGTTCTAGCTTGGGGATGGCTGTGCAAAGCCTCCGCAGGGCAGTGGGGTGCCTTCACCCTGCTGCCCTGCAGAGGCTTCAAAGGCTGTCCCCGAAGCCAGAACAGCTAGAGGCTATCCCAGAAGCCAGATCCCTCTTGCTGTTCTGGCTTCTGGGATCCAGAATATTTTTTTTCTTCTTGTTTCCTCCCCCCCAAACTAGGTGCGGCTTATCGTCCGTTGCGTCCTATAGAGCGAAAAATACAGTAGTTTTGATCACAGCGTATAGTGAAGCCATATAACAGGATTTTGTGGAAGATGAACTGGGGCAGAACAGAAACAGCTCTGTTTGCAACGACCACAGGACATGGCGAAAAATTGCTGCCTCCTTACATCCCTAGTTTTGCACAAATCCAAGGGCCCTCCCATATAAACATTTGTACTGACCTATTGGCTGGTGGGAAGCCTGTGTTTGGGCCATAACACTTCACCCTGCAGCTGAGGACTCACATACGTAGAGAACTAGGCATTAGGGGGAGAGCTGATCCTTAGTTTTCCATGCACAGTGAATATTTTGGATGGTGGGGCGACTGAGCATCTACTCACATTCGGAAGCAGTATATTCAGGGAACAGATTGATCACCTGAAGATGGGGAGTCCAACTCCAGATGCATCACAGTTTTGGATCCTCATCTCCGCTGTGTGCCTTGCAAATAAAATTAGGGCAGCCACACTCCTGGATTTTGCCGGACATTGCTGGGATTTCAAAGGCGGAATTGATGTCCAGCGGGAATTTTCCGAAAGGTGGCGCTTTGTCCTGGATCAAGTCAAAAATTGAAAAATTATCTTTTGGTGTTTTGGGGGGAAGCTCAACAACTTTGGGGTTTGTCTAAAAAAAGCTCAAGTTTTATATGGCAATCCTAACAAAATATACAATGTGATGTCACTGCACTCAGCACTTTGCTTGTTCCCGTTCATTGGCTTCTGCTCCTAGGTGGTGAGGAAACACTGAACAAGATGGTGTTGCATCATATATTTCCTTTAACAGACGTTACTGGGGAGACATGAGTTGGCAGCAGCTGCACTTTCCATTTAACTTCCAGTTCGGCCTTCAGAAATACGATGTTATTACAAGAGAAAGAAACGCGAAGGAGCCAATGCTCTGCCAGATTTTCTGGTTTCTTTCTGTCCAGAGTAGATTAGTAGAAGGGACTTGTGGAGAAGAATTGAAATTCTGTAGCATTTGGCTTCAGCGACTCCCTGCTTCTCCTCACCCAACTAAGCCCCTTATGCTAATTGTTTGTCAAAAGCAACCAGAAGCTCAACTAAGCATTTCCCCCCTCCCCAGTTGCCTGAGCAAGATTGGCACAAGGAGAAGCTCCCCAACCAGCCTGAAGGAAAATCTATACACATGGGAAACTGTTCTGCAGAGTTCCAGCTACACTGGAGCCTTAATTCTGTAGAATTAAGTCCCCATTTATTGTTATTATTACTTATCTGCAAAAAAAAAAGTTATACACTGCCAACATTAAGAGAAAAATATCTCGCGGCACTGAACAGCATAAACCAACAATAAAATTACGTTCATGAAATAGGCACAAATAGGCAGATCAGATTAATGCATCAACATAATTGGATCCCCATTCATGAAAAGCCCAGGTAAAAAGATGAGTTTTGATAAGGCACCAAAATGGCAATATCTGTAGGTGCCTCCTGGTGTTCATTGGAAGCACATTCCAAAGGGCAGGTGCCACCACACTAAAGGCCCTGGTTTTAGTGGACAGAAGGTGAACTTCGGGAACATACAACACCACTAAGAATAGCCAGTGTGTGAGCTGAGATATATAAGGTAAAATGTTTTGGAAGCAACCAGGCCCCAACTTGTTCAGGGCCTTATAAGCCAATAGCAAAAACTAAAAACTCTCACACTGGTGGCCAGTGCAGTTGTTTCAGCACAGGGCACAGGTGTTCTGCAGTGTCAATAGGTCAGCCCCTTTAACGGCATTTTGTGCCAGCTACAGCTTCCAGACCTGCCTTAAGGGAAGCCCCACACAGAGCACATTGCTGTAATCCAGTCTGGAGGTTACCAGTGCCTAGACTGCTGTAGCTAAGCTATCCTGAACCAGGAGCCATTGGTAGATGTTCCTCCTGTCAAACATGATATTTGCTGCCAAACAGATTAGCAGAATATCACAAAGACGCCTTCTCAGTCTGCTGGAATGACAGTGGAAGGGACAAGTAAAATCCCTGAATGAGTGTTTGTGAAGGTTAGTAATTCAAAGGTGATAGATTCACATACTTATCACAAGCTTATATTTGTGGAAATTGGCAGTCCTATCCATATAACACATCACACTTTGAGCCGCATCAGTCAGCAGTGCTGCTACACTAACTATGAAATTGCAAACATACATTCATAAATAGGCATGGCCCCATAGGCTGAAAATTTAAATGTGGATGCATTGATTATTCCAGCAGTATTTGCCCATGCACCTGCAGTTGGGGTATTTGCAAATTGGCACCTATGTGCTCAGATATGCTAATTGCATCGATATCCACCTGTCTATGCATGTTGGAGTGTGCCTTGCATACTAAACAGCTACATGTGTGTACATATTGTTGATGTATCAGCTGTTCCCATTTGCAAGTGTCTTTGTGGGTGGATGGGGGGATGACAGTATGAGACAATTAATGCCTTCCTGTTATATGGACCACTGTTCAAGTGGGTATTTTCCTGAAGGTTCCATTGTGCAGGTGTGCTACCGATATCCTTACTCGCTAGAATTTACAGCACCTTAGCTGAAAGCAACACAAGATAGCATACAGGTCTGAAGAGAACAGGAGCGTTCCTTCATGTAACATCCTGCATAAATGCAGGATCCTCCCAAATTTATGATTGAGTGGCATGGTCACACAGGCTGTGACAGATGGCTCTGGGCCTTCCGAACGGTGCTGATGGCCTTGCAACCAGTGGTGTAGCATGGGGGAGAGGGAAGCGCAAGGGTGGTTGCCTTGGGTGCAAAATTTCAATACGAAGTGCAGCTGTGCGCTTCCATCTCTGGGCTCTGTTGAAAACAGCTTCTCCATGCAAATCAGGAAGTGAACTCTCCAGACTCTTCTTTTCTTATCTCTGAGGCTTCGATCTCCTGGGTGACACCATTAGGCAGTTGAATGTACATGTGTACTACATCCGTTTCCCTCCTTCCCATCCACCACCCACTCTGCACGGCCCAGGGCACTGGCAACCCATGCTACACCACTGCCTGCAACACTCTCCTCTAACCTCTCCACTCTTGCCTGCTCCTCAGCCTCTCATATCTCTCCACCTGCCTTGCATCCTTTGATGCCATCACCTGCCTGATAGCACAGTGAGTCTCTGCATGGCTCCTGGGCTGCTCTTTGTTCCGCTGCTTTGATGTCACAGAAATTCTAAGCAGCTTTATGCAACCTTGGACATCAAAGTGGGCCATGGAAGACCTTAGGAACATACTAGAAGGCAATCATGAAGCCAAGCCATTGTCCTCATTCAGAATAGAGAAGGCAAAAAGAATGGAGTAGCTAAGGCTCTTATCTAATGAAGATTTAGTCATTCTAAAATATTTTTATCGTGCTTTTCTCCAGAATGGAACTCCAGGTGGCACTTAGGATAACTATGCCTGAACCAAATAGTTAAGAGTCTCCAAGAGAAAAAAGGTCACTCCTGAGTCAATCAACTAATCACCTTCTACTGCAGGACTAGTATTTGGAAGAAGTTTCCCATTCACTTTCCCCTTGGGTACACCTTTGGGAAATGGCCACCCTGGAATGAAAACCTGGCACAAATAGTTCTAGCCGTATAATAATTGATTTCGCAGGATGAGTCTCTTTGGACATGGACACAGACTGATGCTTTCCATGTCTATTTCAGATGTGGGATTGACTCCTATAATCTACCATACATATGATCGCTTTACCTGACATATGTCCATTTGGCTGCTTTGATCTGCAGGAGTGGAACTGTTCCTGGTGTCACATAATACTTCTTCCACATTTGTAGGACGGTGATCTTTTCGAGTGGCAGCACATAAACTTTGGAACTTCATGCCTATTGACATCAGGCTTTACTGCAAATGTGAAGAACAGTTTTGTCTAGGCAGGTCTACCCAGAGATGGAGAATGTTGAAGCGCTTTTTAATCTGGTTTATAGATTATCATTGATTTGAATTATTTTTTGAATGTGTTAAATAGTGTTTTTTGAAAAAAACTGGTATTTACTGATAGTTACATTGTCTTATTCTTTTTGTAAACAGCTTTAAGGTTTTGTTACAATCAAGGAGCATATTAATATTGTGAAGTGAAATAAAATTAGTCACCCATCCCTGCCTCCATTCCTATGTATTTTCCCATGTACTATTCCAAGATAGGACTGTCATGGACGCCTCCGAGGGCAAGGAAGCAGGATAGAGAATAGAGGGGCAATGTCAGCTGTTGGTATTAAGAAGAAGAACCAAGGAACATGCATTTAAAAATATTCCAAACACAGCCGCCTCTTTCAAACGATGTTCAGCCATAAATTTGCCTGGCTCGTTTATTTATTTATTTTATCCGGCGAGGATGGAGCGGGAGGCATTCTTCAATGTACATTATTTCCCCCCTCCCTTTTCATTCTTCAGTCGGCAAGAATTCGTAATTTGCATGCACCTTTTGAGTCAAAATCAAACATTTGCCCTGCATTGGCCCCAGTTTAATTAAAATGATGAAAATGTGCGATAGGCTTTTGGTCTAAGGCAAAAAAGGATGCACAGAACTGAAATTTGGAACAAACATTAAAAAAAATGGAGAAATGCATGGTTGGAAGTGATAAGAAATGCCAAGACTATGTATTACATGGGATCATGGGATGAAAATAGAAAATATCCCTTTTTAAAAAAAAGAAGAAGAAGAAGAAGAATTCTGGCATACTGTGAAACTGTTGTAGGGAGGTTTGGATAGGATTACATGCTTTATGGATAATGCCCCTGTAACAGTGCCGATGTCTGTAATCTTGTCCATGGCCTTTTTTGTGCGACTGACGGGGCCGCTCATCAGTTTTAGCAGAACGTTTCCCCTCCGCACCTCCGTTTGGAAACTGGGAGATCATTCACCAGAATGGCTTGGTTTTGAAAGCGTTAAGGGCCCAACTAAAACATGTAATAGAAAAAAGAAAAAGGAAAAAAAGAGAGCTTGCTACACAGGAAATGATTTCTCTGAATAACCCCGAGAGACTTGGCAACCGTGGGCTGAAAACTTGGCCAATATCTTGAAAATGGATGGCCTTTTGAGATGAGTTGGCACCATGCACTGTCTTCCTTTTCACTGACACCTTCCTGAGATCAAGGGGTCAACACTCGAGGAGGCATACTAGCAAATATGAGGAAATTAAACCACTTTTAGGCACCCCTTATTTTGCATAGAGCTCGAGCTGGTAGGTGCCATGTCGCTCTGGACACTTTTGGACAAAACTGAGTAGGTGGATCTATTTCGGTCTGATTCGAGACCTGATTTCAGCAATAAGATTCGTTTGGCTGCTGTGGTGAGTGACTAGCCTTGGGGAAAGGGTGGGTGGATTGCAACCCTGCTGATTTTTCTGAACCACTTGGTTGATTTCAGTAACCACAGTAAGCAGAAGGATTTGATCCTTTGTGGTACTGATTCACCCTTAACATTTTGATTTTTTTATAAATGTTTTTATTAATTTTCACAATTAAGCGAAATCATCACATTAAAGAAAAGGGAAAAAATTAAAAGTTAAACAGAAAATAGAGGATTTCAAGCAACTGTATTACACAGTATTAAATCCACATTTTGGGATTGCTCAAATCCCTCGACTTCCCTCCCCTCCCTCACCTGATTCCTTTGTGTTTTCTTAATTTATGCAGGTCAATAAAGTCTTTATCTCTGATTACCTCCAGGTTTAAACATTCTCCATAATCTTACAAGTGTTTTTAAAATTCTGCTAATGCATTAACTTCCTTGCAATGCTTTTGTACATATGCAATAAACATTTTCCATTCTTTTTTATATTTGTCGTCTTCTTGATTTCTAAGTTTCCCAGTTAATTTCTGCATACTCCATTAACTTGATTAGCCAATCTTCTTTAGTGGGGACTCCTCCTCGTTCTTCTTCCCAGTGTTGGGCTAACAATATCCGTGTGGCCATTGTAGCATACATGAACAGATTACTATATTCTTTAGGTATATCCATTCCTGTAATACCTAATAGAGAAGCTTCTGGTTTTTTTTAACAAAGGTTATGTTTTTTAAAAAACCAATTCATTATAAATCATTTCCCCAAAAGTTTTAATAACCTTGCATTGCCACCACATATGATAAAATGTACCGTCTCCTTCTTTACACTTCTGACACTTATTTTCTCTTGTTTTATACATTTTTGCCAATTTAACCGGTGTTAAATACCAGCTATACATCATTTTCATGTAGTCCTCTTTAAGTAAAGTACAGGCTGTCACCCTTAACATTTTAAAACTCCATTTTAATTTTCCTAAAACATTGGAAAAGTCCTTAGCCCTGCCGCCGAAATGCTTGGAGGACATATTGGGTGGGTGGCTACCCTCAGGGCAACATTTTTTAAAAAAATAATTTTACTAAATTTGTACACCACCTTTCTTCTGAAGAGCACAGAAAACACAAAATACATAATAAAACAACAGCAAACCAATAACTCCACTCCAAGAAACACATTTAAAAGACCATAGAATGTTTTTTTTCCAATTGCTAAGCCAGTAATTTTCCACATTTATTTGCCGATTCAAAAGTCTTTTGTTTCATCAATTTAATTTTCCATTCAACTTCTTAGTTTACTATTTGTGATTACTGAGATTGTAGCACTTTGATTTCCTTTTGAATCTGATGATTTTTTGGGGTTACATCTTAGTTTTTTCTCTTTCTCCTTTAATTGAGACAGAATTTTTCCCTTTTTCTCATTCTGTGCATTCTTCCTGATAGAATTCTGTTGAATCAAGAAACCTCGCATTACCGCTTTACTTGCATCCCATAGGACCCTTGCTTCAATTCCAGGATTTAGGTTCAACTCAAAATAGTCCTTTAGGGTCAAAAAGACCATAAAATGTTAATCAGCCCAAGGCCTGGTTGAAGAGAAACAGTTGGCTACTGAGAGAGCTTGGGACCAGAATACGAGCATCTCAGTTTTGATCAGTGGGGTGTTGGAGGGTATGGGGTCCATGCACAGCCCCGATAACTACATTCCAATCCTCATATTAGTCTGAAAGCTGTAGTATCTAAATAGATAGATAAAGGTAAAGGGATCCCTGACTATTAGGTCCAGTCATGACTGACTCTGGGGTTGCGCCGCTCATCTCACTTTATTGGCCGAGGGAGCTGGCGTACAGCTTCCGGGTCATGTGGCCAGCATGACTAAGCCGCTTCTGGCAAACCAGAGCAGTGCACAGAAACACCGTTTACCTTCCTGCTGGAGTGGTACCTATTTATCTACTTGAACTTTGATGTGCTTTTGAACTGCTAGGTTGGCAGGAGCAGGGACCGAGCAACGGGAGCTCACCCCGTCGCGGGGATTCGAACTGCTGACCTTCTGATCGGCAAGTCCTAGGCTCTGCCAGAACTTTAATCATTTCTCTGTAAACGCTTAATAGTTTAATATGCAGAGAGTGGCCTCTGACATTACGAGTCTCCACATTCCTGATTGCCACAGGCAGGGGACACTGTGGATCTCCATGCTGTCCATCTTCTCCATGGCTCTCAGCCTTTTCACTTTTGCACTATATGCCCTGTGCAAACCCAAGTTCAACGCAACAACAGTACTTTTACTATGCTTCCATAGGCCGAATAGATGAAGAGAGAGACATTACCAGAGAAGGTGGGGGGAGAGAGAGATGTATTTTTGTTGCTGCTGTTGCTTCCAGGATCCTGAAGGATTACATGGACAGATAGGGAAGCCCCCAGAAATCCCACCACTTTTTAATTATAAGAGATGCCCTCTCTGAATGCTGTTTTGATCCAGTGCCCAGAACATCTGGTCACCCTTGCATCTCCCTGTTTTATTTTAAGAGCGAACATTTTCTCAGCACGCTGCTGGTTGCCATCAGAAGGAGCAGCAGTGGAGGAGTTAGGAAAAAAACACCGAGTTGCACTCCGCGTCGCCCGCCAGAATCCGCCCACGTACTTCCAAACAGAGACATATTGGGGGTAAAGTTTTCAGCACAGTCCTTTGGGAATTTCACTTTGTTACCAGTAGCTATATGGCTGATTTGCTGCTCTTGGAAATCAAATGGGTACCCCTTTTTGCAGGGAGAGGTTTTTGTTTTGACTGTGTGAAACACAAGGGCTGCTGTATGTTAAAGAGGCAGCCCTCTTCCATTTCCAGGCGGAAATCACCTGCGGCAAAAAACTACTGGGGTTGGGGCAAGAATTTGAAGTAGGGTCTCTTAAGCTATGCAAGCATCCCTGTTCGTATTGTGGGAAACAGAGTCAATCCTTTTATGCTTGGTGGTGGATCAGGCCAATGGCCAAGCAATCACACTCTCCCCACCTGTGATTCCCAGTAGGGATGGGGAAGAAACTCAGTTCAGTTCATGTTTAAAGGTGAATTTATCAAATATGAAGCAGCATGGAAACAGAGACACAGGGACGCTTCTGAATCTGTACTTATCCAAATTTTGCAGTGCAGTTCTCTGGCCATGTGATGTTTGCAGAAATACGGTAAAGTGTGCACAGACATGAATACATTATAGTGAAATAAGCGCACAAAAAGCCATGATACTAGGGGAAATTGCTTGCAAAACTGCATACAAAAATGTGCTATCTAACTTCGCACTGAAACACTGATGAATTTTCATAATGATTTTTTAAATTGCAAATGGTTGAAGAAACATGGAGAAGTGGATTTAAGATGAGGGAAACAGGGAAATAAGAGAGCCAAAATGGACGGATCCTTCCATTCCAAACTCCCAAGAGCTGGCATTCATACTGCCTCCGACAGTGGAGGCAGAACATGACCATCATGGCTAGTAGCTTCTGCTTAAAAACCTCCAAGGAACGAGAGTTCACCATCTCTTGTGGGAGTCTGTTCCACTGTTGAACAGCTCTTACTGTCAGAAAGTCCTTCCTGATGTTTAGTTGGAATCTTCTTTCTTGTAACTTGAATCAATTGGTACAGGTCGTACCTTCTAGAGCAGGAGAAAACAAGTTTGCTCCATCAAATGTATGAAGGGATACTTCCATTTGTATGTCCTAAATCTTCTAACACTCAGTTTCATTGGATGGGCCTGAATTCTAATATTATGACAATTGGCCCTCCAGGCACCAGCCCCACATCACTTTGGGGAAACTGAGTTGGGACAGCAGCCAATGGAGTACAGTGGTACCTCGGGTTATGTACTTAATTCGTTCCGGAGGTCCGTTCTTAACCTGAAACTGTTCTTGACCTGAAGCACCACTTTAGCTAATGGGGCCTCCCGCTGCCGCCACTTCGCTGCTGCACAATTTCTGTTCTCATCCTGAAGCAAAGTTCTTAACCCGAGGTACTATTTCTGGGTTAGCGGAGTCTGTAACCTGAAGCATATGTAACCTGAAGCATATGTAACCCAAGGTACCACTGTACAGCCGACAAAGATTGGGGGAGGGGAGTCCCATTGAGCCACCCATCTGGCAGGCCAGCAACAGGGGTGGGGAGTATATTCCTGTGGGGTACCGATTTGCTTGCCTGCAAAGTCTATAATTTCCAGATCAAGGGAAGTAATAGTACCACTCTATTCTGCCTTGGTCGGACCACACCTGGAATACTGTGTCCAATTCTGGGCACCACAGTTTAAGAAGGATGTTGACAAGCTGGGGCGTGTGCAGAGGGGAGCAACCAAGATGATCAAGGGTCTGGAAACCAAGCCTTTTGAGGAACGGTTGAAGCAGCTGGGTATGTACTTTATATGGGGGACTATTAATCTGTCCAATGGCAAATTGGTTAGTACTTTAAGAGGGGAGACCATGTACTTTAGGTGGAAAACAAATTTGTACATTCTCAGAATGTCTGATTTGTAAAAAATTATATAATTTTAAAATCTGTGGTTTGAGATTAATGGAGGAGAAATGTTGGAAGATATATGCAAACAACCAACTTAGAAAATCCTGCCTTCATGAAAATTGCAGATCCACTTCTACAGGTAAATGCCCCTAAAACGTGAGGTCAGTTCTTGATTAGTCAGAAGCAACCTTGAAAATAAAACTGGAGGTTTCACACTTCATGATTAATTTGTTAGGTTTAAATGGTGCCAACTTTGTAACTTTTTATAGATTAGGGTTACATTTTTTAAAAAGGTTTATCACCTAAGTTTTTTGAGTGCACCTGAAAATGTCAGCTTTGAAAATACATGCACCATTCATTTGCTGCATTTGTCAGAGAGCTGAGATTGGTGGTGGCTCTCTGTGGAAAGCAGACTCAGTGGCTAACCCAGGTTTGGTGCTATGTAATCCAGGTAAGGACTCAAGGCGCATGAAGCTGGCACTCTGCAGAAGCTAAGCGGGTTTGGATCTGGTCAATGCCTGGATTGGTGACCACCTGGAAACCACCCATTTGCCCCCTTGGGGATCCATGATGGATGAATAGTGCAAGAATGTAAGAACACCAAATAAGAAGTAAATTGTCACCATAATGTTATTTGTATGCTATTTTTTCACAAAAAGCATCAGGCCCTCAAAGCAGTGTACCACACAGAAGAAACGAATACAGCTCAAATTCAACCATCACAAGAACAACTTCATAAGAACATAACAAAACAACAGCACAACAGGAAATATAGAACCATGGGATCCTAGAGTTGGAAGGGACACAAGGGTCATCGACTCCAACCCCCTGCAATGCAGGTATCTCAGCTAAAGCATCCATGACAGATGGCCACCCAACCTCTACTTAAAAACCTCTAAGGGAAGAGAGTCCACCACCTCTCGTGGGAGTCTGTTCCACTTGTTTTGTTTTGTTTTTTGAACAGCTCTTTCTGTCAGAAAGTTTTTCTGAATGTTTAGTTGGAATCTCATTTCTTGTAACTGGAAGCCATTGCCTCAAGTCCTACCCTCCAGAGCAAGAAAAAACAAGCATACTCCCTCTTCAAATATCTTGAGGGCTGTCACATGGAAGACGGCTATCATATCTCTTCTCAGTCTCTTTTCCAGGCTAAACATACACAGCTCCTTCAAGCGCTCCTCGTAAGGCTTACTTTCCAGACCCTTGACCATCTTGGTTGCCCTCCTCTGCACGTGTTCCAGCTTGTCAACATCCTTCTTAGACAGTGGTGCCTAGAATTGGACACAGTATTCCAGATGTGGTCTGACCAAGGCAGAATAGAGCAGCCCTATTACTTTCCTTGATCTAGTACCCTTGAGCGGTAGTATTATATTTCCCTTGAAATATAACAACAATAAAAAAATCCAACATTTCAGTACCATAAATATAAAAGGATTGCATTAACAACACTACACCTCCTGACAACAGCAAAAATGACACCGTGGTCGTAGAAACTGTTGCTCACGGAAGCTGTTGCAACAGCTTCTGATAAGCTTCCAAAGACAGGGAGTGGGGTAGCTGGAAACACCTCTCCCATGATGCTACTAAAAATCTTGTGGTGAAGCTCCTATTGTAGAGGCAGTGGCCTTGACTGCACATCACAGTAAGGCAAACAATGGTTTACCAGGACCAGGCAAATGTTCAGTCTACTGGAGAGGAACTCACCCCACATTGCTCCCCTTGGTCCTTTTAGCACAGCACAACACGGCAGCTAAGCCAAGGTTTGATTTTACATGGGTAGGCAAACTAAGGCCCAGGGGCCGGATCCTGCCCAATCGCCTTCTAAATCCAGCCCGTGGACGGTCTGGGAATCAGCGTGTTTTGACCTGAGTAGAATGTGTGCTTTTATTTAAAATGCATCTCTGGGTTATTTGTGGGGCCTGCCTGGTGTTTTTACATGAGTAGAATGTGTGCTTTTATTTAAAATGCATCTCTGGGTAATTTGTGGGAATTTGTTCATTATTATTATTTTTTCAAAATATAGTCCGCCCCCCCCCCACAAGGTCTGAGGGACAGTGGACTGGCCCCCTGCTGAAAAAGTTTGCTGACCCCTGAAGCATCTTGTCCAAATCCAGGATCGTGGTCAAAGTCTCCCATCCTTAACCACAATCTGTAATCATAGGACAACCACTTGGCTATAGATTAGTTTAAAACCCAGATTAAGTACGTGGTTGGGTGGAGGAAAGAAGGAGATGCATCTTCTTCACTTTCTTCTTGTGGCCTCCTGATCACCATCCTCATTTTTAATAACCCCAGATTGCTCTGATTGGACCTGATCTGACCCGGGACAATCCAAGGCTGCCTCAGCCTAATCCAGGTGAACTCCAAGTCAACTAGAATTGTCCTCAGTTATTTTGGGATCTAGCATCTGCCTGGATCTAGTGCAGAGCTTTCCCAACTTTTCATGTTGGTGACACACTTTTTAGACACGCATCATTTCTGCAACACAGTATTTCAGTTTTACTTGCAAACCGTAGGTTAAACCAACCCCTTTCCAGTGTTTGTGCAACACACCTACACACTGCAGCTGACACACCAATGTGTCATGGCACACAGTTTGGAAAGCTCTGATCCAATGCAATGCCCTTATAGTCACCATGGCGAGTCAACCAGGCCAGTGTGTGCTCTCAGTGTATCATCAATACACGGTTTAGGCATTGTCCTTCGTCAGTAGAAGTTGCTACAGGCATATGCTTCCAATCTGACACTTATTTCAAGACTGACTAAACACGCAACAGAACTATGCACAGATTGAGGGAAAGAAATGTTGGCAATTGTTTGGTTTTTTTGAGCAGCTTCATGAACATGTTTGTGGGCAGAAACTGGTTAAAGCAGAAACAGGCTATAGACCTTTGGAAGCCGTCAATGAGAAACTGTCTGTGCTCAAAGCTTGGGAAATGATTGTGAAACTGCAAATGTTCTTGCTAATGTCTAAAAGTGACCTTTAATGGATATCATTGCTGCAGAATAAAGTTGCTTTAATATGCTGAGATATTTCATTTTGTTCTAGAGCTTGCAAGGACAACAACAAAAGTTGGAGGGCAAGGGATTCCCAAAGCTAATTGTCTTTATTCATAAAAAAGCATCATTTGTATTCTCCCAAATTGATTTTTTTTTTACACATTATTCCCTATCACAGACACCTGTTGAAATGAGATTTTTAGAGAAATGGGTTGCAAATTAAAAGGTAATTGCTGAAACAGCATTGGCTGGAATTGTTTTAAACAAATAAGACTTAGGTTGCTAGTTGGATAAAAGGATCCCTCAGACCTGAATTAGAAAATGAAATTTTCATTCTGCTCGCCAAAGCAAGCAGACCATAGATCTACACCATAGATCAGAAGGTCAAAAAATTACCTGGCTGTTGAGTCCTCAGAGGAGCCTTGTAAAGAATGCTTGGCACAGCATTTTGCAGGCATCACTGGTCAGCTTCAGGAGAAGAAAGGGCTAAGGAGTAAACGCTACACAAATCCAGAGTGGAGTCCCTAAGATATTTGGTGGCATCTTGTATGCCTCCTTCCAGAAAGTCCTGCAGTCCAGCTGGTCCCAAACATATTGCTTTGGTTCTGTTTGGACCACATCTGAAAGGCTGAGAGGCAGAAGAGGCAGGTTTTGTCATCTGGGCAGCTCAGGACCTCCATACACACTTCTGAGGCTTGCAACCCAGAGAGATCACTTTGGTGCTGCTAACACGGCACAAACAACATGGGAGGCAGCAGTTACAAGTTACCGGTCTCTGCAGCCACAGCAGGCGCTGTGATTCTCCAGTGGTTTGTCTTCACCCCTGGAAGCATACTCCATTGACTCTCAGGACAGATGGATGCCAATAATAACTGGTAAGCCGATGGGTGGTGCCTGCAAACCCCTTTTGGCTGAGCCAGCTCATTACCTACCCCACACCTGATGCCATGAATGACATCAGACATAGGGCAGTTGAGCTGAAATGGCCTTGCAAGCCAAATGAGGAGGCCTGGTGCATGACCTCAATGGGCCTGCAGGCCGGCAGTGCCTGAAAGTGCAGGATGCAATCACCTTGCTAAAACTTTACAAGCCTTGGTCATGGCCTAGGGAGGAACCTGTCTAGGAACCTCATGCAAGCTAAATAAAATAAATAAATGACAGAATCACAGAATTATAGAGTTGGAAGGGACCCTGAGGGTCAACTAGTCCAACCCCCTGCTATCTCAACTGGAGCATCCATGACAGATGGGCATCCAACCTCTGCTAAAAAACCTCCAAGGTAGGAGACCACCTCCCAAATATCCTACTCTGCAAATGTACAAGTATCATCCATCGACACAATTCTTTTGCCTCTGACCTCGCTCCCCCTTGGCATATGGCCCCCAGAAGACTGTCTGTGTGGAAATGTGGCTCTTGGGTTCTGGGCTGTATCCTGCAGTATGCAAAGTAAGAGTAGCATTCATTGCCCCGCCTACCACAAGCATGTGGTCCTTGGCAAGTGACCCACGACAGATTGCAAGTCCTGAAAAAAAGATTCTTCGATCTTGTTATGGAGGGAAACACCAGACAAGAGCTGAGGAAGCATTATAATAAATAAGACAGAGTGTTGTTTTATTTTCCAGGATCATTTCTGCAGGGTCTTTAATGCACATTATGGTATCTTGAAGGTCTGTTTTTCCCCCAGCAGGCAGGGAGGTGAATCCTCTGTTTTATGTTTTGTCAAAGGGGCATAGGAAGGACCACTACCATGCTATCACGAGGGACCACTTGAAACAAAAGGAACATAGGAATCTATCTTATACCAAGCCCGTCTATCCCGGTATTGTATTAGCTGGCAGCAGCTTTCCAGGATTTCACATGGAGATGTCTCCTGGAGCTACCTGGGAGATGCTGGAGAATGAACCTGGGACAAGGACAAGTTCAGCCCCACTGAACTGAACACAGTGGTACCTTGGGTTAAGAACTTAATTCATTCTGGAGGTCTGTTCTTTACCTGAAACTGTTCTTAACCTGAAGCACCACTTTAGCTAATGGGGCCTCCTGCTGCCGCTGCTGCGCCACCGCTGCATGATTTCTGTTCTCATCCTGAAGCAAAGTTCTTAACCTGAGGTACTATTTCTGGGTTAGCAGAGTCTGTAACCTGAAGCGTATGTAGCCTGAAGCATATGTAACCCGAGGTACCACTGTACAACTTACCTCTGAATAGACCTAAATAGGATCGCAAATGTCTTTTTCATCAGAGTTGAGGCAAGGTGGGCCAGTGCATCTGTTTGGCCTCCATCCCAGTTATTGAGCTCCATTAATTAATGCGGGAGCAAATGTTAACCAGCTCTTAAAGGCCGAGTTGTCTGGTTTGCTGAAGGAAATCCACAAAAACTCCCAGCCGCAGCTCAACCGATAGCCACGCAGCACCCTAACTTTTAACGAAAAGGGAAATATGCCTGTTTACTCTGCACAGTGTTCCACTGTTTGGGTTAGCAGTATGCTAATAATCCTATAAAGCACAACATATTTTTTTTTTTAAAGTGCAGGCAGAAAGAGAGAGAGAGAGAGAGAGCCAACTGTTTTCCTCCCCTCCAAACCCTTACCTCAATCATGACATAAGTATTTCAAGATGTTTGCTGAAGTATTACAAACCACATTGTGGGCTATCAATCTGTCAATGAAACAGCAGAAGCGTTGGTATTTCTGAGTGATATTTGAAATCCTAAGCCCGTAAGAAAATTAACTGGGGCAAGAGCATCCTGTTTTCCAACCGGAGTGTACAGCTTTTCCCGAAGCAATGCTGTAATTGTACGCCTCATTCCAGAGCGAAAGCATGTAATGCAAACGAGTAAAGGTTTCGCTGCCCTTCTTTTCTGCAGGGCACCCTCTGTATCCAAAGGAAATATTTTCACAATTACATCACCAAAGCGAAAGAATTCTGAAATTCCCAGACCTTGACACAGCGCTATACGGGGATGGGAGGAAGGGGGTGGTGGCGAACAATGGTTGATTTGTTGGAGATGGACAGAAGGCATCTCAAGGCAGGTTCGCATAGGCAAGGATGGTTCTCATAAACCCTGTGTGCAGGTAAGCTGTGGAAACAGATGTGCTGCAACCAAGGGCTCCTTGCAGCATGGCTATTCCCAGTCTCCTCTGAAGACAGGATCCAGCACTTGAGACTTTTTGGTTTAGGGGAAATGCAAGTAAGAAGCAACATGATGGAAATTTATAAAATTATGCACAACAGGGATAAAGTGAATAGAGAAATGTTTTCCTCCGTCTTTCATAATACTAGAACCGTGGACATCCAAGATGCTGAATATTGCTCAGTATACCTGAAGGAGGGATGCGGGTGGCACTGTGGGTTAAACCACAGAGCCTAGGACTTGCCGATCAGAAGGTCGGCGGTTCGAATCCCCACGACGGGGTGAGCTCCCATTGTTCGGTCCCTGCTCCTGCCAACCTAGCAGTTCGAAAGCACATCAAAGTGCAAGTAGATAAATAGGTACCGCTCTGGTGGGAAGGTAAATGGCATTTCCGTGCACTGCTCTGGTTTGCCAGAAACGGCTTAGTCATGCTGGCCACATGACAAGGAAGCTGTACGCCGGCTCCCTCGGCCAATAAAGCGAGATGAGTGCCACAATCCCAGAGTCGGCCATGACTGGACCTAATGGTCAGGGGTCCCTTGACCTTTATACCCGAAGGAGCATCTGCACCTCCATCGTTCTGCCCGGACACTGAGGTCCAGCGCCAAGGGCCTACTAGTGGTTCCCTTACTGCAAGAAGTGAGGTTACAGGGAACCAGGCAGAGGGCCTTCTCAGTGGTGGGGCCCTCCCTGTGAAACGCCCTCCCATCAGATGTCAAGGAAATAAACAACTATCTGATGTTTAGAAGCGGTACGGCGCTGCTTAAGATGTGGAGTGTGGACAGGGCTTTAGTATATGCTCAAGTGCTTTTGTACCTGGATAGCTCAGTTGGTTACAGCGTGGTGCTGATAACACCAAGGTTGCAGGTTCGATCCCCTTGTGGGAGAGCTGCATATTCCTGTATTGCAGGGGGTTGGACTAGATGATCCTCAGGGTCCCTTCCAATTCTATTATATCTATGAAATGTTCTTAGATTTTCATAACAGTTGTTGTTGTTGATGATGACGATGATGATGAACTTGTAGGAAGAAGAAGAAGAAGAGTTTGGATTTGATATCCCGCTTTATCACTACCCGAAGGAGTCTCAAAGCGGCTAGCATTCTCCTTTCCCTTCCTCCCCCACAACAAACACTCTGTGAGGTGAGTGGGGCTGAGAGACTTCAGAGAAGTGTGACTGGCCCAAGGTCACCCAGCAGCTGCATGTGGAGGAGCGGAGACGCGAACCCGGTTCCCCAGATTACGAGTCCACCGCTCTTAACCACTACACCACACTTAAGAAGCAATGCTTCATAAATAAATAAATAAATAAATAAATAAATAAATAAATACAGCTCTCATGATTATCCCATTACAGCATTCAAGTTGAAAGTAGTGATGTTGATGCAGTAGAATCGTTTTCTGAAAACTTATTCTTCCAGTGCTGCTCAGCACTGCTTTTGCACTGGTCCCCCCCCCCCAAATGCTTCCTTTCTCCTTACATGTGAACCCAACCCATGGGGGATCATGCACTGACTGGGATGGTATCATCCCAACATATTGCCCATCAGATTTTGCTGTGAGGCTCTTGTCATTCCATAAAGCAACCATGTAGTTATACAGTACAGTGGTACCTCGGGTTAAGAATTCGTTCTGGAGGTCCATTCTTAACCTGAAACTGTTCTTAACTTGAAGTACCACTTTAACTAATGGGGCCTCCTGCTGCTGCCGCGCCGCCGGAGCACGATTTCTGTTCTCATTCTGAAGCAAAGTTCTTAACCCAAGGTACTATTTCTGGCTTAGCAGAGTCTGTAACCTGAAGTGTCTGTAACCTGAAGCGTCTGTAACCCGAGGTACCACTGTAGTTATTCCCAGAAAATGGGATGGAATTTAGGCTTGACCCACTTGGTTTTTGTAGCCTATAGTTGTAGCCCCATTTAGTTCTAGCCCTTGTACACCAAGAGATTTCAATTCATAATTAGGTTGCCTTTTAATTTTATTTTATTTTTTCATTTAGCGCTGAACGAAGCACGCTTCACCTGCTATATGCAGAAGTCCTTGAACGATGTGTGAAAGTGTTTGGTAGGAGCAGTACATCGGCCACGAGATGGCAGTGTTCTAGGGCTTTTTCCCTACTTTCATACAAACTCGCCAGGTGAAAACGCAGCGCAAAAAAAGTAGTTATCTTCATTCCCAGGGCACAGCCAGCTAAGAACAAAAACGGTTGTAGCGGTGTTGCTGTTCTCTGCTTAAAACCTCTCCCCGCAACCCCACAGTATGACATATAACATCCAGACCAAACCCAGCTATAGCCTGTGCTGTTAAGTGAACTTAAGTGCATATGGTTTAAACACAGGAAACCAAATGCAAAAGGCTTGCAATGAGTGGAAATTAAAAATACAGTGTTCCTACATTTCAGTTGTCTTTATTCTGTAGATTAAAAGGTATGTGGGCTCCAAATGTCCCCATTTACCGGAGACAGTTCCTTTATTCTGCTGAATCGTCATCCCAATCTTGCCTTACAGCAAAGTTTCTTTTTAAAAGTGTCATTAGTATTTGCGCATATGAATAAGAGGGCATTAGCTTTCATTTCACCCCACTCAACCCCAAACAATTGCTTCTCTGGGTTGCAAAGGTTTCTGAGTGTGTTTTCTTTGCAGCTACTCCTGAAAACCCACCAACATTTCAGTGTGAATTGGTGTGCACATCTTTATATAAGGACCATAACATCCTTCTGGACCATCTTGAGGGGCTGGGAGCTGGGGGCACTGTTATACAGTGGTTCCGCTCCTTTCTCCTGGGCCGTGTCCAGAAAGTGGTGGTGGGGGATGAGTGTTCAGACCCCTGGGCTCTCACTTGTGGGGTGCCTCAGGGTTCCGTCCTCTCCCCCATGCTTTTTAACACCTACATGAAGCCGCTGGGAGAGATCATCAGGGGGTTTGGGTGGAAAGACATTTGAAGACAGCCCTGTTTAGGGAAGTTTTTAATGTTTAATGCCGTATTGTGTTTTTAATATTTGGTTGGGAGCCGCCCAGAGTTACTGGAGAAACCCAGCCAAATGGGTAGGGTATAAATAAATTATTATTATTACAGTGGTACCTCTGGTTAAGGGACGTGGGTGGCGCTGTGGGTTAAACCACAGAGCCTAGGACTTGCTGATCAGAAGTTCGGTGGTTCCAATCCCTGCGATGGGGTGAGCTCCCATTACTCGGTCCCAGCTCCTGCCCACCTAGCAGTTCAAAAGCACCTCAAAGTGCAAGTAGATAAATAGGTACCACTCCAGGTAAACGGTGTTTCCGTGCGCTGCTCTGGTTCACCAGAAGCGGTTTAGTCATGCTGGCCACATGACACGGAAGCTGTACGCCGGCTCCTCGGCCAATAAAGTGAGATCAGCGTTGCAACCCCAGAGTCGTCTGCGACTGGACCTAACGGTCAGGGGTCCCTTTACCTTTTTACCTCTGGTTATGAACTTAATTTGTTCCGGAGGTCCATTCTTAACCTGAAACTGTTCTTAACCTGAGGTACCACTTTAGCTAATGGGGTCTCCCACTGCCGCCACACTGCCAGCAAGCGATTTCTGTTCTCATCCTGAGGTAAAGTTCTTAACCCGAGGTACTACTTCCAGGTTAGCGGAGTCTGTAACCTGAAGCGTTAGTAACCCGAAGCATTTGTAACCCGAGGTACCACTGTATTATTATTATTATTAGCAATTTTGCCTAATATACACATTTTTGGACAAAGCAATTTCCCCGGCCAAGAAGTTAGTTTCTGTGTGTGCTGCAGAGGGAAATGAGGGGCAGATGGGTCTTGTCCACCTGGGAAGGCAGCCCATCTAAGAGCAGGAAAACTCTGATCCTAAACCTCCATTGCCTTGCAGGATATCTTCAGGAGAAGAAAAGGCTAAGGAGTAAACCCTACACAAATCCAGAGTAGCGTTCCTAAGACATTTCAATGGTGCCTTGTATACTTCCTTCAGGCAACTCCTGCAGCCAAGCTGGTGCCAAATGCCTCTGCTTTCCTTTGGACCAGGTCAGCGAGGCTGGCAGTGGTCCTGTCATCTGGGCAGCCCATACACACTGCCTAAGCTTGTACTCTGAGGAGGTCACTTTGCTGCTGCTAACACAGCTGTTTGACTTCACCCCTGAAGACGTACTCCATTGTCTCTTGAGACAGGCGAATGCCAACAAACATATCTGAAATATACTCGTCCTGTAGTGATTTCATGCTCTCCATTGCAGCTTGTAAAACAGTGATTGAATTGTCCCCCAAACCTCAGGTGTTATGTACTGAAGTTCTCACCCTGGGCCAGCAGGGGGATACTGTAGATAGTTTTCACTCACATCCACATATGCAAATAAGGGATTGAAAGTGACGTTCAGTGATTGGATACTTACAGAAAGTTGTTACTGTTGCTTTGTAGTTGACCTCTATATAAGCAGGCTGGCTGAACCCTTCAGTTCAGTTCTGTTCTGGCCTATGAATAAACAAAAGCTGTTTGAAGAATCGCTGTGTCTGATATGTTCACCCACAACTTTTTACACAATGAGTCCCATCTGATTGGCTGATTATGCTTCCCTCCTGGAGCCTGATTGGTCTTTTCCTGCAGGCCAATCAGTTGTTGCATTCTAGGATCCTACTTGCCTATTGTTCTAGGATCCAAGCTTAGTAAATAACAATATCATACAGCAGGATATGAAATATATACGTTTCTTTAAAAAGAGTAGGAGGAGAGCATTTATGTTAAAGAATCCTTACCTTAGTACAGTGCTTCTCAAAGCTGGGTCTCCTGCTTTTGTTGGACTACAACTCTCATCATCCCTGGCTAGCAGGACTAGCAGTAGGGGCAATGGAGTTGTAGTCCAATGACAGCAGGAGACCCAACTTTGAGAAACACTGCTTAGTAGGAAGGAAGTAAACATGGTCCCTTCCAAATGCAGTGGACTACAACTCCCATCAGTCCCAGCAAACATGGGCAATGCTCAGGGATTATGGGAGTTGTAGTCTGAGCATCATCTGGAGACCACTATGTTGGCTGCCCCTCTGAGCTAGCATCTATAAAGTTGTGCTCTCTTCTGTACGTTTAATGCAAATACAGAAATTGGTCCTTGGATAAGAGAATAATACATATGACAGATGGTTTTTTAAAAAGCAATTATCAAGAGGGATTTATTTTTGGAACATCTCCTTCAAAATAAAAAAAAAAACCCAAAACATTGTTTGGCTTTCCTAGCCGCTGAAATAATTTTTTGGAGCATCTGATCAGAGGTTTTAGTTCTTCATTTCCTCCTCTCGGGAGCCAAGCCATCCATTCCATGGCCAGCCGTAGCACATCTTGTCCTTTGTTCTTCTGAGGAAGACGGGTTCACCAGATGAAATATGATGTCAGCCTCCTCCTGAAGGTGAAGTCATGGTGTGTGAGGGGGGAGGATGGCTGAACTTTCCAACCTGCAATTCAGGGCTGCGTTCCAAGGTGGAGGAAGCAAGATGGCTAAACTGGAATCAGCAGGACTTGAGCAGGCTGCGCCTTCTCTGGGTTATGTGCCTGGTCTTCTCAATCCAAAATTCAATGCACAACGTGAGTGCTGGGATGAAATGAATTGGGCAACCACTGAAAGCTGGAAGATCCTGAAGCTGAGATCAGAAGAGCCTTGCTGGATCAAGCCCAGAGCTTATCTATTGAAGCATCCTGTTTCTCAACGTGGCCAACCAGATTGGGTTGGGAAGCCAAAAACGGGACATGAGAGCAACAGCTCAGTGACTGGTATTCAGAGGCATCATGACACTGATCCTGGTGGTAGCATATTGCTTTCACAACTACAGACCCGGTTTCTGATTTGATCCCAGAATGTCCCACTTTTCCTTAAAGGTAAAGGTAAAGGGACCCCTGACCATTATGTCCAGTCGTGGCCAACTCTGGGGTTGCAGCGCTCGTCTCACTTTATTGGCTGAGGGAGCTGTCGTACAGCTTCCAGGTCATGTGGCCAGCATGACTAAGCTGCTTCTGGTGAACCAGAGCAGCACATGCAAACGCTGTTTACCTTCCTGCTAGAGCGGTACCTATTTATCTACTTAAACTTTGACGTGCTTTCGAACTGCTAGGTTGGCAGGAGCAGGAACTGAGCAACGGGAGCTCACCCCGTCGCAGGGATTTGAACCGCAACCTTCTGATCGGCAAGTCCTAGGCTCTGTGGTTTAACCCACAGCACCACCCACGTCCCCACTTTTCCTTAGGATGTCCCTATTTTCACTGGAGAAATGTGGGAAGGTATGGAGTTACCCGGCCCCCAAACCATCTGAAATCAATCTTGCGTAGGGAAGGTTATTTTAATGTTTAATGTTTTGTTATGTTTTTTAATATGTTGGAAGCTGCCCACAGTGGTTGGGGCAACTCAGTAAGATGTGTGTGGGGTGTAAATAGTAAAATTATCATTATGGAATGGGACGTCCCTATTTTCATTGGATAAATGTTGGAGGGTATGCAACTAACAGCCATTGGTAGCCTTCTTGCATCCATTAGAACATTGTGAATACATTAGAAATCACAGCAGGTGTAGGATGACTTTTGTCTTACAAAGATTACCACTTGAAACATACATACATACACACACACATGAATCCATGTGATCCATTGATGTATTTTTTAGTTTTGTTTCATAGAATCATAGAATTACAGAATTAGAAGAGACTCTGAAGGTCACCTATTCCTCTGCAATGCACAGATTATTTATATGATTATCCAAAATTATATACCACTTGATTGTTTGTTTGTTTTTCAAAGCCCCCAAAGTAGTTTACAGTTAATAAAACAATGACATTATCAGTAAAAGCAGTTAAAACCCAGTCTTAAACATTCAAAAATAAAAATTAAGATCAACAAAAAGCTAAAAACACATGTCAACATTCTGCATATCTGGACAGGCTTGCCTAAGCAAAAATGTCTCTAGCAGGCATCATAGAGAATACACTGAAGGTGCCTGTTTGATGTCAAGCAGTTCTCACCCTCCCAAACTCACAAAGGATGCTTGCCCAGCCCCAAAGGACAAGCTTGTAAGGCTTAGTTGCGTGGCAAGGTCCTGCCCTGCCCTCGAAGCTGAACAAAGACACTTGACACCAGTATTTTAGGTTAATGGGCTAAAAAAGGCCACAACTTTATTGGTTACAGATTGTGAGCAGTATTGGCTTAGGCATTGGACCTAACCAACTATATCTGACTCCTGCCCATCTGCAGGGAGTCTGCGAAGGGTTAACCACCAGTAGGGGGAGTCCTGCTGATGCACATCAGCTAGGAGCTCTCCCGGATAGGGGTCATGCCTTAGGCCCTAGCCTCCCCAGGCTTCGGACAGGGCAATGCCCCCGGAATCCTTTAACGGAATACGCTTCAATGTGTGGGGCAGGCGATGGCGCACCGCCCCTCCTCTCTTTTCCAGCCTAACCGCCAAAGCTTACAAAGTTGTGATGATTTGCTACGAGGTAGGTGAAAACCAAATGGCTGGTGCCAATTTGCCAAGTGGAAAAAGTCCTACCAGGCCCCTCGACAGCGACCAATCGAAGGGTGGGGAAACCGGAGCAGCTGGAAGCGGGAAAAGGAGAGAGCTCCTGCCTGCGTCCTGCTTAAACTGAGCAGGCCACACCTCCCGAGCGACCAGATTGATCACCTGGGCAGTGATGCAGCCAGGAACCTCCCAATCATGGGGGACTGTCCACACACCCCCACACACGTGGAGGGGTTGTGAGTGCCCACAACCCCACCTCCTCCTTAAAGCAGAAGTGGCATTGTCAGCTATTTGAGAGCCAGCGTGGTGTAGTGGTTAAGAGTGGAAGACTCGTAATCTGGTGAACCGGGTTTGTGTCTCTGCTCCTCCACATGCAGCTGCTGGGTGACCTTGGGCCAGTCACACTTCTCTGAAGTCTCTCAGCCTCACTCACCTCACAGAGTGTTTGTTGTGGGGGAGGAAGGGAAAGGAGATTGTGAGCCGCTTTGAGACTCCTTTGGGTAGTGATAACGCGGGTTATCAAATCCAAACTCTTCTCTTCTAATTGGCAGAATGACAAGGGCAGTGAAAGTGGTTACTAACTTTTGGCTAGCACTCAGCACATGCTCAGACATACCCTGTTCTGTATTCATGTTGCTTCTCACATCCAGGGTGAAGTTCTTGCATTAAAAACAGGTTCCTGTGTCAAATTAAACCATACAGGGAGAGCTGTGATCCTCTAGGCCAGCCACAGCCAACATAGTGACCTCCAGAAGCTGTAGGACTACAACCCCCATCATCCCTAGATTGGATGGCTAATAGGCAGGGATGATGGGATTTGTAGTCCAATGACATCTGGAAGATACCACATTGGTTATCTCTGTCCTAGGACTTTCAATAAACCAAAACACAATTTAATCAAGGGGATTTTGTCACAAAAACGAGTGCATGGGAGGTTTGTGTTATGTTATGGAATTACAGCAAATTACAGAGTTCTCTGTGGTGCTACAGGGATTTTTAAAAAAAATGAATTACTCCAGGCTAGACACAAGTTTCTCATTCAAACTTTTCATGCTCATCTCTTTTGCTCTTTTCTTTTATTTCTTTGAATGCTGCAAAGACTTGAATGATTGTCTCCATCTCTAAAGTGTGAATGATCTGGGTAGAACTTTCCTCCCACCCCCCTAGGAATATGAAAAACGTGTTGTGTTATCTAAATGTGACTTTTGCTCTTTTAAATCAATGGCTTCCCAGTCTGAGTGTTTTCATGGGTCGTTATGCAGGAAACGAAGGAGAGACTTTCTGCCCGACTTTATCAAAGGTGGCCTTTTTGGTCAATTGGCTTTACACCTGCCCGTTTAATCTTGTGCTCTGTGTTCTGTTCTCTCCTTAGATTTTCCCACTGTTCTGCTCGCTTAACTGGGAGTCAACCTTACTGAACACAGTAGGGCATACTTCTGAGTAAACATGTATCAGATTGCACTGTTAATAAACATACAGAACAACGTTTTACTTGGTACACAGAGCTTGCAGGGGGTCATTTTTTGCAGGGCAACGAAAGCATGCAAGCTGGTATTGTCGTCAACCATTGTTCATGAGATTATCTCCCTGTTTGCGGCTACAAAGTACAGCACGCATTGTGACTTCCATGTAGTTCCTCTTCTAGGGAGAAGCTCTTTCAAACCAGCTAAATTTTATTCTCTTAAACATTTTTATATTGGTTTTTAAACAAATACAATAACCGTTAAAGACATATCCACCAGTACAACATAATGGTGTTTCTTTTATCCATTGTCTCCAGATATACACTTACACATTCAACATTCAAACATACTACTTAATGTAACCCCTCCACTGAGAATATTGAGCGGTTGGTATAAGAAGGTCTTGATTTTGGTCATTAACATAGTTTAAAAAGGGGTCCACGTTTCTTGGAAGGTGTCTTTATTCGTTATGCCTTCAATTGCCCTCCTGTGTCTGGTAAGATGCTCAGACATTCCTATATCCCAAATATTATTTTCGCATATGTTCAGGGGTATTTCAGTCTGGTTCTTCCATTGCTCAGCTATCACTAATTGTGCTGTGGTCAGTAAAAAAAACCTCCTAGTTCGCTGTGGCGCACGGTGGAGCCCAAGTCCATGTCCAAAGATAGTAGGGCGGAGGCAGGATTTGGAGAAAGGTGTTGGCCTGTGATTGCAGATATAATGGAGAATACTCTATTCCAAAAGTTTTTAACATGGGGGCATTCATTCCCACCAAACATGAATCTTCCTGCACATTTAAATTTCATTTGTACTGTACATGCTTGAGGTGGTAGACAATTTAGTCTGTCTGGGTTCCACCATAACCAGCCATCTCTCCATTGATGCTTAGCTGGACAAGTGCATTGGAAGGGCAGTTACAGCAATGACGAAGAGCAAGTGTAGATAAGTCCTATGTCTAAGAGTTCATTTCACTGTGACCTGCTTCTCCCTTCAGAGCCTGTACTACCTAAGGGTTTGGGAGCTCCCCTGGCTGTGACGGTTCTTTTTTCTGGGAGTGATCACCACCAACTTGGATGGCCTTCAAGGAAGATTGTACAAATCCATGGAGGAGAGGTTTATCAATAGCTACTGGCCGTGATGGAGATCTTCTACCTCCATAGTGGAGGCAGTAATGCTTCTGAATACCAGTTGCTGGAAACCACATGAGGTAGGGTACTCTTGTGCTGATATTCTGCTCCCTGGTTTCTCACAGGCATCTGTTTGACCACTTTTATCGGGAGTCCAGGTTCCCAGCTTGATAACACAGTAAGCATATGTAATTAAAAAGGAGGATTTATTGCAAAAACAAACAGATAGCTCCAGACGACTCTAACAAAACCTCCAACATCATTACTCAAAATGACCCTTCTGAAGACTCCTTCCGGCGTCAACAGAAGAAATTGAATTTACAACCCTTACGTCTCTTGTTTTGCTTCCTATCTAGCAGCCCTCCCATTCACCGACTCTTTGGACTTAGTGGATCAGCTCCAACCTCTTCCTGCTCTGAGAGGCTGTCTCTGAGTCTATCCGCACGTGTTTGTGCTTCCAGCGAGCTTTGGCTGTGTTCCAGCCTGCTCTCAGCTACTGCCTTATCAGCCTGCCCATCAAGGTCAGGAAGAGCTGAAGACTGCAGCAGCCGACTCTCCCCTGCCTGGCTAACATCTAAGCCTCTCTGTTCCTGGCTGCTTTCTGCAGTTGGCTGCAAACCTTCGTTTGGAGCTGGCTCATTTCTGACAACTTTGAGAACAGGATGCTGGAGTTAATGGGCCAGTGGCTATTCCTATGTTCTTATGGGAGTGCTCTCAGGTATGCTGAGGTTCTGTCAAACCTGTACAATCTATAAAAGGGACATGATACTCAAGTTATGAGATGGCGGCAGAAATTTGAAATACTTGGTGACCTAAACGGAGGTTGGAAGGGCTGGTGGACCCTCCACTGGGGATCCAAGGGTCCCCAAGACCTCTCTCCAATTCCCTTCCCTTCTAACTATGTCCATGCAAAGCTCACCTTGAACACTGTCTCCTGAAAGCCTGCAACACACACACCCCACTCGCCGCATTGCAAGGATAATCTGTGATGCCATAAAATAAAACAGTCTACAGAGAAATGGCATTGAGTCTACCCAATATCAATGATTCAGGATAAGTGAATCTAAGGAGATGAAGCATGTTTAATGTAATTACACATCCACTTCTTGTGATGTATGACCCTGTGAAGCATTACTAATCCCCAAACAGATACCTGCAGGGAGGACTATCAAGAACAGCTGTTAGGACAACAAGAAATGAACCACATGAACTCAGAGTTCTGCTGGCGTTTGGCTGCATGGCTGAGGGCTGGGGAGCAGGGGGGGAAGAGTTACATTCTGCCCACTAAATCCAAGATCTATAAGAAATTAACAGAGAGTTCTGCAAGACAGTACATTGGCTTCTTACATAAATCAGGACGCCGGCTCATTCCTTACTGCAATAACCTTCAGCCTCTTCATTACTGCTTAGGACTTCTCCTAAAATGAATAATGACATCCTTTCAGCCAAGGCGCTGAACTTGGTGTCATCTTGAGTTTGGCTTCCCATTTCAGATGACAGGGACAAGAAAATCACCAACCTTTATGCCGCCACGTGTTCATCAATTGGGACCCTGTGTATTTCATAACTTCATTATCCGTTGGGGAGTTCATAAAGGAGGGAAGATGATAAAGGGAAAAATGGCTCCTTTCTTCTCTGCACAGTCCCCAAACCATTCCCTTTCCAGTGGCTGAAAATAGTTAAAAGCGCTGGAATTATTTACATGCAGCTTATTCAATTATAAGCACCTATAAGCTCTTTACCATCACATTGCAGTACTTTAATAACCTATATTTTATTTATGCTTCGCTGCTAAGTTTATTATGCTTATTATAGGATGTGATCTTAATTTTATTTTTTACAAAACAATTTAAATAATTAAGAATTACTTTTGTGAGGGTTTTTTTTTACTCCCCCCCCCCACCTCCGACAGGCAAGAAGATGGGTAAATTATAAGAAGCCATTTCCTCTGCTTGGTAACAGGTGCAAGCAAGATTGACAGAACCATTGGAGAGAGAAAAAGAGCGTTCCATAGGGTTCCAGGAATTTGAATATAAGGAAAGACAAATACAGTCACACAATACGCAAGCACACATCTCCCGTTGCCTAAGGGCTCAGGTGATCTGGATCTGGAAACAGCAGGGAGAGAGCAGGGGCCATTGTGGCAGATAAGGATGAGGAAATCTGTCAATTTTGGGTTCTCATTTTCTTGGTATTAAATACTATTCCCTGCATTCCCATATCAGTTTGTGATTTATTTATTTATTGTAACAACTCATCAGAGAATTTCTCATAATATACAGAGGCTTGCATGCAGTTTTGCCTAATATACACATTTTTGCAAAGCTTTCCCCCCACAATATAACTGCTTTTTTAAAAGAAAAACTGTTGTTTTCACTAATGCATGCATTTCTACTCACACTGCCCTAGCAGATGCATTTTTCTACAAATTAGTTGGCTGGAAAACTGCTTTGCAAGAGCTGGTGCAAATAGCGAGGGGCGGCTGGGCTTTGGTTCTTGTTATTGTTTCAGAAAGTGCAGATTTGGTAGGTTCACCTTGAACTGTGAACCGAGTTGAATTTCTATCAATTTCCCTGGTGGCAGGTTGGAGGGAGCTGCTGTGCCAGAGCTAAAAAAAAATCCTATTTCTTGGCCACCTTGTCTAAAGGTAAACTAAGCTCACCCCACCCCAAACACCCAATGCTGGTTGTGGATATTGAAGGTACTCAGATTCCATATGGACTCAAAGCGGAGGTTTTTTTGCTATGCATCAAACACCAATTGTCCTAAGTGAAGCAACAAGAAGAGCAGCACATCTGGACCCTTTCAGGCAGTCCAATTAATGACACTGCTTCACAGTGTTAATCATTTCTTCAGTTGGCATGGCTGCTCATTTTGTGGATCAGATAGAAGAAGCCAAATCTTGCTTCCCCACCACCAACAACCAAAAGGAAACACAAAGAAACAGGGAGTTCTCTTGAGCTATCTGTCCTAGCCATGGCTCTCTGGCACGCTTATCCTGAATACCTGGTCAGCAGCCATGGATGGACCATATCTCAGACGTAGAGCGTCTGCTTTGCATACAGAAGATCCCAGCCCTTCCTGGAGATGCCAGGAATCAATCCTGGCATCTTCTTCGTGCAGGCAGAGGCTGTTCCACTGGGCTACAGCACACCCCAGCTGCCCCTACCAAAAAGAGCACCACCTATGCAATACAGGGGGTTGGACAAGTGACCCCTGGGGTCCCTTCCAATTCTACAGTTCTGTGAATTGGTGCTGAATTGTCATTGCAATGGTGAGAGGTTACGGATTTTTGCTGTTGTGCTGTGACCTTCTGTCATGAATACGCCAGCTCCCAGCAAAGGTTTACAGCCTGCTGCAAAAAGCAGCCAAGAACAGAGAGGATGGGATTTCACTCAGGCAGAGGAGAGCCAACAGCTGCAGGCTTCGCCTCCTCCTGACCTTGAACGGCAGACCGATAAGGCTGTAGCTGAAAGCAGGCTGGAACACAGTCAAAGCTCTCAGGAAGCACAAACAGGAGCGAACAGAGATAGTTGGGCAGAACAGGAAGAGGCTGGAGCTAATCCAATAAATCTGAAAAGTCAGTGAATTGGAGGGCTGCTGGACAGGAAGCAAAACATAAGCTGTAAGGGGCGCCGGTTCAATATATTCTGTAGACACCGGAAGAAGTCTTCAGAAGGGTCATCTTGAGTGATAAGGCTGGAGGCTATGTTAGAGCCACCCAGAGCTATCTGTTTTTGCAATAAATCCTCCTTTTTTAATTACCTACACTTACTGTGTTATCAAGCTGGGAACCTGGACTCCTAACAGCTTCCTTGGTATACAAAGGAAAGCAGCATACAAATTGAAATAGCCAACAAAACAAATAGATGGGAAAGTCCATTTTAAATCATCGTCATCATCTATCCCTTTCACTTCCAAGCTGCACCGGAACCCTGCATCAGCACCAACCAAGAAAGGTATTGTAACTCACAACTATGCAGAACAAGCAAGTGTATTACTACAAAGTGTTTAGTAAATGGAAATATTTCCCCCCCTTCACACCAATCACCCCAGCTGAGTGCTATAAAAGAAAGAGAGAATTTCATTTATAATCTTAATTCTAAGAATGTGGTTCCTCGGTGTGTTCTTTTATCAAGCCATGCTTCTCTCCTGCAGGAAGATTTCGGAGAGATTTTGTTTTCCTGCTGATGTATAGCAATAATGAAGAGGGTTGGGGTTTTTTAAACCGTTGTCTATTTCTTTCCTAGCCCAGCCTAATCTCTACATATCATTCATATCTACCAAAAAAAACCCTTAATCACAACTCACCCCCCTACACACTTTAAGAAGGGTAACTATCACAGCAAACATATGCAAGGCGGAAGCTTTGTGCCACCCATCAAGCCATTAATCCATTGCTTTCTCTGAGATTCGGATGTTTTCAGCATGGGCAGAAAGGAATTAGCCTTCCTAAAATAAAACACATTGACAATAACTTAACTCCCCCCCCCCCGCCCCCCGAGAAGTTGCATTCTTTTTTTGGGCAGATATGCTATTAGTTTCCCTTGAGCGAGACGTTTTCCTCAAGTCCTCAGACGTTTGATCAAGCTGGGACCACACAAGTTAAATTTGATACAAATGTTATAATCTAATAAAGTCCTTGTGCTTCTTGCCGTTCATGACCCCAGTTCCTGCCAGCGTGCGGTACACTTAAAAAACAAAACGGCATAAAACAAAATAGAAGAGGGAAAAAATTGGCTGTCATCGCTTAGGAAGAAATGGGTTGAAATGTACAACTCAGCCACATCAATGGCTCTTCAAGTATTCAAGGATTCTCAACCCCCTTCCCTTATACAATGAGACACAGATCCTGTTTCTCAGCAACATCTTTGAAAGCCCATTTTTCACTGCTGAAGCATGACGTGACCCTTTGTATAAGTAATTGAAGTGGCATTGTAGAACAGCAGAACAATGGCCTTGCCAGAGGGAAGACATGGCGGAGACAGGATAGAGCAGGGAGTCTTGCTAAGAAGCTCCCTTTCCCTCTCATAATATCTAACGTTGGAACGCTCAGGGCAGGTAAAAGGAAGGACCACTGCTCACAGCACATAGCTGAACTGTGGAACTCATTCCTGCAGGAGGCTACCAACTTTTTTTGTTGTTGTTTAGTCGTTTAGTCGTGTCCGACTCTTCGTGACCCCATGGACCAGAGCACGCCAGGCACTCCTGTCTTCCACTGCCTCCCGCAGTTTGGTCAGACTCATGTTTGTAGCTTCGAGAACACTGTCCAACCATCTCGTCCTCTGTCGTCCCCTTCTCCTTGTGCCCTCCATCTTTCCCAGCATCAGGGTCTTTTCCAGGGAGTCTTCTCTTCTCATGAGGTGGCCAAAGTATTGGAGCCTCAGCTTCAGGATCTGTCCTTCCAGTAAGCACTCGGGGCTAATGTCCTTCAGAATGGATAGGTTTAATCTTTTTGCAGTCCATGGGACTCTCAAGAGTTTTCTCCAGCACCATAATTCAAAAGCATCAATTCTTCGGCAATCAGCCTTCTTTATGGTCCAGCTCTCACTTCCATACATCACTACTGGGAAAACCATGGCTTTAACTATACGAACCTTTGTTGGCAAAGTGATGTCTCTGCTTTTTAAGATGCTGGCTAGGTTTGCCATTGCCTTTCTCCTTGGATGAACTTGGATGGCTTTAAAAGAAGAATCAACTTGGATGGCTTTAAAAGAAGAATGGGCAAATTCATGGTTGCCCAGGCTATCCGTGGTTATTAGCCAAAAGATACTAGCTCTGCATTCATGGTTGGGGGGCAGCAATGCTTTGAAAAACACAAGAGGGGCAAGTGCTATTGCGTTCAGTTCCTGCTGGAGGGTTTCCCACAGACACCTGGTTGGCGACTGTGAGAAGGCGATGCTGAACTAGATGAGCTATTGGCCTCATCCAGGGTTCAAAGCCTCCCTAGACAGTCTCCTGCTGCCAATACATTTAATAATTATAATAAATAAGTATTTTTTATTTATTTATACCCCGCCCTTCCCGGTTCAGAAAACCGGGCTCAGGGCGGCTAACAACAAATTTAAAACATTTAATTGATGCAACAGAAAAACCACCATAAAATACAGTATAAAACGTGAATAATAAATTCAGAATTCAAAAGTCAATTTAGGGGGAAAATCCATCCAATAACTATTAGATGATCACCAGGGCTAGCTGGCTAAATTAGTCCTATTTGGGCCAGCGAGGAGACCAGGGCAGAATTAGCTGTGGGGTCCCAGAGCAGGTAATCTTCATAAAAAGGGGAGGGAAGGAAGGGGAATAAAAGATCAGGCTAAATTCAAATTGAAAGCCAGGTGGTTTGACTCCCGAAACCATTCAAAAACCAAGTCACGGCTTCTGAATGGCTGCAGGAGATTCCTCAAGCAGAAGCTGTGTTGGATATTCAGCTTCTGAAAAACGTTTGAAAACTGGAAGAAGAAGAAGAAGAAGAAGAAAGAAGAAGAAGAAGAAGAAGAGGAGGAGGAGGAGGAGGAGGAGGAGGAGGAGGAGGAGGAAGAGTTTGGATTTGATATCCCACTTTATCACTACCCTAAGGAGTCTCAAAGCGGCTAACATTCTCCTTTCCCTTCCTCCCCCACACCAAACACTCTGTGAGGTGAGTGAGGCTGAGAGACTTCAGAGAAGTGTAACTAGTCCAAGGTCACCCAGCAGCTGCATGTGGAGGAGCGGGGAAGTGAACCTGGTTCACCAGATTACGAGTCCACCGCTTTTAACCACTACACCACACTGGAACACTTACTTCCAGGTTTTTGGCGTTCAGGAGCCGATTTGTTCGTCAACTAAGCCGTTCAAGAACCAAGGTTCCACTGTACTGTGTTTTTTAAACAACTCCCGGGCATTTGGGAGTGCTTTGACGCTCTGGACTTTGCCCTTCAACTTCCATTTCACAAACCTCTTTGCTTGGATGAAGTTTCCTCTTTTGAAATCAAATGTGACTGTGTTGGATTTTCTAGGCAATTGACCATTTACATGTATATTTAATTTAAAATGCTATTGTTGCACAACACTTACATCTTGCACCAGATCCTAGATGACACTCAAGATTGAGTCCCCTTATATGCAGCCTATCTGTCTTCAGGTGTTGTTGACACTTGCCTTTTGACCTGTGATGATTCGGCTTCTCTGAATTGCTATCCTGCCCCTCTGCACCCACAATGCCTTGTTCAATGCCTCCTCCATTGGGATCTTCATCATCTTCATCCCTGGTGGAAGATTCATTCCAAATCAGGCTCTCCCCAGCTCCTGTCAGCTTTTCTCTCGCAATCCATATAAAAGCTGCTCTGCCACCTTTTTTCTCTTAAGCGAACAATCAAATACTCCTGGCTCAAGAGGAGCATTTTATTGTTGCATTCTGAAACAAAGCTTGCAAACCATCTGGGAACTGGCAGAATGTAAATTTATGAAATACAGTGGTACCTCTGGATGCGAACGGGATCCGTTTCGGAGTCCTGGTCACATCCTAAAGTGAACGAAACCCGCGTCTGCGCATGCACGGGTTGTGATTCACCACTTCCGCACATGCGCATGATGTCATTTTGAGCATCTGCACATGCGCGAACAGCGAAACCCGTAAGTAATGTGTTCGGTTACTTCTGGGTCTCCGCGGACCGTAACCTGAAAAAGCTCAACCCAAAGCTACTTCAACCCGAGGTATGACTATAAAATCAATAATTTCCATGGATTAAAAATTCTTACCATTTTAAAATGGTTGCTGTCAGTTTCCAAGAGCAAATCTCATCACCCGTGCCTCTGCAGGAGCTGGCAAAGTTAATGTAAAAAGGGGAGGACAGTAAAGAAGACTCATAGCTTTCTCAGCAATCCTTAACCCTCCCCCCCCACCAGTTTCTGTTATATTTGAATTGGATGGCAATAAATAAATAAATATGGAGGAGTCATTCCACAACAGCCCAGCAGCCTTAAAAGCAAGTATCTGTCTTGTCTCTTGATAAGCAAAGAAGGGAAATTAAGATGTTTCCTTGAAGCCATAATGTTAGGAGTTTCTTGCATTTGTCTAATACACTGCTCTCAGCATCAGTGAACATCAGCAAGCTTTCAGTGCACACCACCAAGCTTTGCACAGGTTGTGTGTGTGTGTATTTGCAAAGGCTTTGCACAGTTTTAAGCTTCAAACTCTCAACGTGTGGCACCTTCCTAAACCTGTTGGTAATCATGTCAAGGGGTGTGGGGAGAAAACTAACATTTCAAAGCAGCTCAGGTTCAGGAGGTGGTGAGTATTCCCATCTTGGCACATTTTTAATGCAAATGAGGCCAGCAAACAGATAGAGGAATAAGTAACTAAATAACAACACATCAGGCTCTTTTATCAGAAACTAATTAGGAACAGAGTATCTGTACCTCTGTTGACATCTGCAGCTGTTGCATTGAAGCAGGGGTTGGAATCTTAACTGAGCACCATGGTACATTGCTCACAACATTACTGATGTTGGCTGTGCTTCTAGAGTACCTTGATGGGATCCTTTGACCAACTGAGATCCTTGCCTGAAACTCTGGCGAGCCATTGCCAGGCAATGTAAGCTGCCTACTCACCATACAATTAAAGCCCATTTAAAGCACAGGATGCTGAGTACTGTAGTTACGGGTGCTGGGAATTGCAGCTTTGGGGAACGGGAGCAAATTGCAGCTCCCATGCTCCTTTGGGGGAAGCCATGTGCTCTAAATGTGCACAGCCAAACCTTGGTTCCCGAACGGCTTAGTTGCTGAACACCGCAAACCCGGAAGTAAGTGTTCTGGTTTGCAAACATTTTTCGGAAGCAGAACGTCTGACGCAGCTTCCATTTGAGTGCAGGAAGCTCCTGCAGCCGATCAGAAGCCGCGTCTTGGTTTCCGAATGGTTTTGGGAGTCAAACGGACTCCCAGAACAAATTAAGTTTGAGGACCAAGGTACAGTGGTACCTCAGGTTACAGACGCTTCATGTTACAGACGCTTCAGGTTACAGACTCCGCTAACCCAGAAATAGTACCTCAGGTTAAGAACTTTGCTTCAGGATGAGAACAGAAATAGTGCGGCGGCAGCAGAAGCCTCCATTAGCTAGAGTGGTGCCTCAGGTTAAGAACAGTTTCAGGTTAAGAACGGACCTCCAGAACGAATTAAGTTCTTAACCCAAGGTACCACTGTACATGACTGTAGACAAATACTGAGCTAGATGAACCGAATGCTCTGATTCCTTCTAAGGCCGCTTTGTATGTTCCTACATTCCACAACCAGCACTGTGACTCTAATCCAAATCCACCAACACCCCCTGTCCACCCCACAGATGTTTTTCACCAAAGAAAAAAGCCAAAGGGTAGATCCAGCCATGAAACTCTCCCTGTCTCATGTAGTTTTGCCCTTAGCCATCATCACGGCAGCCTAACCTTCTATCCTGATGTCAGATCTGGCAAGCCAAGTTGCGGCGGAATTTCATCTCTCAGCTACACTCCGATGAAAGCATCCAACATGGGCAAGAAGAAGAACGCATGGGCAGCCTATCATGAGAACTAGCCTCTGGCCTCGCTGTTTAAGAGCCAGTCACCCATCGCATTTTTCCACAAACAGCAGCTGCTCCCTGACGGACCTCTGATATAACACCCCTGTGGCAAAAACTTATTTTCCCCCTCTCTCCCCGAGATGATGGAATTATAAGTAATTTAACAACCTTCCAATGACATTTACCGGCTGGAGCAAAGAGAGAGGGCTCTATCAACCTCTCTCAGGGCAGCCAGCATCTGGTCTGTTGACTCACCAGTGGCCCCCAAAGGACATTTTTGAGATACCTGGAGTTGGTCGGCAAAATTTAATAAATGCCAGATTCTGAATGGATGTCAGGTCCAGGGAGGCAGAACCATTTACGAGAACAATAGCTTAAAAATAAATAAATCCTAGGTGCCCCTCCATCTTCTAGCGCTTGCCATTTTGGTACAACTTAAGTTGGGAAGTATAGCTAAAAAATGAAAACACAGTTTATTTTTTAAAGTGAATGAAACACCTAACCCAAGCAAGATAAACCTGGTCTGTTTTTCAGATTTTGTTTTAAACAAAATTTAAGGGGGTAGGAATCTCTAAAAGGTCAAGAGCGTTCATTAACGCTGCCACTTGGAAACTGCAGCATATGCCGGGGAGTCTTATGTGGCTGGTAACCTAAGGCAAAATGGACCTTGGCAAGAGAGAGACCTGTAACATCCCTTTGCCTGCCTTTCTCAAGTTTTACCCACTTGAAACAGTGACTGTTAAAAGAAAATGGAAAGAGGTTTTACAGTTTCTCTGGCAAAGGTAAAGGGCACGAGGAAGGACGAGGCTTAATCTAAAATTCAGAGAGCCAAAAGAGGATGGAGAGGAAATGGAAGCAGGGTAAATGTTTTCTTCCATTTGCAGGTGTAATAATAAAGTTTAAGGTCTTATATATAATAAATGTTCATAAATGTACCAACCAAGCACGTACATAGATCAGCAGAGGAAGACCAGCCTGAAACCATTTTGACTCCCAAACTGACCAAATGTTTTCTCTGCAAGGAGGGAGGGAACCTTCCCATGGTCTCAGGAACTGGGAAATCACCATCTCAAAGGGTGACAGACTGCTAGGAAAGGCAATCAGATAAGGCATTATCAGATAACCTGGCAGACAGGAAAAACAACAACATTCAGATTTCTGTTGTAGACCACCTTTTCTGTGATGTAGGTATGATGTTTGTGGGGGGTGGTCTTGGGTTACACCCCTTCTGTGATGTATACATGATGTATGGAGGGGTGGTCTTCAGCTCCAGGGCAGGGAATTTAAAATGTCTATATAAGGGCAGGCACACCTTGGTTCTGGGTCCTCCTCCTTTCCTGCGTGTGAGGGGAGCACCCTGTTGCAACAGTTCAATAAAGATCAGGCTTACTAGCTGCTTTGCTTCTCAATATTCTCTGGTTGGCCTCTGTTATTTTCTCCTACCAATAGGGAACCCACTTAAGGACTCTATATGGGCTCTTGGATACCCCATAAGGGAAAAAGGGCAGATTTTGTTTACAACACAGGTATTTAGGACTAGGCTGCCTACACACCGTGCACAGAATCGTAGAACTGTGGAGTTGGATGGGACCCCAAGGGTCATCTAGTCCAACCCTCTGCAGAGCAGGAATCACAACTTAAAGAATCTCTTTCAGATGGCCATCTGACCTCTGCTTAAAAACCTCCAATGAAGGGGAGTTTGACTACTTTCCAAGGCAGTCCACTCCATTGCCAAACAGCTCTCACTACAAGGAAGTTTTTCCTAATGTTTAGTCGGAACCCTCTTTCTTGTACAGTGGTACCTCAGGTTACAGACGCTTCAGGTTACGGATGCCTTAGGATACAGACTCTGCTAACCCAGAAATAGTACCTCGGGTTAAGAACTTTACTTCAGGATGAGAACAGAAATCGCGTGGTGGCGGCGTGGCAGCAGGAGGAGGCCCCATTAGCTAAAGTGGTACCTCAGGTTAAGAACAGTTTCAGGTTAAGAATGGACCTCCGGAACGAATTGAGTTCTTAACCAGAGGTACCACTGTAATTTGACTAAGTGTTCTGCACTAGTTTCACATTTGAAGCACATTGAAAGTACACCCACCCTTAGAAATGCACAAGTAAGTACTCGTGAGAGCTGTTTCCTCCTCTGAGCAGTGCAATGGCTAAGAGCCACAGCAGACGTTGTGCAGAATGAGGTGAGAGCCGATTAAGGTGGGGGCACTTCCAGACTGTACCATTCAAAAGTGCTGCTGTGTGGATGCAAATAAAAACAATAATACAGTCATACCTCATGTTACGTTTGCTTCATGTTACATTCTTTCAGGTTACGTACCGCGGCGACCCGGAAGTACTGGAAAGGGTTACTTCCTGGTTTCGCCGCTCGCGCATGCACAGAAGCACAAAATGACAGCATGCACATGCACAGAAGACTCCCAAGGTGATACTGTGGACATACCCCCAATTTGGGAGTTGTACTCATCCACATGGCATTACACCCAATTTATTAGGATCAGCTGATAGGCATCTTCTCGTAAGCAGGTCTCATTCTCCAACTTCCTTTCTTGGGAGCCTTCCTGTGCCTGAGCGCCACATTCCCCTTTTGGCAAACTTCCAGGGGCCACTTGCGGGCCCAGAGGCAAAAGTGGGCGGGGAAACAAATGCAAATTGCACAGCAGGCTAGTTTGTATGAACAGTCACATGCCCCTCCAGTGAGGCAAGCAAGAGGCATGGTCAGGGGTCAAGGACACATCCCAGCCAGGCAAAAGCATTTGGGGTGCAAAGCAGGACCATAGCTGTCAACCATTCCTTATTTGGTGGGAAAGTCCCTTATCCCAGCACTGTGTCCCGCTGCTGTCCCTTATTGATGATGTCCCTTAAATTTCCCGGGTTTCAAAGGAAGCAGCTCCTCTCCCTCCCTCCCTGTCGGCCAGGGAGGAGGGAGGCTCCAACTGTGTTGCTTGGCTGCGTTGCTCACCCAATAAGGAGTCTAAGAACGACTGGGGGGTGGAGCTTGCATGCCTTGTGCCGATCAAATCGGCCGTGTTGCCTGGGGACTCGCCTTTGCTCAGCGCTTCCCAGCGGAGAGGTGACGGTGGTTTTCCTTGCTGCATCCCCTTTGCCAGGTTGCTGCGCTGTGGGAACCACCGCTTGAGGCTTCGTTTGGCTGCTGGCTGGGCTTTCTGCCTTTGGCTTGGAGGGGCTCAGAAGTTGAACATACCTGTGCTTCAAAAATCCCTTATTTTGGCTGCTGATCCCTTATTTTCGAGGCTGCAGGTCCCTTATTTTCAAATCTGTAAGTTGACAGCTATGAGCAGGACCAGGGCGGGGTGCGGCTTAGAGGGTAGCTTGGGGAGTGCATTTGCCTTCTGAGAAGAGGTTCCCAACCCCTGTTCTAATATGCCATGGAAGTTAGTAAAACTTGAAAGACCTCATTCCCTTGGCTGGCCAAGGGGGGCCCATCAATTAAGACTGGAACAGCAGCAAATGACATGATAACATGATAACTCCTGATCTGGGGGAACGGGGAAGTCAGAGACCTCTGCTTCCACCATTCACAGTGCCGGATTTACGTATAAGCTAAACAAGCTATAGCTTAGGGTCCCACTCTCCTGGGTGGCCCCCAAAAAATTAAAGGGAAAAAACCCTGGATGTACATTTCCAAATATAAGAGAAAAAACAAATGAAATAAAACCTACATACAGCAACAGTGTTTTGTGTTGTGTAGGCTCCTATGATGTAACTAAGGGGCCCCGTCTGCTAGCCTGCTCCCTAAAATATCACTGGTTTGCTCATTTCTATATATAGGGTGCCTACATTCTGCATGGACTGGTTGCATGGCCACATGTGCAAATGGCTTTAGATACCTATTAGGTCCATAAATTTGTCGGCATGCAGATGGTTGCAGGGCCAGATGGCTAGCCCCAGCTGTCCTTCCAGCTGTCCCGCTGTGAAGACCCATCAGCCTCTGGTCCGATGTAAATCAGCAACCTGGGCTTCAAAGCCAGGGCACACTATTTCAGCAGAGCGAACTGCGCACACAGAATAGGTGTGAGCCTTGTGGAAGCATACTACAACTACGGATTTATTAATCATAAATCAGGACAAAGAAACATGTCGTCTCTCTCTTTGTCTTCTCAGAGAGACAGAGAGAAGCAAAAGCTATACACACAACGGAAGAACACAGCAAGCTGTGCTGGTATGTAAATAGACATGTGACATGCAACAGTTCCATGTCTGCTCCTTAAGGTGGAATGGAAATTCTCAACAAAATTGTTGTTGTTGTTTAGTCGTTTAGTCATGTCTGACTCTTCGTGACCCCATGGACCAGAGCACACCAGGCACTCCTGTCTTCCACTGCCTCCCGCAGTTTGGTCAAACTCATGCTGGTAGCTTTGAGAACAGTGTCCAACCATCTCTTCCTCTGTCGTCCCCTTCTCCTTGTGCCCGCAATCTTTCCCAACATCAGGGTCTTTTCCAGGGAGTCTTCTCTTCTCATGAGGTGGCCAAAGTATTGAAAATTACCATATAGCATATATTCAACACAAAAAACAGCAACAATTTGTTGCTGTGCTGACAAAGGACAGCGGGATATATAAAGGGCCCCATTGCCTTCAGTAGCTTAGGGCCTCATCAAACCAACATCCGGCCCTGACCATTCACAACACCGCCGTTCTTGGCAGCTTCTTCCCAGAAGATGCAGCAGCAAAATCAGCCATTAGCAAGGCTTTGCATCCCTCCCCCACCTCTGCTTATGGGATCTGACAGTCCACCTTCTAAAAATAAGATTCCCAGACATTACACAACTTTCATCAGCCAGGCCACTCATGGGCACTTACTTAAGCATGTCGGAGCTGATTCAGCAAAGAGGTCCAATACCAGCTTCTTGTATTTATAAGGTCAGGGGGAAAGTATGATACTGCTTTGTGCGACTTACAGTTAGATTCGCAGAAAAGGAAAGAGAAGACCTTGTAATCTCGCTCTCATTCTCACTTTGTTACACGCAGGCAGGCAAACGGAGCAACATGTACGCTAATGATTACAGAGAGAGCTTTTGAAGTTGCCCCCCCCCCCTTATTTGAAATGCAAATTCTCCTTGGCAGTGTGAAAGTACAATAATTTAATAGATTTGCAAATTAGAAATATTGTAGAAGTACAACATGATGATTTTAACTGCTAGCATTGTAATAAACTTAAAATAATATCACACAAGATTCCAGGTTTTGTTACATCTATTTGTCTTACAGAACCTTCAGCACGGAAACTAAAATTCACCCCCCCTCCTCTTTTATGCATAAAACATAATCTAAACTATCTTCGCAAAATGAGCCGATATTCATAACCTGGCAACCAATATCGGGTTTTATAGAGTATTTCTATATGACTTAAGCATCTGGTGTAGAATATGAATATGCCATCTTAAAAATTCTTGGGCTGCCATCCTACGCGGTCGTCATGTGGACTGGGAGGTTGGATGCATTGAGATTCAACTACTTATTTCAAAGTTGTTGTCTATATGATTTCAGTTTTAATTCTATTTTATATATAGCCTGCTCTGGAATGGCTCTTTGCAATGAAGAGCAGGCTAAATATATATATATATATATATAACAGGTGCAGGTGCAGGAGTGCATGGGTGAAAGAGGACCTTGGTGGTGTCCCCCCCCCTTTTGAATTGGCCTCAACCTCTGTGGCCCCCAGACATTTAACCACAAGGGAGTCTGGCCCTCAGGCTGAAAAAGTTACACATTCCCACTGCGAACATTTAAGCAGGGGTAGGTAGATGCACCCCTTCATGGTTCACTGCCTTGCCGTGGCGAAGGGGCTTGAATAACTCAGAGAAGCTATGAGCTATGCTGAGCAGGGCACCCAAGATGGACAGGTCATAGTGGAGAGTTTTGACGAACCTAAACAGCATCTTAAAAAGCAGAGACATCACCTTGCCAACAAAGGTCCATATAATTAAAGCTATGGTTTTCCCAGTAGTGATGTATGGAAAGGAGAGCTGGACCATAAAAAAGGCTGATCGCCAAAGAATTGATGTTTTTGAATTATGGTGCTGGAGGAGACTCTTGAGAGTCCCATGGACTGCAAGAAGATCAAACCTATCCATTCTGAAGGAAATCAGCCCTGAGTGCTCACTGGAAGGACAGATCCTAAAGCTGAGGCTCCAATACTTTGGCCACCTCATGAGAAGAGAAGACTCCCTGGAAAAGACCCTGATGCTGGGAAAGATGGAGGGCACAAGGAGAAGGGGACGACAGAAGACAAGATGGTTGGACAGTGTTCTCGAAGCTACCAGCATGAGTTTGACCAAACTGCAGGAGGCAGTGGAAGACAGGAGTGCCTGGCGTGCTCTGGTCCATGGGGTCACGAAGAGTCAGACACGACTAAACGACTAAACAACAACAGGTAGATGCAGCTCTTCCTAGGTAAAAGTAAAGGACCCTTGGATGGTTCAGTCCAGCCAAAGGCAACTATGGGGTTGCTGCGCTCATCTCGCTTTCAGGCCGAGGGAGTCAGCATTTGTCCACAGACAGTTTTCTGGGTCATGTGGCCAGCATGACTAAACCACTTCTGGTGCAACGGGACACCATGACGGAAACCAGAGCGCACGGAAATGCCGTTTACCTTCTCGCCACAGCGGTACCTATTTATCTACTTGCACTAGCAAGCTTTCAAACTGCTAGGTTGGCAGGAGCAGGGACTGAGCAATGGGAGCTCACCCCTTTGTGGGGATTTGAACCACCAACCTTCCGATCGGCAAGCCGAAGAGGCTCAGTGGTTTAGACCACAGCGCCACCCGCGTCCCTGGCTCTACCTAGACATGTATAGGATTCCCACCGTTTTCTTCTTAAAGCAAGTTTCTGGCCTTAGTGAATTCAGCCATAACTAAGCACACCTGCTGAGGAACTACAGTGGTACCTCGGGTTACAGACACTTCAGGTTACAGACGCTTCAGGTTACAGACTCCGCTAACCCAGAAATAGTACCTCAGGTTAAGAACTTTGCTTCAGGATGAGAACAGAAATCATGCTCTGGCGGCACGGCGGCAGCAGGAGGCCCCATTAGCTAAAGTGGTGCTTCAGATTAAAAATAGCTTCAGGCTAAGAACGGACCTCCGGAACGAATTAAGTACTTAACCCAAGGTACCACTGTATAGCTGTTTCAAAACAGATCAGTTCTGGTTTAGAGGGCAAAGCAAGTCATGGGTGAAAGAAGTAGTGGAACTGTAAATAGAACACCCTTATTCACAATACTAGACAATGGGAGAAGACAACCACAAAGGCCTTCATGTCTTATTTGTGGCCTTCCATCTGACTGGCCACTGAGAGAAGCAGAGTGTTGGTCAAGATAGAGTGGACTCCCCCCCCCCCATGGACTGGGGACTGAATTCTAGATTCCTTGCTCACCTCTTGGGCAAATTGAAATTCTCAAAATCGCAGAAATGCTGGCACGAAACTGATGCTGTGTGTGTAATTTCCACAAGGGAAGGACTACCCTGCTGGAAGATAATGGGCTATGAAGATAATGGCCAAGATTAACAGCAAAAATAAGATAATCTAATGATGAGTGTTTTATGGAAGAATGGATGCCTTTTTTGGACTACTCAAACTTGGCCCTCCAGATGTTTTGAGACTACAATTCCCATCATCCCTGACCACTGGTCCTGCTAGCTAGGGATCATGGGAGCTGTTGGCCAAAAACATCTGGAGGTCCGAGTTTGTGGAAGCCTGACTTAAAGAAATGGTATAGTACGCTGAACTCGTGAGCAGGATTTGAGCTATGACCAACAAAAGGAATTAGATTATAATGCTGTGCTTATTATTTTATTGGTAGACGATAGGGTGCGGCAGAAGAGGAGAGGGAACAACTCCATGGAAAACGGTGTGGGAAGTCGACAAAATAAGAGAAAAGATGTCATTGGGCTTGGATTGTATATGCTAAAAATGTTGAAACTTAATAAAATATAATTCGGGAAAACAAATACCTTCTTCTTCTTCTTCGTGACCCTGGTAAAACTTGGAGCCTTGGGGAAAGATTGGTATTAAGGTGGGCACAGCCAGTTTGTTTAGGTGAACACTCCATTCATATAAGAAGAGTCTGCTAGATCATAAGTAGAGTCATGATAGATCAGGTCACCCAATCAAGCATCCTCTTCTCACATTGGCCAGCCAGAGGCCTATGGGAAGCCTGCAAGCGAATCATATTCAGAGCAACAGCACTCTCCCTACTTGCTATTTCCAGCAAGTGGTGTTCAGGGGCTTATTTCCAGCAACAGTGGAACATAGCCATCATGGCTAGTAGCCACAGGTAGTCATATCCTCCATGAATTTGTCTAGTCTTCTTTTAAAGGCATTCTGGTTGCTGGCCATCACTCCCTCCTGAGGGAGTGAATCTGACTTGTTAGTATACAGAGCATATGGGGCAAACGGTTTGAGCATAGGAAGTAGCATTGTGGCAATGGGATGCTCACACTATTATGAAGTAACACCAGGTTTTGGGATGAATTCTCTTCTGGGAGCATTTGTTTGCCCACCCTTCATCATGTGGTCTCCTGCCGTAGCATCTATAGATCTACCTATAGCATTCTGCTTGCATTTGGGTTGCAGTGGAACCAAATGTTTGCACCACTGCAGTGAACCTAATTCATTTGAGTCTGGCCGCAGTAGACAAAAGCTGTATTCTGGATTACTTCTGCCAGCTTCTGACAGATGCTCCTGGAGTGTTTGTGGACATTTGCAAGATTGTGTGATATTCCAGACTGGATTGCTCAGAGGGCTAAACATGTTTGTGGCCTCAGACAAATCCAGTGGAGGTATATAGCAGATGTGATCAAAATAGATCACACAGGTAGCTAAGGGACACATGTAAATAATGGTTTTGGTGCTACACTGTAGAGCAGGAATGGGGAACCTTTGGCCCTCCAGATGTTGCCAAACTAAAACTCCCATCAGCCCTAGCAAGCATGGCCAGTGGCCGGGGTGATGGGAGTTGTGGTCCAGCAACATCTGGAGGGTCAAGGATTCCCCATCCCTTCTGTGCTGGTCCCGTGGGTTACCCGAGAGGCAAGGTCCGAGTCCAGTCCATGGTCAAAGGTTCAACGTGGAGGCAGTCCGTAGTAGCTGAAGCTGGGTGCAGGGCAGGGAGTCGGGTGAAGTCAGGAACAGGCTTGCAAGCAGGGAGCCAGGGCGGGTCAGGAGCTCAGGCAGGAAAGCAGGACAGGTTGCTAGGCAGTAACTAGCAACCAACAATGTTGCTCCCGCAACTTGGGACTGGGTCTGGCCGGCTTTTATCTCCCCCAAGGCATAGGGCAGCCTCAATCCTCTGGTGACTCGCCTTTCCTGGCCTGGAGGCGAGCACTCCTCCTGCGGGAACTTAGTTCCCTCCGCCTCTCTGCCCTGAGCCTCTGCAGCTCAGGAGAGGCTGGAGGGTTACCGGACCCAGAGGCAACCTCAGCTTCCTCTGACGGGGCTGAGAGTGGAGCACCTGCAGGCAATGGGTCCTCCATCACCTCAGGAGCCACAGCAGACTCAGCTGATGCCTGCACCTAAGGATCCAGCACGGGAGAGGACCCTTCAGGCTCATGCCCCAGCCCCGGCTCAGCTGGTTCTGGAGGCGGGGAATCCTGTGCTGGCTGGGATCCCTCAGGTTCAGCATGCGAGTCCGAATCCCAGGCCATGACACCTTCTGCACAGAATAACTCAGGGGACAATATGTTTCTTGGAGCAAGGCAGCTATGGATAACTTACCACGGCATAACCCACATTGGCTTCCTATAGTTTGTGTTGCTCTGCCCATCTTGGTTGCCCTGTCACCCTGATGTTCCAAGCCGAACCTCCACTCTTTATGCGCTCTGAATGTGACTCAAGAAGATACAGGGGAAATAGTGTTAGGTTCCCTTCTGCTTCCACCGCTGCAACACCTGTCAGTCAAGACACTGCCAGGTGTTGGAAACCCAACATTCCATGGCTGCTTCAAGTCGCTTTAGCATTTCTCCTCTGTTATTTTCCTGCTGCAATTGGAAGAGGATCTGGAGGCACGCTGTGAACCTGCCATTTATGAATTGCCCACCTCAAGCCCTGCTCATTCTGGCAACGAAGGCGCTTCTTTGCACATTGAGAAAACTCACTGGCTAGATCTCTTTATGTGCCTTCTCTTCCCTAGTGGTTCGGTAACCTCCCCTGGCATCATCTACTAGTAATCTCTCTCTCCCTCTCCTCCTCCTCTTCCTCCTCCTCCTCCTCCTTCACACTCTCAATAAGCCGTCTGGTCCTGCAGCAGATGCATAGTGAAACTTCTCTTTCTGTGCATCGTGCATATGTTTCATTAAAAGTGTTTGCTTCTTTGATCAGCTCAAAGTTCTAACGTGTGTGTGTTTTGGGGGGTTGGTGGGGAGACGAGACAGAATCATGTTTTTGGGATTTGACTTGGCAGCACACCCTCCTCAGCCAAATAGTGGCAAGTCAGTACCGTACATGGTGTCTCTCGAAGGCCTTAACTTCCCCTCCCTCCCCTTCCTTTCAATTCATGCGCCTCTCCTTCCAGTGATGGCTACGATTTGCACTGGCACCCAAAGATAGAAAGCAGCCTTTTGATTTGTTACACTGTGGAACTGAACATGAAAGAACATGGTGGGAGGTGCCAAATTGGCGGGGGGGGGGGAGGAGAGAGTGGAAACAGAAAATGGAATGTGTGTTTTCGCTGAGTGTTGCTTAGCAATAGGTGGCACCGGGATGCTGACATTATGCAAGAAGAAGAGGCACCATCCATCCATTCCACAGTTGCACTGGCAAGGGAAAAACAGCTCCCTGCTTTTCTCCCTTTACAAAGGGAGCCTAGATTGGCAACAGAAAAAAACAGAGCAAGGCAACAGTTGGATTCCTGGCTACATTCCTCTTGGCCACCAAGCCCTCACATTACAGGAGAAAGAGATGGAAGGGTTTGGTAAAGTTCATTTGTGTATATGTTTTAAAAAATCTTGTTCCAGTTAGAGCTTGGGGGTGAAGCATCTAAACATTCGGCTTGATAAAATTCAGATTGAAAGTTTAAGTGCTAAGAGTGGTTAGAAGGAGATAGAAAGGTAGAGTTGGATGGGTCATCTAGTCCAAGCCCCTGCAATGCCACAATCTCAACATGCGGTCTCCCATCCCATTTGAAACCAGGCTGGACCCTGCTTAGCTTTGCACATGTGTTAGTATTTTTTTTATTGCTGCACCAATGTTCCTCCATCATAATAGCAGAGCTCGGGGTCATCCATTGAGTCTGAACAGTGGGAGATTGAGGACACAGGCAAAAAGGGCGGCACAATGTTTAAGATGTAACCGTGGCTGCTCTTAAAAGGAATTAGATATGCCCATGGTGGATCTCTAGGCAACTTCTAGCTCTAATTCTGGACTGCTCTTTGCTACAGACTCCCATCGCTCACTAATCCCTGTCACCCCTTCGGCTTCTGACAGCTTCCCCTCCCAGATTTCTCTCTCCTCTCCCTCTGAGCACTCATTGTCATCCCACCACCAATCCCCTGGCTCTGAGTTTTCTTCCCTCCCACCATTCCTCTGCATCCAACCAGTCTATAAGAACTATGTAATTGCTAAAAGCATACTTGGGAGTGTATCCGGGGCACCATTGGAGCTGCTGTAAGCACTTATGCTTTTGTCAATAAAGAATTAAAAATTCAGCTGTTTGTCCTTTTTGGCTGGGTGTGTGCAAGACAGTGCAGATGGCAGACCAAAAGTGAGACCTGCAATGAAATGCTGTAGAGTAGCCTCAGGGTTTCATCCCCCCCTCACTATCAGGCCATTCTCCCCCCCCCCAAAAAAAAAATAAAAAATGAATGAGATCTTTTCGGGTTTTAGCTTCTATATTTAAAATACCCTGATATTTTAAATACACCAAAGGAAGGAATAACCTAATTCAGCATGGATTCCCCAACCACAATGACATGTGAACAATTTCAGACCTCATTTTCCAACCCTTTGTCCTTGTAGTGCTTGGAAAATGTGTCTTAAAAATCCTTAGCCCTTTCCCGACATTTTGAAGACAGCTATGCAACTGAATTAATAATTGAATAGTGATTAATTGTACACAGTGCATCAAAACCGCTGAGCACTACAGGGTGGGAGCCCCTAAATATTTTTATTTTTATTTGTGTTGCTACCCCTGCTACCATTTTAACAAACTGAATGCTGACAAGCTGACTTGATTGTGAATATTTTGGGAAATGTTGTAGGTTCCAACTGGGTTGGCACTTTGCATCTTACATTTTTGAAAAGATGTACAGCTAAATGTGTGAATGCAGCAAGCGTATGTATCACACATGTTGGGGAGCTGAGATTGACTCCTTCTAAAGCACACATGTTAGATAGTGATCCCCAGTCTAGTGACTGTGTAATGTGCAAAATGGCTATATCAAGCAGTTTACCCTAACCTTGGGCGCCCTCCAAACTGGCTTTTTGTTTGCTTATTTGTTTGCAACATTTCGTGTCTGGCAAGGGCATGAGCCCTTGGACCAAACCAAAGCGCAAGAGCAGCCAAGGGCAAGCAGCCCAAGCAGAAGATGCTGGCCATCAAGACATCAATGGAGCAGAAGATGCAGCAGGCCAAGTCACTGGTGGAGAAGGAGAGCCTAGCATCTGGCTGGCTGCAACAATGTGATTCCATGGGGACCTTCAGGAGTGACCTTGGGTGTGAGGTTAATGATTATGTCTGCTACCGGTGCTTATTGTTTCTTTAAACTGAGGTTCTGCAGTATCATGTGATTGGGATTGAGTAGATAGAACTAGTTCTATACCCACCAGGGTGACAGCCTGCTCTGGTATAGATCTGAGCTCCTCTCAGGTGAGAGATGGGAGAGGAATATTCGATGGTTCTGTGGGAGTAGAGCATAAGTTCCTGGATGTTCCAGATATTAGGAATGTGTCTTATCTGTGCATACTTGGCAGTGACCCTTTGTATGTGGGTTGTGATATTCCACCACAAGTCCTCCAACCCTCCACCAAAGCTTCATTAGAGCTATTTTAGTTGTTTTTAATGTTGGATGAAATCTCCCATGCATATTTGGCCTCTGTCCATAGCATTTGAGAACACCTTTGAAGTGTCTTATGAGGACCTGGAATAGCTCAGTAGGTAAACCATGAGACTCTTAATCTCAGGGATGTGGGTTTGAGCCCCATGTTCAGCAAAAGATTTCTATATTGCAGGGGGTTGGACTGGATGAGCCTTGCGGTCCTTTCCCACTGTCCAATTCTATCATTCTATAGGCCAGGGATGGGGAACCTGTGACCCTCCAGATGTGGTTGGACTCCAACTCCCATCCATCCCTGACCACTGGTTGTGGTGGCTTCGGCTGATGAGAGCTGGAGTCCAACAACATCTGGAGGACCACAGAATCCCCATCCCAATTTTACACAAGGAATGGGGGGGGGGCAGAGAGAGAAATAATGTCATCTGATAGCAAAAGCAGGAGTGACAGCCCCCAGCTCCTGAACCAGTTGGGTCTCATATAGGACTGTCTTTAGAAAGAGCATATCCCATCTGAGCCACTTAGCACCCCCTACTTGCAATGAGTTGTGTTTCCAGACAGCTCTGAACAGGAAGGGGAAGTTAACCAAACATGAGGTTCATGATGATACCAATGCACACAACCAGCCGTCATGATTGAAGTCTCAAGTGTCCAGGAGACAGGACTTCCACCAAGCCTCTCAGTTACATGCAGCTTACGTGGATGAATGTGTGTTTCTCAGGTGGGGGGGAAGCAATTCTGGACATTTAAAAGAAACCAGGAGCATGTGCAGCTACGAGGCAGGCATGTCCTGCATCTTCTGTCAGAGGCTCCATCACAGCAGGGCAGCACACTGTTGCTCCCTCCCTGGAAGACGCTATTACAGCGGATGAGAATGTCCTATAGTGCCAGGGGGCCTTGTTGCTATTTGGGTGGGCTTGAAATTGATCAGAACCTCTCTCAGTCCTAGGGTGCTGTAAAGTTATTGCAAGATGGTTCTGACCTGGATACTTCATCACAGAGTCCTGACAGGAGAGAACAGATGCTCTGCGAGGATCACGCTGTCGTGGAAGTTGCTGAACAATTTGCAGCTGATGGATGTGGTAGCACTCGAAAAGGAATCATGTACCAACAACTCAAGACATGGGATGAAAAGAGAGGCTCCCATTTACCCATCTTCCCACTGAGTAGATTCACACAACAGTGGTTGATTTTTAGCTTTGTTCTGCAGTGGCTTGAAAGTTTGCATTCAACCTCTTGCCTGGCTCCAGTAGGATAGCGACTTAGGTAAAGGTAAAGGGACCATTAGGTCCAGTCGTGGCAGACTCTGGGGTTGCGGCGCTCATCTCGCTTTATTGGCCGAGAGAGCCGGCGTACAGCTTCCGGGTCATGTGGCCAGCATGACTAAGCAGCTTCTGGCGAACCAGAGCAGCGCACGGAAACGCCGTTTACCTTCCCGCCAGAGTGGTACCTATTAATCTACTTGCACTTTTTGGTGTGCTTTCGAACTGCTAGGTTGGCAGGAGCTGGGACCAAGCAACAGGAGCTCACCCCGTCGCAGGGATTCAAACCACTGACCTTCTGATCGGCAAGTCCTAGGCTCTGTGGTTTAACCCACAGCACCACCCGCGTCCCTTGGATAGCGACTTACTTATCTCCTAAAGCAAGAACAGAATGGGATTGACATTTTGCATAAAATGTGCATGTGCCTATTCATGCAAATTTAGAGCTACCTATTACCAGCACCCTTACAGTTCCCAGGATTCTTTGGCAGAAACCAAGGACTTGAAATGCATGGCCAAACTGTCCCTCCATATAGTTCTTTATATTTAAATCAGGTTTGGACATGTGACAGGGCTGCAGCAGCAGTTACTGACCCAATCCCTACAGACAAATTGCATCTGGTGTCACCACACTGCCGTTGCCTCTTCCTCACCAACACTGCTTGTTCAATAGTGGCTAGCACTACTTGTGGCTGTGAATATGCATCAGAAGAAGGAAGGGGCCAGAGGGGCATGGGAGCGAGTTGAGGAGGTCTCCTGTGGAATGCAAGCAATGCCTCCTCTTCTGCTTTGGAGACCATGGTCCCAACAACAGCATTCCCTTTTGAGGGACCTAGTTGGTGGTAGCCCCCAGCAGAAGTCAGATGGTGCCAACCACTGACCCAGACTTTTCCTCTGGCTCATAGAATCATAGAATTCAAAGGGATCCCAAGGGTCACCTAGTCCAACTCTCTGCAAGGCAGGAATGGCAACTAAAGCATCCATGAAAGATGGCCATCCATTGTGCTTCAGCATGTCATATTGTTCAGGCATGCAAGCAACCACTTGCCTGCTCTTTGGAAGGAAGGATTTCCAGCCTCTGGGGAGTCAGGCAAGGAAGAAGAAGAAGAAGAAGAAGAAGAAGAAGAAGAAGAAGAAGAAGAAGAAGAAGAAGAAGAAGAAGAAGAAGAGTAGTTTGGATCTGATATCCTGCTTTATCACTACCCAAAGGAGTCTCAAAGTGGCTAACATTCTCCTTTCCCTTCGTCCCCCACAACAAACACTCTGTGAGGTGAGTGGGGCTGAGAGACTTCAGAGAAGTGTGACTGGCCCAAGGTCACCCAGCAGCTGCATGTGGAAGAGCGGAGACACGAACCCGGTTCACCAGATTACGAGTCCATTGCTCTTAACCACTACACCACACTGGAAGACATGAAAGAGATCTGATGCCTTATTTTTTCAAGCACAAATGACTACCTTTCGTAGACAGTCTAGCTAAGAAAACATATTGTGCACTATTTATTCTTGCGGATTTAACCCTAATCTCATAACTTTTGGCCACACGGAAATTGAATCACAATTCTGTGATTCTGTGATTCTTTGCAAGCCCATATTGCAAGCTCAGTGGTAGAGAGGCTGCCTGGCATGCAGAAGGCCCCAAATTCAGCCCCCAGCATCTCTGAACATTCCTGCCTGAACCTCTGGAGAGCCACAGCCTGCTAATCTAAACCATACTGAGCTAGACGGACCAATGGTTTGACTCAGTATAAACCACTTCCTATGTTCTTATTTTTATCATATAGCTTTGCCTTCTGCATAACCTTATTAGACGTGGAGGGGAGAGGTTGTTCCTTCGCCCCCCCTCCTGCTAATACTGTTTCTTCCCTCTAGATAATTCCATGTTATTGTTGAGCCACTAAGTGGCATCCAAGGAACCCTCAGCATCCCAACCTACAGACCACGCTGCATCTTGCACCTAACATTAAATAAGGGATTTATTGCCACTTAGAGCTATCTGATGCCCAATTTTTTTTCCAGAGGTTCCTACACTCCCCCTTCCCCTCATGATGTCTTTAATGAAAAATGAGATTTTTCTCACCACCTTGGCAAATATTTTCCCCAGCAGGTATGCTGTCGAACATGTTGCATTGACAGCATGACATGGAATCTAAAAAGCACAGAGAGACTAATTACAGGGAGAAAATTACACCAAAAGACCAATTTCCTCATGATGAAAATGACAGCCTGGTGCCCTGCCTCCTAGCCCAATTGGGCAGGCTGCCTGTGAAACATCCCTATATCGTGTTATATTATAAGTCACAGCAATTGGGGAGGTGGGGGCATTTTTTAAATTTTTTTTTTGCACAGTTAGCAGCAAGCTTGAGGAACCAAGGTGAGATGACAGCTAAGTAAGGTATCACATTAAAAGCCAAATCATACCCTGCCAGATTAGCTTCAGCAGCAAGAAGAGGAATTTGTATCGCTAGACAAGTGGGCCCAAGCCATATAGCTGGAACAAAGTCAAAAGTCTTTCTGTAACTCCATCCTCTGTACTGCTCTACTAATCTAAGAAGATCTAGTAAGCTACCGTATTTTTCGCTTTATAAGATGCATTTTTCCCCTCCTAAAAAGTAAGGGGAAATGTGTGTGTGTGTGTTATTGTGCTGATCCCGGGGGGGGGGGGGTTTACCGTGAGGTGTGGTCAAAGTCCGGTCCTGGGCCGAGGGTCTGGAGACTGTCCACCAAGGGGGAAGCGGGGTCCAAAGCAAGAAGCCGGGTGTGGCTGGGAACTCTGGAAAAACAGGTCTGAGTGCTGGCAGAAACAGGTTTCCAACATCATTGCTCCCGCAACCTGGGACTGGGCTGACTGGCCTTTTATCTCCTCTGGGGCCTAGGGCGGTCCCGGCCCACAGGTGACTCGCCTCTCCTAGCCTTAAGGCGAGCACTCCTCCTGAGAGAACCTAGTTCCCTCCGCCTCTCTGCCCTGAGCCTCTGCAGCTCAGGAGAGGCTGGAGGGTTACTGGACCCAGGGGGAGGCTCACCTTCCCCTGACAGGGCTGGGAGAGGCGCACCTGTAGGCAATGGGTCCTCCATCACCTCCGGAGCCAGAGTGGATTCATCTGGTGTCTGCTCCTGAGGATCCGGCACAGGTGCAGGCCCTTCAGATTCAAGCCCCTGCCCCAGCTCAGCCAGCCCTGGAGGCGGGGACTCCTGTGCATCCTGGGATTCCTCTGGTTCAGCCTCTGAATCAGATTCCTAGGCCATCACACTTATGGAGTGAATGCAGGCTGCGCGGCTATCCCAGAAGCCAGAACAGCGAGAGGGAGCACTGTGCAGCACTCCCTCTTGCTGTTCTAGCTTCTGGCTTAGCCCTTCTGTCCCTTCCCCCACCTTCCGCAAAAGCCCCCAAGAGCCGCTCTCCCTTTCACGAGCCACGCGGAGCGTGTGTGCAGTTCTTGGGGGCTTTTCCCCGAGGAGGGAGAAGCCTGCAAGCGCCGCACACACGCTCCACGCAGCTCGTGAAAGGGAGCGCTGAGCAGAGCCTGGGATGCATATTTTTTTCCCTTGCATTCCCCCTCTAAAAATTAGGTGCGTCTTATGGTCAGGTGCGTCTTATGGAGCGAAAAATACAGTAGTTGGAGAGCCATACCTTCCAGCATGCTGAGCCCCAAAACCGGGGCACACATCTTTCCATCTGTGATCCCATGTGAGACACATGACCCACATGAGATCACAGAGCCCAAAAGGCACATTTTTCAGGGCCATGCTCTCACACAACCCCATTTTTTCTGGGCAAGATCTTGTGCAAAATCACTCGAGAATCACAGAGCCCTAAATTGCTGCCACGCTGTCGCCGGAAATGATGGGCCGTCCCAGTTTTTCCAGGACACTTGCAGGGTATGGAGACCCACCAAGCTGAACAAAAGTGGCATAGGTTGCAGTTTATTTAAGGCCAACTCCCAAGGATCCTTTCCCAGAGGGAAATTCAAGTCAGACAGGGAGAGAGCTCAGTGTAGCCTGAGCCTGGTTAGGCCTATAGTTTTATTGATTGATTATGTTTATATCTAACTTTTTCCTCCAAGGAGCTCAAGAGGGAGTCCATGGTTGTGCCCCTCCTCAATTAAGCCCCACAAGGTAGGTTAGGTGGAGAGGCTGTGACTGGCCCAAGGTCATCCAGTGAGCTTCATGGCCATGTGGGGATTTGAACCCTGGTCTCACAGGCACCAGTCTGACACTCTAACCACTAGACCATGCTAGAGCAGCTCATGCAGCAAGAGAAGGAGGGGGGGGAGTTGGCTGTTCTAGCCATGCCACTTTGTGATAGACTCACTTTGTCAGGTCACGCCAAAATGGCTGCGGGGAAGCAGCGGGGGAGATGAAAAGAGGTGGTGGTGTGCCAATATCTAACATTAGGACAGAAGGAGAACATTTCCCCTCCAACACATTTCCCAGATGTGGGTTCTGCACCTCATGACTCCTTGCATCTTATCAACAGCCACTCACCTAGATTCTTTCCCTTCTTCTTGAACACAGTTTTAATAGTGAGTCCGCAAGTGACTGTGGAGGCCAATTCTGGAACCACACATCCTTCCACAGTGGGGACATAGGTTTCCATGTAGGAGCTGATCACGGTGAGGGTTTGCCAAACATGCCTTCCTCTTAGTACGTTTCACCCTTTCGTCCTGAGTTTGAATGTCTTCAAAGCTTATGACACCTTTGGTAAAGGCTGTTCTCCGATTGGAGCGCTAGCAGGCTAGTGTTTCCCAATGGTTAGTGTTTATACTACATTTTTAAAGATTTGCCTTGAGAATCTTTAAACCTCTTTTGTTTGACCACCAGCATTACGCTTTCCATTTTTAGGTTCAGAATAGAGTAGTTGCTTTGGAAGATGATAATCAGGCCTCTGAACAACATGACCAGTCCAACGAAGTTGATGTTGAAGAATCATTGCTTCAACACTGGTGATCTTTGCTTCTTCCAGTACACTGGCATTAGTTCGCCTGTCTTCCCAAGTGATATGTAAATTTTTTCGGAGGCAGCGTTGATGGAATCTTTCGAGGAGTTGGAGATGTTGTTTATAAGTGGTCCATTTTCACAAGCATACAGTAAGGTTGGTAGTGCAATAGCTTTGTAAACAAGCATTTTGCTTTCCCTGCAAACGTCCCAGTCCTCACTCTGCACTTCAATTGGGAGAAAGCTGCACTTGCAGAGCTCAGGTGATTCTGGATTTTGGCATCAATGTCAGCCATTGTGGAAAGATAACTGCCCAGGTAGGAGAAGTGATCAACACTTTCCAACGTTATACCATTGAGTTGGATTTGTGGCGCTGCAGAGGGGTTGTTTTGTGCTTGTTGGTGCAGCACTTTGGTTTTTTTGGATGTTGAACAATAGGCCAAGCTTTTTGTAAGCTTCTGTGAAGATATAGAGAATAGTTTGGAGGTCATTCTCTGAGTGTGCACACAGTACGTTGTCAACAGCACACTGAAGCTCTATGACGGAAGTCATGGTAACCTTACTCTTTGCTTTCAGCCTACTCAGATGAAAGAGCTTTCCATCTGTTTGAGATATGATTTCTACTCCAGTAGGGAGCTTCCCTTCAATGAAGTGTAGGATCATGGCAATGAAAATAATAAATAGAATTGGGATGAAAACACAGTCCTGTTTAACACCTGATCCTACTGTGAATGGTTCACTTTGAGAGCCATTGTTATCTGTGATTGTTGCTGTCATATTAAAAAAAAAATAGGTAAAGGACCCCTGGATGTCCAGACAAAGGCAACTATGGGGTTGTGGAGCTCATCTCGCTTTCAGGCCAAGGGTGACAGACAGCTTTCCAGGTCATGTGGACAGCATGACTAAACCACTTCTGCTGCAACGGGACATGGTGACGAGTGCCAAAGTGCACAGAAATGCCATTTACCTTTCCACCGCAGCAGTACCTATTTATTTATTTATTTGTTTGCACTGGTGTGCTTTCAAACTGCTAGGTTGGCAGAAGCCAGGACTGAGCAGCGGGAGCTCACCTCATTGCAGGGATTCAAACTGCCAACCTTCTGATGGGCAAGCCCGAGGGGCTCAGTGGTTTAGACCACAGCGCCACCCACTCCCCTTAGCAAGCCTTACTGTCATATTGTAATGGAGGAGCCAAAGGATGATAACAAATTTATCTGGGCAGCCAATTTCCAGAAGGACAGTCCACTGGGCATTACAATTTACAGTGTTGAAGGCCTTAGTTAGGTCAATAAACGCCATATACAGGAGTTGGTTTTGCTCTCTGCATTTTTCTTGAAGCTGTTGAGTGATGAAAATCATGTCCACTGTTCCCCTATAAGGTCAAAAACCATTTTCGATACTGTTAGGAGATAGTTTGCTAAGATCCTTGCTAGAATTTTGCCGGCTGCAGCTAATAAAGAGATGCCTCAATAGTTTCCGCAATCCGTGCTATTACCTTTTTTAAAGAGATTGATAATTTTGGTATTCCTAAAGTCTGCTGGGATCTCCTTTCTCTCCCAGGTTTTTTTGATGAGCTTGTGAAGTTGTTGTGTAAATTCAATTCTATCCACTTTGAAGATTTCGGCAGGTATCCCATCAGGTCCACTGGCTTTAGCTTTTAGAAGTGTGGTACTGTCTGTTGAGCATAGGGGGCATATGCCATGATTTATTGGCCCATAGATGGTCTTTGTGGCTTCAAAGAAATTCTGTGCATCATGAGTGTCAGCTAAGTGCTGGCTCTCTTGAGCTTTTTTAATCCGCTAGGTGTTATTTAGTTCTCCGGTTCTTCTTTGAACCTCAACCTTAGCCTTGGCATAGGTTTTTTTCTTGGTGGCGCAGTTTCTGTCTCTTTGCCAGATCTGAAAGGCCTTCCTTTTCTTGTCTTTCATGCGTTCAATCTCACTGTCATTCTCATCAAACCAGTCCTGGTGTTTTTTGGTTTGGTGTCCAATAGTCTGTTCTCAGGCTGCAATAATGGACGTTTTTAGCTTGGTCCAGTATTCTTCTAGTTGTTTGGAAGCAATCCCGCTTAATAGGGTCTTGAAGGGCTTGAGTGTTCATTTTGTGCCTTGGTTTCCTTCCTTGAAGCCTGTGTTGAAGTATAATCTTGATGGCCATCATGGAGCGTATTAATCAGCGATCTGTCCAGCAGTCGTCAGCACTCGTCATAGCTCTGGTAAGGAGGACATCACAGTGATCTTCTGCTCGGACAATTACATAGTCTAAGAGGTGCCAGTGGTTTGACTGAGGATGCCTCCAGGATGTTTTTAATTTATTTTTTTGTCGAAAGAGTGTCCTTGGTTCCATTATATAAGCAGCCTAAAATGCTCCCGAGTTCCTCCTTTCACCAGTCTTGCCTTGCCGGGCTTCAGACAAAGTGATCACAGTTTCAATCCTGGCCAGCATATTCATTTCCCATTCTTCTCCCTCCCTGGTGATTTTCCATCGCAGGCCTCGTTAGCCTGGAAAGCCTCCAAAATGTTTTTGGAAGCTGCTATCATCTTCACTAATCACTCTCTCTGTTTATTCCAACTTTCTCTGGTGCGGTGTGGTGGCTAGAGTGCCGGGTTTCAATGGGGGTGGGGAATCTGGGTCATGTTCCCCATTCAGCTACTGAGCAACATCTGGAAAGCTTTGGGCAAACGGCTGTTTCCTAGAGTTGGGCTGAAGCGCTGCACTAAGCCCCTTGAAGGAAGAGTGGTGTGATGGCCTGGGAATTGGATTCAGTGGCTGAACCTGAGGAATCCCAGCCTGCACAGGAGTCCCTGCCTCCAGGACCAGCTGAGCCGGGGCTGGGGCTTGAACCTGAAGGGCCCTGTGCTGGATCCTCAGGAGCAGACACCAGCTGAATCTGCTCCGGCTCCGGCGGTGATCGATGACCCATTGCCTGCAGGTGCTCCACTCTCAGTCCTGTCAGGGGAAGGTGAGGTTGCCTCTGGGTCCAGTAACCCTCCAGCCTCTCCTGAGCTGCAGAGGCTCAGGGCAGAGAGGCGGAGGGATCTAAGTTCTCGCAGGAGGAGTGCTTGCCTCCAGGCCAGGAGAGGCGAGTTACCTGTGGACCAGGACCGCCCTATGCCTCGGGGCAGATAAAAGCCAGCCAGACCAGTCCCAGGTTGCGGGAGCAACACTGTTGGTAACCTGTTCCTGCCGGCAGCCTGTCCTGCTCTTCTGCCAGAGTTCCTGACCACACCCGACTCCTTCCTTGGACACCGCTTCAGCTTTGACGGACAGCCTCCATACCACACCCTCAACCTCAGACTGGACTCAGACCACGCTGCATGGGAACCCCCCGGGACCAGCACAAGTGGGATGCAAAGGAAATGCATTTGCTCCGGTGTCCCAACCTAACAATGACTTACAGGAGCAATCTTTCATTCATGTAGTCCCTTGTCCTTTACAGAGGGCAAGGAATCCTCCATTGATTGATTTCATAGAATCATAACATCGTAGAGTTGGAAGGGACCCTCAAGGCCCAACCCCCTGCAATGCAAGCATCTCAACTAAAGCATCTATGACAGATGGCCGCCCAACCTCTGCTTAGAAACCTCCAAGGAAGGAGAGTCCACAATGTCCTGAAGGAGTCCGTTCCACTGTCAAACAGCTCAGACGGTCAGAAAGTTCTTCCTGGTGTTTAGTCAGAAACTCCTTTCTCATGACTTGAGGGAGAGATCAGTGGGTAAGTCCTCTAGTGTAGGAGATGCATTGCTTCCCTGTCCTCCTCCCAGAGAATGGGTGGGATATAAATTGAATTAATATACCACACACATACTGTATGTATACTGGGAGCAGGGATTTGCAAAGGTATGCTTATGTTCAGAATACTACTGTTTGCATTTATGAACATAGAAAGCTGCCTAATACCAAGTCAAACCATTAGACTATCTAGTTTACCATAAGTTTGTCTACACTGACACCATCTGCCTCATTGCAGGGCAGATTTGAGGGTAAACCATACCCGGAACAAGTCTGCCCCTGTGGCTTGATGGAGGTAGAAACTGTCTCTCATGCCTTGTTATGCTGCCGTTTCTATGGGGATATACGCTTGGTATTTATTACCCCTGCTATGCAAAAATCTCCAAATGAATCCGAACTTCAGTGTCTAAAATCCCTGGTAGAGGACAAGGATCCTGAGATCACGTTAAGTGTAGCCAAATTCTGTGCGATTGCCATAAAACTTAGGGAACAAGCTGTGCTATCATAATGATTAAGGTTTTAAATGATAATTTTAGGTTATATGCTAGTGACTAAGTTTTAATTTATGTATTTTTTAACTGTTGCTGTATCTGTATTGTCCCTGTTATACCTAATTGCAAATTCAAATGTATCCCTATCGTGTTCTATGACTTCCTTGATATTGTATGTGGGCTGGAACTGGTCTGTGACCAAAATAATAAAATTCATTCATACACTGACTGGCAGCAGGTCTCTGGGATTTCAGACTGGAGTGTTTCCCAGACATACCAGGAGATGCTGGGGACTGAACCAAGAACTTTTTGCATCGCACAAGGTGTTGCTGAAATCTGAGACGGCTGCTTTGCCGCTGCTTTGAATTGGGTGTGGAAACTAATTGGCAGCCAGTGCAGTTGGGCCAGGATTGGTCCACTATGTTCAAACCATCTTGCCCCAGTGAGCAACCTGGCTGCCAAATTCTGCACCAGCTGAAGTTTCTGTACAGTCTTCAGAGGCAGCCCTATGTATAACGCCTTGCAGTAATCTGATGCAACATCAGAATAAAAATTCTGAATTTTTATTCTGCTTTTGCCATCTATTATAACCAAAGCAGTTTATAAGTTGCAATAGGGCAGCAGAGAACCTCTGTAAGCAAGGGGTTTCGAGGTGGCTGTTCCTGCCATGGACTTACCTTGAAAGATCTTCAACAGAAATCAGGTAAAGAGATTTAATGCACCGGCTTGGCTTTGTTTCCACATGCACAGGCTCAAACTCATCTCTGGCCCATTTCTTAAACCTTTTAATTGAGGTCTCGGGATGTTTAGCAACCATTCTGTGCCTGTTGTAAAAGGCAAATCATTGTCTAATTTGTTACTTGAGAAGACAAGCCCCAGAACTGTCTCCGCTGTAGGGCTCCCATGATAGCTTTATCCTTCCCCATTTGACTGCCAAACAGAGTAGAGTTTGTGGAATTTTTGACACCTTTAAAGACATTCCAGTGGATTTAAGTACACCCGGACAGATGGTGTGAAAGGGATACAGAGGAAGAAAAGAGAGACCTCTGCCAGCTATAGGCATGTGCTCAAGGTAATGTGTTTTAGGGAGAAGAAGGGAGGGGGAGAGAAGTTGCTATTGTCATTACCACTTACAGGCAGAGCCAAAAGCTGTGAGATCCTGATGAAGACACTGTGTCTCTTAAAACCTCGAATTATTATTTAAATGCAAGGAACCTGCAATTTCCAGCAGGGCTGTAAATCAGTTAATGGGTGCTTTCTTCGGCCTCTTCTTCGTCCACTCTCTGTTTGCTCATTTAAAATATGCAATCTTATTTTCAAGGAAATGGCCTCTAAATGACAAGCCGGCTTCATTTCATTGTGGAGTGTGCTAGATAACTCAACGCCTCACACTCCCTGGAGTTTGAATCTGGCTTTTATCACACTTGAAAGGCTCAAGCCAGGAAAGATGTCACAGGGGAGGTGGGGGGGGGAGAGAGACTGAACCATTGAGGAGTGATCAGATACATTTTAGAGGCTGGGAGTGATTTGGGCCAGATTTGTGTGGCGTGCATTTTTGGTCAATCAAAACAACAACAACAACAAATTTTATTTATACCCTGCCCTCCCCAGCCACGACCGGGCTCAGGGCGGCTAACAACAAATATAAAAGCAATTGATTAGAATACAGCTTAAAAAACAAGATTGAAATACAACATTAAGACATTAAAATGCAGCCTCATTTCAGTGGAACTCAATCGAAAACTTTTTTGGGGATAAAAACATCAAGTCTTCACCAAGGCTAACTAATAGTCTTATATATGTGCAGACACGTGTATGTGAGAAAGAAAAACTGAAAGAAGAACCATGGAGCTGTGTGCCCATTATGTGAAGTGGCCTAATGGCCTTACACCAGGGATGGAGAACCTTTGCCTGCCCAAAGATGTTGTTGGACTACAGATCCCATCATCAACGATTGTGGGCCATGCTGGCTGGAGCTGATGGGAGTTGGAGTCCAACAAATATCTGGAGGGCTAGAGATTCTCCATAATTTGTCCGGGTCCAGTTGCTGTTAAGTATAATTGTTTATTTGACACTGAAATGGGGGAATGTCTAAATGGGTATTACTGAAGGCTTTAAAGTAGGGAAATTCCACCGAAGTATACTAAGTGGTCTCTGAACTCCTTGATGGGTTGATAATTAACTGTTGTTGTTTTCTGCGAGCTAACACATGAGTGTTTAACCTTAGATCAGGTGACAAAAGTATTTGGTTTCAAATCTCCATTTTGAAAGAGAGTTGTCTTTAGGCTCCATGGAAGTAAGATGCCTCTCCAGAAGCTCAATAGCCTTTTGAGCTGGTATGCAGGCTAATGAAGCCTGTGTGAGAGAGAGCTATGTTTGTCAGCTCTGATTATAAGTTCCTTTTATTTCTAATAAGATAAACCTGTGCTGGACTTGCACAATATATTTCATGACATTATTTGGGTGTATCTTTGATTCTGGGCTCCAGCAACATATGGAGTTCACAATTTGTGCATCTCTACTCTAGCCTCTCCACCATCCCAGTTCTCCCGATGCAGCAAATGCGATGCGCATGGAAGTTGGTTTCTGCGTGCACATTGCTTCCTGGCTCCGGATTGGAACCACATGCAGAAATGAGCAGCTTGGAAAGGAGGATGGAAAGCAGTCCAGAATAATTATGGAAGGAGGGAATATATAGAAGAGAAGAAATGATCAAGAATATTCCACCTAAACATCAGGAAGAACTTCCTGACAGTAAGAGCTGTTCGACAGTGGAATTTGCTGCCAAGGAGTGTGGTGGAGTCTCCTTCTTTGGAGGTCTTTAAGCAGAGGCTTGACAACCATATGTCATGAGTGCTCTGATGGTGTTTCCTGCTTGGCAGGGGGTTGGACTCGATGGCCCTTGTGGTCTCTTCCAACTCTATGATTCTATGATTCTATGATTCTATGACCAAGAACTGCAGAACAAGGAAGTTATCTATTGATTTCAATTCAGTCAAATCTTGGTCTTCAGCACTCTCATCCTTTTCAGATGTGACAAAGTCATTTGAAACCCAGTTACTGCCCAATTTGCAGCAAACAAGAGTTTCCCACCTGCTCATAATTTTTAAGGCCTGCTTGTATTTCGAGAGTTGGGTCCATAATAAGGAGAGCACCAATTTCAAACAGAGGTAGTCCTTTCTTCTTCTTCCTCTTCTTCTTCTTCTTCTTCTTCTTCTTCTTCTTCTTCTTCTTCTTCTTCTTCTTCTTCTTCTTCTTCTTCT